>JAWNLI010000488.1:600000-1007500 GCA_035042405.1 Drosophila demipolita
ACAACAACAACAGCAATGACAACAACAACAACGGGCGATGCAACAGCAACAACAAAAACTGCAGCAGCTACGGGAGCAGCAGCGGCAGCAGCAACAACAACAACAACTGCCACACAACAGCAGCAGCCACAACAGGAACAGCAGCAGCAGCAGCAACATTTGCCGCTGACCACGCCCACATTGAGTTTGAACATGGGCGTTGGCGTTACGGTGCAGCCAAGTGGCGCGAAGAAGAAGACGAAGCGTCGCAAGAGATAGGAATTAGCAATATGTTTGTTGTGCGTGTTCAGTCTTGTGGTGCTCTGGCATTTATATGCCAATCCGGCAGCCAACAATGCGGAGCGATCCTCGTCGCAGCAGCAGCAGCAGCAGGAACAACAACAACTGCAAGAGGAGCAGCAATTGCCGCTGCCGGATTAGCAACATATGCTGCCCGAATAGCGCCCATTAGTGCAACAAACATTCGCATTCAACAATACACACACACGCACACACACTTAACACACACAACAACAATAGTAATGCTACGGTGGTTGCTTGCAGCATAAATATATACATACATACAATGCATATATACATACATATATATATATATATATATATATACAAAAGTTCATTAATTGTATAAAATAAATTTTAAAAAATTTATCAAAATTAAAAAAAAAAAAAACGAAATAAGAAATATTTATAAATTTGTAATTTACAAAAACCAAAACTATGCAATCAATTTGAATATTGTTTTCGATTCTGATTGCAAGTTTCAATGGGTTAATTTTGACGCCTCTTTGGTTTCCTGCCCAGCATTTGTGTAAACATGAAAATACATTTCTTGACAAATGAATGAAATGAATCATATATTTATTTATAATTGGTATTTTTAATACAAAAATATAGCAGGAATATAAAAAAAAAATACAAATCAAATAAATTCAAAATGCATTGCATTTCACAATTGTAATTGGTAAACATTTCGAATTCCGGACATTTTCCTTTGCCGAGCAACCACTGTAAAAGCTTCCCACGTACACCGAAAACAAAAACACGGGAACTTTCTTAGAACCTACGTAAATAGCAAAAAACCTACACTAATAACGATCCTCTCTCCCCTTATCTCTCTACAAAACATATACGGCCCAATTACTATTAGTGTGCAACAAAAAAAAATGTAAGGAAAAAAGTTTAAACAAATCAAAAAAAAGTTTATATAAAAAAAAACAATGTGATTACTGACAAAAAAAAAAAACCAAAACAAAAAGCGTATAAAGCAATTCGGTAAAACTTAAAAATGCAAAAAATATATTTATAATGCTAATCATTTGTAAGTGTAAAAGTTATATTTTTAGAGATAAAAACTCTAAAAATATATAAACTCCAATTAATATAAATAAAAATGAAAAAAAAAATTTTAAGAAAAAATCCCAAAAAACGAATTTCTAATATGTATATAAAAGGATTATTTGACATGAAAATACAAATTGTAAAAAAAAAAAAAAAAACAACAATTAATTACTCTCACACACACAGAAAAACTTCCTTTAAAGTTCTGTATACATAAAAAAAAAACGAGAATAAAAATAAACAAATAAATACTGTCCAATGCCACAATCGTTGTAAAAGCTCAGTGTCATTGCTGCATCATCAGCAAAAGCTCTCTTCGTACTGTTCTCTGCTCTGCAAATGTGCGCCCGCATTGGATCGAGGATTGAGCACGCGGATGAGAGCAAAGCGAGCGCCACTCACGCTCAACTGCACCGAGCTTAAGACCTGCGTTCGTTAAGTTTCGTTAAGTTTTTATAATGCCACACAAAACTACACCAAACCTAAAAACCCCCAAAACAAAACCAAAACGCTCTAAAAACAAAACACAAAATTCCTTTTGACAATTTTGTCCGCTTTTTATTATTTTTTATAATATCTATTATTGTTGTCTTCATTTATTTAAACCGAAAATGAATTGTACAATATATTTATATACTTTTTTCGTCTTTTTATTGTTAGAATATTAAATTTTCAATGGTTACAATTTTTGGCAAAGTTTTTGAAACACAATGTAAAGAAAAAATAAAAGAAAGTAAAATAAAATGTTCTGTACATATAACTTGCAGTATTTATGATTTTCAACTGATGTGAAAGCAAAAATATTGACGAAAAATAAATACAAAAATCAATTAAATATAAAATATAATTTAATATATTAAATGTATAATTAAATAAATGCAATTTTAGTTAAAACTACCAGACAATGTTTTTGTTTCTTTTGCCCAACAAAGATTATACAAATTAAAACTAAAAAATATGCAGCAAGTTTTTTAAATACTTAAAAAATAACCTGTGCATATTTCTATGAATAAGGCATTTCAACAAAATTAAGGAAAACTACATTTTCATATTTTATATTTCTCAATTCATATTGATTATTCAAAACTTTTGTTTAAAATTCTATTTACTTTAATATACCTTCAACAGGTAAATTCTTTGGAATTGATCAAATGGATGGACCGCCTGGCAACAATAATAATACCACGGCCAGTAAGGGCAGCAACAAGCCGATTAATCCCAACCAAATGAGCAATAATCGCAATCGGCATGCCATTAATGCCAAGCAGCATCCACTGAAGGAGCACAAGGATATTCCCATGAGCACTGGTCCCCCAACAACAACAACAGCAACTACTACAGAAGCAGCAACCAAATTATCCTGTTATCCACAAGACGTAGTTTTGCCAACGACGCCGCAGAGCAACACAGCCGCTGTGGGCATTGATGGTGAACTTGCAACTGTGGTGAATATCGATTGTTTTGACGATCAGCTGAGTTTGAGCAGCATCAGCACAAACAGTCGACTCTCTTTGGAGGGGCCGCCGTCGCAGTCGTCGCCGCCGCTGAGCTTAACGAACGGTTTAATGGAAACAAATCTAATGCATTTCAGTGAGAGCGCTGCCGTCACTGCAATTGATGGCTATGCCGATAGCAACGATAGCACCGACATCGAAACCGATATCACCGAATCAGATGTCGCCTCCACAGCTGGCATGCAAATTTTGTGAGAATCAATCCAGTTGCCACCTTCGACGCCATTTTTGAAAGTACGCCGCATCTACGTGCAGATTGTCGAACCGAAATAGGCCACAAAAATGGCTGGTGACAAATATCCTTACAAAAAAAAAAAAAAAAAAACGAAAAAAAAAACGATTTCTGATAAGAAATTATCCTATTCCTACTTGAAAACCTAAAGTCCCCATTAACAAATTAGTAAGGTGCTTGTCTTATCATTATATTTCTCTATATACACATCTACATTTTAGGTGCACTTGACACGTCTGCTCCAAATGACACTTAAGCTTACGATTAATCAAAATGAGCTCATAAATCGTTGATAATATTTCTCACCAACTGTTAAACATCAAAAGCAACATTTGTAATTAGATATAAACTACAGCTTCGAAATGTTTGAGCCACAATAATAAAAAAAGCTCAAGATAGTTGGTAAAACCTTGCAAAGCTGTTAAGCTTTTTCGACTGAGATTTCTACCATTTCTCACCACACTGCATGCAGCTACTTATTTGCACTTATTTGTTTCGCAACACTACCAATTCAACAGTTAAAAAAAAAAAAAAAAAATCAACACAATAAAGAAAACTTCCAGTGATGCGAAAACATGCAATTTTTATATTTGTTATATTGTTGCATGCAGTTTGCTTATTTCCACTACTTATGTTCACTTGTTTTTTTACAACACTTAGCGCCTTAATATTGGACCTTAAAGTTATTAAACGCCTGTAAAAATTAAGTTCACTTTAAGCCTTAAAATAACCAAATGTATTAGTTAACCAATGCGATTGATTAATCTCAAGCTTAAGTGTCACATGAAGCTGCTGTCATTTCATTTTACAAAAGCATTATTTAGTTCAATTAGATTCGTTTAGTTGTTTTTTTTTTCTCAATTGATTTTTTTTATCATCATATAAAAATAATTGTTAACAAAACGCATAGCAAAAAGCCATAAAAAAAATGCAATAAGCAAAGAGTGTGAAAACTAAAAGATATGTGCAAAAAAACATATATAAAACAATACATAGATCAGATCAGACCTCAGCTGAATGCCGTGATATTTAAAATAAAATTTAAACAGGAAAAATATATAACAAAAAAAAAAACAAAATTAAATAAAGTAATACAAAAAGGAAAAAAATTCACAGACACAGACAATGAAAGCAAAGAAATAAGCAAAATAATTAAATAATATTAAAAAAAATATATATACATATATTAAATATGCACATATATATAAACATATATGAAAAATGCATAAATTAAATAATAATAAATATATAATACATTATACAATTCGTAAATATTATGTATACTATATACTAAATACTTATATAACTTGTGGGTAAGCGTGGGCACTTTGGGAGCTATCCTTAAAACTTTTTACCACATACCATTTTGGTTCATATTTTTTTCTTAGTGTATTTTTTTTTCTTTTTTGCAGTCCAGAATTTTGAAAGACTTGAGGGAAAAAAACTTTTTGTACACAACTTTTTTATACTAAAAAAAAACATAACAATTATGAAAAAATAACAAATGTTCTTAACTATTTGAGTTCAAATATTGAAATTCCATTCCAAAAATAATGCGACACAATCCAAAAACGAACCATTTACAAAACATTTTTGAAAACAAAAATTTAACATATCCATATACAAATTCATAAAACATACTATATAAAATTGGTACTAAATTCGGATTGATTAAATTACAGTCAGATTAAATGAAGGTTATTGCTTAAGTGAGAGAAATGAAGTGAAATTTTAATCAAATTCATATGTCAAACACGAATACATATATATATATATTTATATATATACTTCAATATTTTTGGTAATAATGCGAGATACAAAGGAATTACTTACATATATTTAGATATGAGCATTACGCAAAACAAATTGTATAACAAAATCAAAAGCAATTCGACCTCATTGTGCATTGTGATTCCACCAAGAAATCACCAGACAACAACAACAACAATCAATAAATAAATAAAAATATATATATATATATATTTAAATGTGTATATTTATTTAATTATTAGTACTTTATTCGCTTTTGAACATCTGCCGGACAGGAACTTTAAACAAATGCAGAGAAAGAAAACCAAAAAGTAAACGAGAAATGTGCAAAGATAAATATAATTATGTTCTTTACATTTATTATATTTTAATTATAAATATTTTTGTGCTCCATTGACTATATTGATATGTGAGTAAAACATATATATTAATTAATTGCAAAAATTAAATTAATTAATTTGGTTATAAGCTCTCGGAGCTTCCATTGCGTGCACTAAAAAAAAAAACAATATATTTTCGAATTTCTTTGAAAAAACCACAATTTATTAAGGAAATAAAATCCGACAAAATCTTATATATATATATATATTAAAAAGGAAACAATATTTTATTGCATTTACATTTGTACGAGTTTGACATGTGTCCTGCGATTGTTTTAGTGTTTGGGTATTTGGATGACTGTTATCCTTGAATGCAGTGCGATAGAGGAGGTCCTTACCTAGTTACAGTTAACATTCCTTACATACATAACAAATTTGCTACCTTAAAAGATATCGAGATAAAGTAATCTTTTTTTTTCCAAGTAAACGGTTTTTTGTTAACTTTTACATTTGTAATAATAAAATTTGATTATTTAAAAAGATAAAAATTATAATATGATAATTATATATATTTAAATGGTTTCAATAATCTCAAACAAAAGCGATGCGGCTTTCACATTGGTTATATATGAATTCTACATGTCCCCATTGAAATAGTATTTTCGGGTATCGATTTGTTTAGATTCTGTTCTGACTTTCAGAAAATAAGTTGTTGGGATTACAGGCATGAATTGGCATATAATTTGTAATTTTTGCGAAAACAATTGTTGTGTTGATTGGGGCTAGGTGTGATTTGACACATAGCAATTGAACTGTTGCTTGTTTGTCTTTATGTGTTGCTCTTATGTAAACGGCAGCTCCAAATGCCCTTTCTGAAGCATCAACAAATGTATGAATTTCTGTTGATACAGGTAATTTTCCAATAGTGTTCAGAATTTTCAACTCCTCTCTGTATCGTTTCCATTCCTCTTGAAGATGCACTGGAAGGTCTTCTTTGTAATCAAATCCTTCCTTTGTTCGATGTTGCATGAATATTTTTGCCTTCATGACCACTGGTGAAAAGAGTCCCAGAGGATCGAAAATTCTGAAGATTTCGGACATGACATCTCTTCTTGATATTTTATCTTTATTGATAATCTCTGTTTTACCACATAAAAGATCTAATTTGGGTATCTAAGTGATTCCCAGGGTAGAGTAGTCCTTATATGCGGTATCCTCCAGCTGAACATTTGAAATTGTATCTTCTTTTGGAATTCCTTGTAATAATTCATTATTATCACTATACCATTTCCTTAACTTAAATCCAGAGCTGTCCAGGAGTTTCTTTAGCTGTTGCTGTCTATGGAGGGCTTCTAGTATTGTATCCGCTTCCGTTAAACAGTCGTCAACATAGAAATCATTTTCCAATGCAGCAGTTCCCAATGGAAGTTCTCTTTTTGCCTTTTGTGCCAAATATTGTAGGCATTTTGTGGCTAAATATGGTGCAGCCTTTATTCCATATGTAACTGTTATCAATCTGGAGATCCTCTGATGAGTCGCTGCGCCATATTATGGTCTGATTGATCTTCGGGATTCATCGATATCAGACGATACATTTTTTCAACGTCCGCTGTGAATACATATTTGTGCATTCTGAATCGAAGCAAAATTGAAAATATTGAATTAGTCCATTTCCCAACATTTTGTTATTTGTCGATCAACCTTGTCTCCTTCAGTCAGAACTGAGCATGTGCTTCCTGTAGAAGATGCATCTGAAATTTTTCCGGCTATGATCCATCCTAGTTTCGTTTTCTGTAACCTATGCATTCCTCTTCCAATTTTCAAATGATTATTTTGAATGAATTCAAAATAATGTTCTGCTCCTAGAAGTATGTCAATTTTTCCAGGCTTATCAAAATTGGGATCCGCCAAAGAAACATTACTTTTACCGGGAGTTTCCATAGAGATGTTTCGATCTTCTGTGCTGGTTGGTCTGCTACTACGTGAGGTAGTACGATAGCTTCTAATCTTGAGATAAATTTGTTATGATGAGATTTGGGTATAACATTCACTTGTGCTTTTCATGTTTGTGTTCGACCGCCAATTCCATTAATGTGTAGTTCAGATCTCTGGCGCTTTAGATCCAACATGTCCAATGCCCTCTCCGAGATGACATTAATTTGCGAGCCAGAGTCGAGCAGGGATCTAAATTCTCTCACCTGTCCATTGTTTCCTTCAATAAGGACTAAAAGTACATAATTTGTTTGTACCGTACTTGTACTTGTCAATGCTGTTGATTTGGATTCAGGCTTGACTTCCAAATGTAGAAGAGTGTTGTGTCTTTTATTGCACTTAAAACAATCTCTTCTGGCATGTATTTGCAGTATGAATGCGCTTAAAACATTTTTCACATAGTTTTTGTTTTTGAACCCAATCTAATCTTTCTGTTAGGATCATCTTAATGAAGTCATTGCATTTAAATATAGCATGGTTAGGTTTTTCACAGAAATAGCAAATGTGTTTCAGTTCCAATTGATGCGCAAATATTTTGTTTGGTGCTAACATTTTTCTTATCCGCACTGCAAGTGGCTTCTAATGTAAGAAATCGTTGCTCCAAAAATACCAACAACTGACTCAGTTCTTGTAATTTTCTTGAATCTACAACAGATTGTTCATATAGCAAATGAGTTTGCCGATCCAACTTTTTGATTAAGATGCAAAGAAGTATTGGATCCCAGGCTTCTGTCGTTATCCCAATGTTATTTAACGCAGAAACCGTTTCATTGATGTTATCATGCAAAGCTTTAATAGATTTCGCCTCATTTATGGTTGTTGGCTGATCTAATAGCTTATTGATTAATGCGTTACTTAGCACTCGCTTGTTGCTAAGACGCTCTTGCATCATATTCCATGCTGTTAAATAGTCTCCTTCGGTAAAGGAAATATGATATATTAAACGTTCCTCGCCTCCAGTGATGTTGCTTTTTAAATACCACATCTTCTGAATAGTCGGTAATGTTGATTCATGAAACATTTTCTGGAACACATCAAAAAATTGTTGCCACTTTAGATAATCTCCATTGAATTTGGGAATTTCTATCTTTCGCAGAGGTAAAGCAGTATGCATATGAGGCGTACTGGCATGTCGCTGAATAATCTCTTCTCCTGTCGTCGTTTGAACTGATATTACAGCATCTTGAGCAGCCAAATATCTCCTCTCATCGTATCCAATCCTTATGGGATCCATGAATTTTTTATAAATTTGGATGTGTATGTTTCTTATCTCACTCCAACATTGGCTTATGACATTTTGAAATTCTTGGCGAGTCTCATTAGTCATTTTGTTCATTATTCGCTCTAAACTGTCGAGCAATACATTTTGCACACGAATCATTGGTTATGATTCCATTTCCTCGTTCATAGTGGACACGGACATAGTTTCCAATTCCGTTGAGTTTATTTCACTTTGAAATTTTCCTTTGTATTCAAGTACTAAATAATTATTTGCACATAGTATTCATTCAAAAAATAGCTATGTTCAATTTTCTTTCCTTGAATAATTTCTTGCAGATTATTTTCTACCTTTACAACCGGAATATTAGTCAAGGTATACTACTAAAAAAAATTGACAATTTTTTTTCCTTGGTCGTTAAATTGGCCGTAGATGTTTTTATGTAATCCTTTTTGTGATCAGGTAACGTTAATTTTTGTTGCCGATCTATGTTACCTAGTTGTCAAGATAACTATGAATTTTTTGATGTGCAAGTGGTTTCCCAGTTAACCAAATTCGAATGTTGGTCTATACGATGACCTAATGCGTGTCTATGATCCAAATGAATCAAAATAGACGGTTTATTTACCTCTCGGTAAAATGAATGATTGGTCGCCAGTTGACCAATTTATGATTAGTCCGCCAAATGAACTAATCTCCAAAAAAGTCGGGGTCACCAAATGTAGATAAAATGACCTCCAAAGTCATTTCCTAGGGTATGCTGAAAGTTGTGTTGGGTATCGTGTACCAGAAACAAAGTGTCGCCGCAATCGGTACTTCTAACAAATTAGGCTATACGATGTGAATACGCAAACGTATGGGACGACGTTTAGAATCGAACTGTTTGCTCTGATGAGCATTTCTTTATTTTATACAAAAATCTTAAACCTAAATACATATGTTATTTTTATTTACATTAACGGAGTCGCTTGTAGGGCGACTCCATGTGATGTTTACTCTTAAATTAGCTGAGCTTTGCAGCGTTTGTAAGGCGACTCCATGTGAAGTTTATTCTTCCAAAAATGTAATGTTCGCTCATCATAAAATAGCTGAGTAGATAAAATGCAGCCACTTGAACGTCGTCTCCATATGACACCTTGCCATTAACAATTAGGTGAGCTTTGCTTATTATAATTTATAACTTATTTGCTTATTTTAATATTACAAACTTCGTGTCGGTTTCAGAGCTCGAATTTAAACGTCGAATGTGAAAATCATAAATAAAATCAAAATGTTGAAAACAAAAAACATCGAAGCAAATTGAGCTACTGAAAGCTCAATTAATAAAAAAGTTAAGAAAATTAATCAATCAAGATTCAAGCCTGCACTTGTTTGAATATATTATAGCCGAGTTTACGCTGAACAACTCGAAGCTAATAAAAATAGGCAGTATCGATCACGAATATTATAGTAAGAAACTATTCGATACAACATATGGCTGAAACTACATCGTACAAGAAGAAGAAAATGGATCTTGCTACGACGGGACCGTCAACATGGCAGAAAACGATTGTTGAACAGTCAGAGGAACAGATTGAGCCATCCAAAGATGAGGCTGATCAAAGGGACTGATCAGTGAGTCCAACGGACATCCTTTTGTCCAAATTAGATAGATACGAAACCCAACTACAAGATGCAGTGGATATAGCCAGACGCTGCTTGACTAACCCTTCGCTTAAAGAGCTGCTGGATATCAAGACTACGTTGAAAATTC
Organism: Drosophila demipolita; assembly: GCA_035042405.1. Lineage (NCBI taxonomy): Eukaryota > Metazoa > Arthropoda > Insecta > Diptera > Drosophilidae > Drosophila > Drosophila demipolita. The sequence goes on from JAWNLI010000488.1 coordinate 610,139, forward strand.
GTTTGAGAGCGACCCTAGAAACGCTAGCAGAGGTCAAAGAAAAATACGAATTGTGGGCAATAAATAAGGAGGAAATGGAGCATCTAAAATGGGAAGCTGAGATTTTGTTGGGAAAGATCAATAATGCTCTACCATATCTACAACCTTCATCGAGACAAGATATACTCTCGCTTAGGCAAGAAATTCCAAAGGTGGATATACCTCAATTCTAAGGTAATGCCAAGGATTGGCCAAACTTTTATGGCCTATTCACCGAAGTAATGCATAATCGAGGAGATATCAGCGACACCCTAAAACTACGCCATTTAAGATCGTGCCTGAAGGAAATGCAGCGACAATGGTGAGTCACTTGCTGATTGGCTCAGCTGCAAACTACAAAGAGGCATGGAATCTAATTTGTAAGCGGTACGAAAATAATCGGAAAATTTTTGCTGACCGACTGAACAGTTTATTGGAATTGGAACTATTAAGATGTGACTCCGAGGAAAAAATCCGCAGATTTTTAGATCAAGCAACCGAGAGTATTTACATCATAAAGGACAAATCAAAGATTGACGATGCTGCAGATGTTATCTTTGCGCAAATCCTTCTTCGACAATTTCCTACGGAGGCTCTGCAGCAATACGAGCAACACGTTGAGACAAAAAACAGAGAAATCCAATCACTGGAAGACGTATTGGAATTCATCAACCAACTTTACAATGCGGTGGATTCTGTACAAAAAAACCTTGTTAAGGAGACAACAGAAGTCGTGTCGTTTTTGTGCGATGAGCTGGCACGAGATAAATCGGTGTCAGAAATTTAAAAAAGAGCAGGAAACACGGTTGGCCACTGCTGTGGTCAACGTACGAAATACCAGTGGAAACTAGGAGCAGCTTCGCGCACTGATATGTGGAGGATCGCAACGCACTCTGATATCGGAAGAAGCAGCGCAGCTTCTAAGGTTGGAGAGAAAGAAGGAGTCCCTGGAAATACAGGGAATATTTTCACAAAGCATGGAACTGGCAAAAATTGTGTATTTCTTGAAGTCAAACCTCTATTTTCAAGTAAATTCAATGCGCGGACTACAGCGCTAGTAGTTCCAAAATTGCAAAGAGCACTCCCCGACAAAAATATTGATATAGTTGTTGATACCGACTGGAAAAATTGCACTTTGGCAGATCCAAAGTTTAATATGCCAAACAGAATTGACATGATCATTGGTGTGGACCTCTTTTCCTTAATAATGAAGGATCAGGTCAAAACGATCAATGGAACGTTTGGGCAAAAGACCCGACTGGGATAGGTAGTTTCCGGAAATATTGCTTGACCACCGCCAAAGAAAATTTTGACGGCGGCTATGATTGTGAACATAAATGATCTGGAGCGCTTCTGGGAACTGGAAAAAGAAGTCACCGATGAGACTGAAGAAGAAGAGCTTTAACTGCAGCCATTTGAAAGTCGTCTCTAGATGATATTTTGTCATTGAAAAATAGCTGAGCTTTGCAGCGTCTCATGTTCATACTTGAACATTCTCCGGGGGGGCAAATCTAATATTAATTAATTCCCTTTTTTTTGTACATATCTTATTCTTAAGTAAACTACTAAACATATTATTACTACCGTCACTAATATGAATGAGACGTGTCCACTTGCAGTGAAGAAATGCAAATCGCCTAGGTGGACCTTATGGTCGTCAAGATATTTTATCTTTTCATGCAATTTCTCCACCTCCTTTGTATTATTAATCGTAAGCGATCCAATTGGGGTCAACTCAAAGGGCGTATCGTAGTCTGCTTCCTTTATGAAGTGCGTCAGGTAATTCCCTCTAAAAAATGTTTGTACACTCTGCGGGGCTTGTAGAGTTATTCCTTTCATCCTAAATGAGCATCCTTCCATGAGAGCCAGGATGCCAACGTTCTGTAATTTTGCAAGTTGATTCGAGTTACTGCATTGGATGTGACCCGACATATTCTCAAACGTCTTGAACAACCAGCGATTGTGTGCACTCAGGTCTATCCAAAATGATTGTTCCTTGTATATAACCTTGTATAATATTTTCGAATGAGACTTCATTGGTGTTGTTTCGCAACAGTTTTCTTCTGTATCTTTTCATGCCCAATTTCCTTGACAGACTATTGTTTCTTCGTTTTCCCAACCACAATTGTTCAGGTCAGAGTCAGACATCACGTGAAATGTATTAAGCGCCTGGTTGAAGATCATGTAATTCGCTGCTTTGTACACTGCTTGAAGATTATGCCCAGTAGATTTCCCTGGTAATACGTGGTTGCGTGGCATAACGTCCTGTACTTTGTTTATTTCCTTTAACATTTGAGATGGTTTGATAAGTATAGGATTTAGTCTTCCATGATTTAAATTTATAAACAAATCAAGTAGATTTTCTTGTATTTTCTCAGCTTCGTCGATCCAATCCTTCAGTTGGTGAATGAGTAGCAAGAACATAATTACTTCCTGGTTCCGTAGATGCTCCATTTTGATTGCGTCAGTCATATTATTCAATTTTTGAGTGAATTCATTAAAGTTCTCGTTGATTTTTTCTGTCGTTGATTTCACAAGGTTAACTGTGGCGTTGATAACTGATGTCTGATTCTCCATATTGGTTCTTAAGTTTTCTTGGTTTGTTTTTAGGGTCTTCATGTTAACAATTGACCACACTGTTGACGAAATGTCAAACAATCCGTTAGGACAAACAAATTCTCACAAAATCGCTGCTTTCGTTGATGCAAAGGTTCCATTATCAGGTTATTATTTCCTTCTAATACGATCAATTGTCGGTTAACTCTTGCTGTCAGTCCATCGCATTGTTGGTGAAAACCCCATAAACTTCGGACATATTCCTTCAGCTTTTTTCAATATTGTGGGAGCTTGCCGTAGTACTTCCAAGTAGGCTTGTAAATTGAAGTAGATTATGAAGTCCCAGCTAGATGACGCTACTTCCACTTTTCCATTCTTCTCCAGAAATATAGCTCAATCTTTTTCCAGCTCATGTATATGTATGTATGAGCTATTTTGATGACTCCAGTTGTCACTTGGAACATCATTATTAGGCTTAAAATTGTTGCTGCCGTCATGTTGCTCCGTGTGTTTCTTCGCGGAGTCTTTTGCTCTTCCTCTTTTGTTGGTAACGGACATGTTTTATTAATTGACCGTTTTATCTGGCCGTTACTTGCATTAATTATGATAATTCTGGTTTTATTGTCTTTTCCTTTCACTGCGCTTATAAGTGGTCTACCCACTAAGAAATGTCCAGCGGTGAGGACGTCATCCGTCTCATTCTCATTTGCCATAGAGATTAATGGACGTGAGTTCAGCACAGACTCTATGCGACATAGGTGAGACTGTCTTGCCTAATTACCGCTTAGTGCAGTAGGTAGTACTTGCCTTGGTTTACTGGCACCATGTGTCCGAGCTGCAGGTACTCTTTCATGAAGGCGTTGTAGTCATTGAAGAGTATTCGATTCGATTTGAATTTTCTCTCCATTTGCATCAATCTTGCTACGAGAGTCTTCCAATTCAAAATTGGTATGAAATGGAATCAAGACTATAACTCGTCTATCTTTACCCACTGAACTCGTCTTCTGATAGTGGTTTTCGCAATGTTGATTTTCTTCAGTCTCATCGGTGACTTCTTTTTCCAGTTCCCAGAAGCGCTCCAGATCATTTATGTTCACAGTCATAGCCGCCGTCAAAATTGTCTTTGGCGGTGGTCAAGCAATATTTCCGGAAACTACCTATCCCAGTCGGGTCTTTTGCCCAAACGTTCCATTGATCGTTTTGAGCAGACCCTTCATTATTAAGGAAAAGAGGTCCACACCAATGATCATGTCAATTCTGTTTGGCATATTAAACTTTGGATCTGCCAAAGTGCAATTTTTCCAGTCTGTATCAACAACAATATCGATATTTATGCCGGGGAGTGCTCTTCGCAATTTTGGAACTACTAGCGCTGTAGTCCGCGCATTGAATTTACTTGAAAATAGAGGTTTGACTTCAAGAAATACACAATTTTTGCCAGTTCCATGCCTTGTGAAAATATTCCCTGTATTTCCACGGACTCCTTCTTTCTCTCCAACCTTAGAAGCTGCGCTGCTTCTTCCGATATCAGAGTGCGTTGCGATCCTCCACATATCAGTGCGCGAAGCTGCTCGTAGTTTCCACTGGCATTTCGAACGTTGACCACAGCAGTGGCCAACCGTGTTTCCTGCTCTTTTTTAAATTTCTGACACCGATTTATCTCGTGCCAGCTCATCGCACAAAAACGACACGACTTCTGTTGTCTCCTTAACAAGGTTTTTTTGTACAGAATCCACCGCATTGTAAAGTTGGTTGATGAATTCCAATACGTCTTCCAGTGATTGGATTTCTCTGTTTTTTGTCTCAACGTGTTGCTCGTATTGCTGCAGAGCCTCCGTAGGAAATTGTCGAAGAAGGATTTGCGCAAAGATAACATCTGCAGCATCGTCAATCTTTGATTTGTCCTTTATGATGTAAATACTCTCGGTTGCTTGATCTAAAAATCTGCGGATTTTTTCCTCGGAGTCACATCTTAATAGTTCCAATTCCAATAAACTGTTCAGTCGGTCAGCAAAAATTTTCCGATTATTTTCGTACCGCTTACAAATTAGATTCCATGCCTCTTTGTAGTTTGCAGCTGAGCCAATCAGCAAGTGACTCACCATTGTCGCTGCATTTCCTTCAGGCACGATCTTAAATGGCGTAGTTTTAGGGTGTCGCTGATATCTCCTCGATTATGCATTACTTCGGTGAATAGGCCATTAAAGTTTGGCCAATCCTTGGCATTACCTTAGAATTGAGGTATATCCACCTTTGGAATTTCTTGCCTAAGCGAGAGTATATCTTGTCTCGATGAAGGTTGTAGATATGGTAGAGCATTATTGATCTTTCCCAACAAAATCTCAGCTTCCCATTTTAGATGCCCCATTTCCTCCTTATTTATTGCCCACAATTCGTATTTTTCTTTGACCTCTGCTAGCGTTTCTAGGGTCGCTCTCAACGTAGTCTTGATATCCAGCAGCTCTTTAAGCGAAGGGTTAGTCAAGCAGCGTCTGGCTATATCCACTGCATCTTGTAGTTGGGTTTCGTATCTATCTAATTTGGACAAAAGGATGTCCGTTGGACTCACTGATCAGTCCCTTTGATCAGCCTCATCTTTGGATGGCTCAATCTGTTCCTCTGACTGTTCAACAATCGTTTTCTGCCATGTTGACGGTCCCGTCGTAGCAAGATCCATTTTCTTCTTCTTGTACGACGTAGTTTCAGCCATATGTTGTATCGAATAGTTTCTTACTATAATATTCGTGATCGATACTGCCTATTTTTATTAGCTTCGAGTTGTTCAGCGTAAACTCGGCTATAATATATTCAAACAAGTGCAGGCTTGAATCTTGATTGATTAATTTTCTTAACTTTTTTATTAATTGAGCTTTCAGTAGCTCAATTTGCTTCGATGTTTTTGTTTTCAACATTTTGTTTTTATTTATTATTTTCTTTTTTCAAACTTTTTTCAGATTAGACATTTCGAATTCTGAAACCGACGCGAAGTTAGTAATATTTTCACTACGTTTAGCGCGGAACTATACTTTCCGATTCGATGTTTAATTTCGAACTCCGAAGCCGGCGAGAAGTTTAAATAAATAGACTACGATTCGTGTAGAACTCTTCACACATATTCGACGATTAGTTTCCAACTCTATACCCGACGCGAAGTTTAACTTATATAGTCTACATTTATTGTAGACCTATATCATCAGAGTCGACGATTAGTTTTGAACTCTGAATCCGGCTCGGAGGACCAAAAAATGAGTGAATCACGTATAAGGGTGTAGTCAACACGACGAGACGACGTTTAGAATCGAACTGATTGCTCTGATGAGCATTTTTTTATTTTATACAAAAATCTTAAACCTAAATACATATGAAGCCGCTTGTAAGGCGACTTCATGTTATGTTTATTTATCTTAACGCAGTCGCTTGTGGGGCGACTCCATGCGATGTTTACTCTGAAACTAGCTGAGCTTTGCATGGTTTGTATGGCGACTCTATGTGTGGTTTATTCTTCTAAGAATATGATGTTTATTCTTATTTGTTTAGTTATCTTAACACAGCTGGGCTTTAACTGCAGCCTTTTGAAAGTCGTCTCTATATGATATTTTGTCATTGAAAAATAGCTGAGCTTTGCAGCGTCTCATGTTCATACTTGAACATTAAGTTAGCTAGTAAAGTTCGTCCCGAGATTAGCTTGAATCAGCTCCACAGTCGGGGCTCGAAATAAAGTGAACATTGCACATGATTAAAAAATAGAAATATAACATTCCGCCGAATAAAACTTGAGCGATCTGACCTTGATTCGCTGTCACAAGTTTCGATTGTTTAATTGTTCCATAGGAACAAGCAACAGCACCCCTCTCCTCCTCCTGTCCCTGTCACAATCTCTTGACCATTGACTGCAACCAAACCATGTCAGTATGATTATTATTTTCTAACATTACTTTATATCTCGTGTGATTAGGGAACAGTTACCCATTCCCTATGTCCACCACTCCTTCGCGCATTATTGCTTGGAATCTTATCGGGGCAGATTGAATGATTAAATGATTGGGTGGCCAATGCCAATTATGGTTACCGCTTTGGCCCAAAAGAATTAATTAATAAAGAATTATCTTAACGCAGTCGCTTGTGGGGCGACTCCATGTGATGTTTACTCTGAAACTAGCTGTGACTCCATGTGAAGTTTATTCTTCCAAAAATGTAATGTTCGCTCATCATAAAATAGCTGAGTAGATAAAATGCAGCTACTTGAACGTCGTCCCCATATGACACCTTGCCATTAACAATTAGGTGAGCTTTGCTTATTATAATTTATAACTTATTTGCTTATTTTAATATTACAAACTTCGTGTCGGTTTCAGAGCTCGAATTTAAACGTCGAATGTGAAAATCATAAATAAAATCAAAATGTTGAAAACAAAAAACATCGAAGCAAATTGAGCTACTGAAAGCTCAATTAATAAAAAAGTTAAGAAAATTAATCAATCAAGATTCAAGCCTGCACTTCTTTGAATATATTATAGCCGAGTTTACACAGAACAACTCGAAGCTAATAAAAATAGGCAGTATCGATCACGAATATTATAGTAAGAAACTATTCGATACAACATATGGCTGAAACTACGTCGTACAAGAAGAAGAAAATGGATCTTGCTACGACAGGACCGTCAACATGGCAGAAAACGATTGCTGAACAGTCAGAGGAACAGATTGAGCCATCCAAAGATGAGGCTGATCAAAGGGACTGATCAGTGAGTCCAACGGACATCCTTTTGTCCAAATTAGATAGATACGAAACCCAACTACAAGATGCAGTGGATATAGCCAGACGCTGCTTGACTAATCCTTCGCTTAAAGAGCTGCTGGATATCAAGACTACGTTGAAAATTCGTTTGAGAGCGACCCTAGAAACGCTAGCAGAGGTCAAAGAAAAATACGAATTGTGGGCAATAAATAAGGAGGAAATGGAGCATCTAAAATGGGAAGCTGAGATTTTGTTGGGAAAGATCAATAATGCTCTACCATATCTACAACCTTCATCGAGACAAGATATACTCTCGCTTAGGCAAGAAATTCCAAAGGTGGATATACCTCAATTCTAAGGTAATGCCAAGGATTGGCCAAACTTTTATGGCCTATTCACCGAAGTAATGCATAATCGAGGAGATATCAGCGACACCCTAAAACTACGCCATTTAAGATCGTGCCTGAAGGAAATGCAGCGACAATGGTGAGTCACTTGCTGATTGGCTCAGCTGCAAACTACAAAGAGGCATGGAATCTAATTTGTAAGCGGTACGAAAATAATCGGAAAATTTTTGCTGACCGACTGAACAGTTTATTGGAATTGGAACTATTAAGATGTGACTCCGAGGAAAAAATCCGCAGATTTTTAGATCAAGCAACCGAGAGTATTTACATCATAAAGGACACATCAAAGATTGACGATGCTGCAGATGTTATCTTTGCGCAAATCCTTCTTCGACAATTTTCTACGGAGGCTCTGCAGCAATACGAGCAACACGTTGAGACAAAAAACAGAGAAATCCAATCACTGGAAGACGTATTGGAATTCATCAACCAACTTTACAATGCGGTGGATTCTGTACAAAAAAACCTTGTTAAGGAGACAACAGAAGTCGTGTCGTTTTTGTGCGATGAGCTGGCACGAGATAAATCGGTGTCAGAAATTTAAAAAAGAGCAGGAAACACGGTTGGCCACTGCTGTGGTCAACGTACGAAATGCCAGTGGAAACTAGGAGCAGCTTCGCGCACTGATATGTGGAGGATCGCAACGCACTCTGATATCGGAAGAAGCAGCGCAGCTTCTAAGGTTAGAGAGAAAGAAGGAGTCCGTGGAAATACAGGGAATATTTTCACAAGGCATGGAACTGGCAAAAATTGTGTATTTCTTGAAGTCAAACCTCTATTTTCAAGTAAATTCAATGCGCGGACTACAGCGCTAGTAGTTCCAAAATTGCAAAGAGCACTCCCCGGCATAAATATTGATATTGTTGTTGATACCGACTGGAAAAATTGCACTTTGGCAGATCCAAAGTTTAATATGCCAAACAGAATTGACATGATCATTGGTGTGGACCTCTTTTCCTTAATAATGAAGGATCAGGTCAAAACGATCAATGGAACGTTTGGGCAAAAGACCCGACTGGGATAGGTAGTTTCCGGAAATATTGCTCGACCACCGCCAAAGACAATTTTGACGGCGGCTATGATTGTGAACATAAATGATCTGGAGCGCTTCTGGGAACTGGAAAAAGAAGTCACCGATGAGACTGAAGAAAATCAACATTGCGAAAACCACTATCAGAAGACGACTGCGGTGGATAGTGATGCCGAAGAAGCAACCAAAAGCTGCGTCGCGATTTGGAAGAAAGCAAGGCACTTCTAAAGGATGTGCAAACGCAACTGGAGCGACTCAAGATGCATACACCCGGCAAGGCACAAATCAGGCAGTTGCGTAATCAGCTAAAAAATGCTGAGACTACATGCACTCTAGCCCAAAAATCTCGCCAGACCGCAGAGGCGGACCTTGCCGAGGTGCAGACCATGCTTGAGAAGTCGCTGAGCGAGCTGATGAAGAAGTACAGCGCCACCGTCGAGCAGGTAGTGGAACTGCAACAAGCAAGGTACACGTGAACGTCTTGAGGTGCAAGTAAGCCGATATAAGGAGTCGTTAGAGGAGCTGCAGAACGCAGTGCCAATGAAAGCGAGCAGCTTAACGGCAGCCGGTCATATCGGGAATTCATCCCACAATTTACAGGAAGAAAGCAGAGCCTGGCACGTTACTCCTCCGGGCAGTCGTCCCCACATGGGAAGATTACGGGAACCAAGAGTTGTACACTTTACATTTACATTTACTACGAAATTAAATCCTATAAATATGAAAAAGATATTTAGAAAAAAGATAAATAATTAATATTGCATTTGCCCCTCCGGAGAATGTTCAAGTATGAACATAAAACGCTACAAAGCTCAGCTATATTTTTTCAAGTGGCTGCAGTTAAAGCTCAGCTATTTTAATACAAATAAACATCACATTCTTGTGTATTCAATACGATGGGACGACGTTTAGAATCGAACTGATTGCTCTGATGAGCATTTTTTTATTTAATACAAAAATCTTAAACCTAAATACATATGAAGCCGCTTGTAAGGCGACTTCATGTTATGTTTATTTATCTTAACGCAGTCGCTTGTGGGGCGACTCCATGCGATGTTTACTCTGAAACTAGCTGAGCTTTGCATGGTTTGTATGGCGACTCTATGTGTGGTTTATTCTTCTAAGAATATGATGTTTATTCTTATTTGTTTAGTTATCTTAACACAGCTGAGCTTTAACTGCAGCCTTTTGAAAGTCGTCTCTATATGATATTTTGTCATTGAAAAATAGCTGAGCTTTGCAGCGTCTCACGATCATACTTGAACATTCCCGGGGGGGGCAAATCTAATATTAATTAATTCCCTTTTTTTTGTACATATCTTATTCTTAAGTAAACTACTAAACATATTATTACTACCGTCACTAATATGAATGAGACGTGTCCACTTGCAGTGAAGAAATGCAAATCGCCTAGGTGGACCTTATGGTCGTCAAGATATTTTATCTTTTCATGCAATTTCTCCACTTCCTTTGTATTATTAATCGTAAGCGATCCAATTGGGGTCAACTCAAAGGGCGTATTGTGGTCTGCTTCCTTTATGAAGTGCGTCAGGTAATTCCCTCTAAAAAAATGTTTGTACACTCTGCGGGGCTTGAAGAGTTATTCCTTTCATCCTAAATGAGCATCCTTCCATGAGAGCCAGGATGCCAACGTTCTGTAATTTTGCAAGTTGATTCGAGTTACTGCATTGGATGTGACCCGACATATTCTCAAACGTCTTGAACAACCAGCGATTGTGTGCACTCAGGTCTATCCAAAATGATTGTTCCTTGTATATAACCTTGTATAATATTTTCGAATGAGACTTCATTGGTGTTGTTTCGCAACAGTTTTCTTCCGTATCTTTCCATGCCCAATTTCCTTGACAGACTATTGTTTCTTCGTTTTCCCAACCACAATTGTTCAGGTCAGAGTCAGACATCACGTGAAATGTATTAAGCGCCTGGTTGAAGATCATGTAATTCGCTGCTTTGTACACTGCTTGAAGATTATGCCCAGTAGATTTCCCTGGTAATACGTGGTTGCGTGGCATAACGTCCTGTACTTTGTTCATTTCCTTTAACATTTGAGATGGTTTGATAAGTATAGGATTTAGTCTTCCATGATTTAAATTTATAAACAAATCAAGTATATTTTCTTGTATTTTCTCAGCTTCGTCGATCCAATCCTTCAGTTGGTGAATGAGTAGCAAGAACATAATTACTTCCTGGTTCCGTAGATGCTCCATTTTGATTGCGTCAGTCATATTATTCAATTTTTGAGTGAATTCATTAAAGTTCTCGTTGATTTTTTCTGTCGTTGATTTCACAAGGTTAACTGTGGCGTTGATAACTGATGTCTGATTCTCCATATTGGTTCTTAAGTTTTCTTGGTTTGTTTTTAGGGTCTTCATGTTAACAATTGACCACACTGTTGACGAAATGTCAAACAATCCCTTAGGGCATACAAACAAATTCTCACAAAATCGCTGCTTTTGTTGATGCAAAGGTTCCATTATCAGGTTATTATTTTCTTCTAATACGATCAATTGTCGGTTAGGTTAACTCTTGCTGTCAGTCCATCGCATTGTTGGTGAAAACCCCATAAACTTCGGACATATTCCTTCAGCTTTTTTCAATATTGTGGGAGCTTGCCGTAGTACTTCCAAGTAGGCTTGTAAATTGAAGTAGATTATGAAGTCCCAGCTAGATGACGCTACTTCCACTTTTCCAATCTTCTCCAGAAATATAGCTCAATCTTTTTCCAGCTCATGTATATGTATGTATGAGCTATTTTGATGACTCCAGTTGTCACTTGGAACATCATTAGTAGGTTTAAAATTGTTGCTGCCGTCATGTTGCTCCGTGTGTTTCTTCGCGGAGTCTTTTGCTCTTCCTCTTTTGTTGGTAACGGACATATTTTATTAATTGACCGTTTTATATGGCCGTTACTTGCATTAATTATGATAATTCTGGTTTTATTGTCTTTTCCTTTCACTGCGCTTTTAAGTGGTCTACCCACTAAGAATGTCCAGCGGTGAGGACGTCATCCGTCTCATTCTCATTTTCCATAGAGATTAATGGACGTGAGTTCAGCACAGCCTCTATGCGACATAGGTGAGACTGTCTTGCCTAATTACCGCTTAGTGCAGTAGGTAGTACTTGCCTTGGTTTACTGGCACCATGTGTCCGAGCTGCAGGTACTCTTTCATGAAGGCGTTGTAGTCATTGAAGAGTATTCGATTCGATTTGAATTTTCTCTCCATTTGCATCAATCTTGCTACGAGAGTCTTCCAATTCATAATTGGTATGAAATGGAATCAAGACTATAACTCGTCTATCTTTACCCACTGAACTCGTCTTCTGATAGTGGTTTTCGCAATGTTGATTTTCTTCAGTCTCATCGGTGACTTCTTTTTCCAGTTCCCAGAAGCGCTCCAGATCATTTATGTTCACAGTCATAGCCGCCGTCAAAATTGTCTTTGGCGGTGGTCTAGCAATATTTCCGGAAACTACCTATCCCAGTCGGGTCTTTTGCCCAAACGTTCCATTGATCGTTTTGAGCAGACCCTTCATTATTAAGGAAAAGTGGTCCACACCAATGATCATGTCAATTCTGTTTGGCATATTAAACTTTGGATCTGCCAAAGTGCAATTTTTCCAGTCTGTATCAACAACAATATCGATATTTATGCCGGGGAGTGCTCTTTGCAATTTTGGAACTACTAGCGCTGTAGTCCGCGCATTGAATTTACTTGAAAATAGAGGTTTGACTTCAAGAAATACACAATTTTTGCCAGTTCCATGCCTTGTGAAAATATTCCCTGTACTTCCAGGGACTCCTTCTTTCTCTCCAACCTTAGAAGCTGCGCTGCTTCTTCCGATATCAGAGTGCGTTGCGATCCTCCACATATCAGTGCGCGAAGCTGCTCCTAGTTTCCACTGGTATTTCTTACGTTGACCACAGCAGTGGCCAACCGTGTTTCCTGCTCTTTTTTAAATTTCTGACACCGATTTATCTCGTGCCAGCTCATCGCACAAAAACGACACGACTTCTGTTGTCTCCTTAACAAGGTTTTTTTGTACAGAATCCACCGCATTGTAAAGTTGGTTGATGAATTCCAATACGTCTTCCAGTGATTGGATTTCTCTGTTTTTTGTCTCAACGTGTTGCTCGTATTGCTGCAGAGCCTCCGTAGAAAATTGTTGAAGAAGGATTTGCGCAAAGATAACATCTGCAGCATCGTCAATCTTTGATGTGTCCTTTATGATGTAAATACTCTCGGTTGCTTGATCTAAAAATCTGCGGATTTTTTCCTCGGAGTCACATCTTAATAGTTCCAATTCCAATAAACTGTTCAGTCGGTCAGCAAAAATTTTCCGATTATTTTCGTACCGCTTACAAATTAGATTCCATGCCTCTTTGTAGTTTGCAGCTGAGCCAATCAGCAAGTGACTCACCATTGTCGCTGCATTTCCTTCAGGCACGATCTTAAATGGCGTAGTTTTAGGGTGTCGCTGATATCTCCTCGATTATGCATTACTTCGGTGAATAGGCCATAAAAGTTTGGCCAATCCTTGGCATTACCTTAGAATTGAGGTATATCCACCTGTGGAATTTCTTGCCTAAGCGAGAGTATATCTTGTCTCGATGAAGGTTGTAGATATGGTAGAGCATTATTGATCTTTCCCAACAAAATCTCAGCTTCCCATTTTAGATGCTCCATTTCCTCCTTATTTATTGCCCACAATTCGTATTTTTCTTTGACCTCTGCTAGCGTTTCTAGGGTCGCTCTCAAACGAATTTTCAACGTAGTCTTGATATCCAGCAGCTCTTTAAGCGAAGGATTAGTCAAGCAGCGTCTGGCTATATCCACTGCATCTTGTAGTTGGGTTTCGTATCTATCTAATTTGGACAAAAGGATGTCCGTTGGACTCACTGATCAGTCCCTTTGATCAGCCTCATCTTTGGATGGCTCAATCTGTTCCTCTGACTGTTCAACAATCGTTTTCTGCCATGTTGACGGTCCCGTCGTAGCAAGATCCATTTTCTTCTTCTTGTACGACGTAGTTTCAGCCATATGTTGTATCGAATAGTTTCTTACTATAATATTCGTGATCGATACTGCCTATTTTTATTAGCTTCGAGTTGTTCAGCGTAAACTCGGCTATAATATATTCAAACAAGTGCAGGCTTGAATCTTGATTGATTAATTTTCTTAACTTTTTTATTAATTGAGCTTTCAGTAGCTCAAGTTGCTTCGATGTTTTTGTTTTCAACATTTTGTTTTTATTTATTATTTTCTTTTTTCAAACTTTTTTCAGATTAGACATTTCGAACTCTGAAACCGACGCGAAGTTAGTAATATTTTCACTACGTTTAGCGCGGAACTATACTTTCCGATTCGATGTTTAATTTCGAACTCCGAAGCCGGCGCGAAGTTTAAATAAATAGACTACGATTCGTGTAGAACTCTTCACACAGATTCGACGATTAGTTTCCAACTCTATACCCGACGCGAAGTTTAACTTATATAGTCTACATTTATTGTAGACCTATATCATCAGAGTCGACGATTAGTTTTGAACTCTGAATCCGGCTCGGAGGACCAACAAATGTGTGAATCACGTATAGGGTGTAGTCAACACGACGAGACGACGTTTAGAATCGAACTGATTGCTCTGATGAGCATTTTTTTATTTTATACAAAAATCTTAAACCTAAATACATATGAAGCCGCTTGTAAGGCGACTTCATGTTATGTTTATTTATCTTAACGCAGTCGCTTGTGGGGCGACTCCATGTGATGTTTACTCTGAAACTAGCTGAGCTTTGCATGGTTTGTATGGCGACTCTATGTGTGGGGTATTCTTCTAAGAATATGATGTTTATTCTTATTTGTTTAGTTATCTTAACACAGCTGGGCTTTAACTGCAGCCTTTTGAAAGTCGTCTCTATATGATATTTTGTCATTGAAAAATAGCTGAGCTTTGCAGCGTCTCATGTTCATACTTGAACATTAAGTTAGCTAGTAAAGTTCGTCCCGAGATTAGCTTGAATCAGCTCTACAGTCGGGGCTCGAAATAAAGTGAACATTGCACATGATTAAAAAATAGAAATATAACATTCCGCCGAATAAAACTTGAGCGATCTGACCTTGATTCGCTGTCACAAGTTTCGATTGTTTAATTGTTCCATAGGAACAAGCAACAGCACCCCTCTCCTCCTCCTGTCCCTGTCACAATCTCTTGACCATTGACTGCAACCAAACCATGTCAGTATGATTATTATTTTCTAACATTACTTTATATCTCGCGTGATTAGGGAACAGTTACACATTCCCTATGTCCACCACTCCTTCACGCATTATTGCTTGGAATCTTATCGGGGCAGATTGAATGATTAAATGATTGGGTGGCCAATGCCAATTATGGTTACCGCTTTGGCCCAAAAGAATTAATGCAGACCGCAGAGGCGGACCTTGCCGAGGTGCAGACCATGCTTGAGAAGTCGCTGAGCGAGCTGATGAAGAAGTACAGCGCCACCGTCGAGCAGGTAGTGGAACTGCAACAAGCAAGGTACACGTGAACGTCTTGAGGTGCAAGTAAGCCGATATAAGGAGTCGTTAGAGGAGCTGCAGAACGCAGTGCCAATGAAAGCGAGCAGCTTAACGGCAGCCGGTCATATCGGGAATTCATCCCACAATTTACAGGAAGAAAGCAGAGCCTGTCACGTTACTCCTCCGGGCAGTCCCCACATGGGAAGATTACGGGAACCAAGAGTTCTACACTTTAAGCGTATCTTTCGAAACAAGAGCTGCACCTATAAAGAGTATTCTGTGCTGCCATGTCGCAAGGCAGTGCTGAACTCGCAGCCATTGGAAAAGGAGAACGACACGAACGAACTCAACGTTGGACATTTACAACGAAAATTAAATCCTATAAATATGAAAAAGATATTTAGAAAAAAGAGAAATAATTAATATTGCATTTGCCCCTCCGGAGAATGTTCAAGTATGAACATGAGACGCTACAAAGCTCAGCTATATTTTTTCAAGTGGCTGCAGTTAAAGCTCAGCTATTTTAAGACAAATAAACATCACATTCTTGTGTATTCAATACGATGGGACGACGTTTAGAATCGAACTCTTTGCTCTGATGAGCATTTTTTTATTTTATACAAAAATCTTAAACCTAAATACATATGAAGCCGCTTGTAAGGCGACTTCATGTTATGTTTATTTATCTTAACGCAGTCGCTTGTGGGGCGACTCCATGTGATGTTTACTCTGAAACTAGCTGAGCTTTGCATGGTTTGTATGGCGACTCTATGTGTGGTTTATTCTTCTAAGAATATGATGTTTATTCTTATTTGTTTAGTTATCTTAACACAGCTGAGCTTTAACTGCAGCCATTTGAAAGTCGTCTCTATATGATATTTTGTCATTGAAAAATAGCTGAGCTTTGCAGCGTCTCATGTTCATACTTGAACATTCCCGGGGGGGGCAAATCTAATATTAATTAATTCCCTTTTTTTTGTACATATCTTATTCTTAAGTAAACTACTAAACATATTATTACTACCGTCACTAATATGAATGAGACGTGTCCACTTGCAGTGAAGAAATGCAAATCGCCTAGGTGGACCTTATGGTCGTCAAGATATTTTATCTTTTCAGGCAATTTCTCCACCTCCTTTGTATTATTAATCGTAAGCGATCCAATTGGGGTCAACTCAAAGGGCGTATCGTGGTCTGCTTCCTTTATGAAGTGCGTCAGGTAATTCCCTCTAAAAAAATGTTTGTACACTCTGCGGGGCTTGAAGAGTTATTCCTTTCATCCTAAATGAGCATCTTTCCATGAGAGCCAGGATGCCAACGTTCTGTAATTTTGCAAGTTGATTCGAGTTACTGCATTGGATGTGACCCGACATATTCTCAAACGTCTTGAACAACCAGCGATTGTGTGCACTCAGGTCTATCCAAAATGATTGTTCCTTGTATATAACCTTGTATAATATTTTCGAATGAGACTTCATTGGTGTTGTTTCGCAACAGTTTTCTTCCGTATCTTTCCATGCCCAATTTCCTTGACAGACTATTGTTTCTTCGTTTTCCCAACCACAATTGTTCAGGTCAGAGTCAGACATCACGTGAAATGTATTAAGCGCCTGGTTGAAGATCATGTAATTCGCTGCTTTGTACACTGCTTGAAGATTATGCCCAGTAGATTTCCCTGGTAATACGTGGTTGCGTGGCATAACGTCCTGTACTTTGTTCATTTCCTTTAACATTTGAGATGGTTTGATAAGTATAGGATTTAGTCTTCCATGATTTAAATTTATAAACAAATCAAGTATATTTTCTTGTATTTTCTCAGCTTCGTCGATCCAATCCTTCAGTTGGTGAATGAGTAGCAAGAACATAATTACTTCCTGGTTCCGTAGATGCTCCATTTTGATTGCGTCAGTCATATTATTCAATTTTTGAGTGAATTCATTAAAGTTCTTGTTTGTTTTTTTCTGTCGTTGATTTCACAAGGTTAACTGTGGCGTTGATAACTGATGTCTGATTCTCCATATTGGTTCTTAAGTTTTCTTGGTTTGTTTTTAGGGTCTTCATGTTAACAATTGACCACACTGTTGACGAAATGTCAAACAATCAGTTAGGACAAACAAATTCTCACAAAATCGCTGCTTTCGTTGATGCAAAGGTTCCATTATCAGGTTATTATTTTCTTCTAATACGATCAATTGTCGGTTAGGTTAACTCTTGCTGTCAGTCCATCGCATTGTTGGTGAAAACCCCATAAACTTCGGACATATTCCTTCAGCTTTTTTCAATATTGTGGGAGCTTGCCGTAGTACTTCCAAGTAGGCTTGTAAATTGTAGATTATGAGGTCCCAGCTAGATGACGCTACTTCCACTTTTCCAATCTTCTCCAGAAATATAGCTCAATCTTTTTCCAGCTCATGTATATGTATGTATGAGCTATTTTGATGACTCCAGTTGTCACTTGGAACATCATTAGTAGGTTTAAAATTGTTGCTGCCGTCATGTTGCTCCGTGTGTTTCTTCGCGGAGTCTTTTGCTCTTCCTCTTTTGCTGGTAACGGACACATTTTATTAATTGACCGTTCTATATGGCCGTTACTTGCAGTAATTATGATGATTCTGGCTTTATTGTCTTTTCCTTTCACTGCGCTTATAAGTGGTCTACCCACTAAGAAATGTCCAGCGGTGAGGACGTCATCCGTCTCATTCTCATTTTCCATAGAGATTAATGGACGTGAGTTCAGCACAGACTCTATGCGACATAGTTGGGACTGTCTTGCCTAATTACCGCTTAGTGCAGTAGGTAGTACTTGCCTTGGTTTACTGGCACCATGTGTCCGAGCTGCAGGTACTCTTTCATGAAGGCGTTGTAGTCATTGAAGAGTATTCGATTCGATTTGAATTTTCTCTCCATTTGCATCAATCTTGCTACGAGAGTCTTCCAATTCAAAATTGATATGAAATGGAATCAAGACTATAACTCGTCTATCTTTACCCACTGAACTCGTCTTCTGATAGTGGTTTTCGCAATGTTGATTTTCTTCAGTCTCATCGGTGACTTCTTTTTCCAGTTCCCAGAAGCGCTCCAGATCATTTATGTTCACAGTCATAGCCGCCGTCAAAATTGTCTTTGGCGGTGGTCTAGCAATATTTCCGGAAACTACCTATCCCAGTCGGGTCTTTTGCCCAAACGTTCCATTGATCGTTTTGAGCAGACCCTTCATTATTAAGGAAAAGTGGTCCACACCAATGATCATGTCAATTCTGTTTGGCATATTAAACTTTGGATCTGCCAAAGTGCAATTTTTCTAGTCTGTATCAACAACAATATCGATATTTATGCCGGGGAGTGCTCTTTGCAATTTTGGAACTACTAGCGCTGTAGTCCGCGCATTGAATTTACTTGAAAATAGAGGTTTGACTTCAAGAAATACACAATTTTTTGCCAGTTCCATGCCTTGTGAAAATATTCCCTGTATTTCCACGGACTCCCTGTTTCTCTCTAACCTTAGAAGCTGCGCTGCTTCTTCCGATATCAGAGTGCGTTGCGATCCTCCACATATCAGTGCGCGAAGCTGCTCCTAGTTTCCACTGGCATTTCTTACGTTGACCACAGCAGTGGCCAACCGTGTTTCCTGCTCTTTTTTAAATTTCTGACACCGATTTATCTCGTGCCAGCTCATCGCACAAAAACGACACGACTTCTGTTGTCTCCTTAACAAGGTTTTTTTGTACAGAATCCACCGCATTGTAAAGTTGGTTGATGAATTCCAATACGTCTTCCAGTGATTGGATTTCTCTGTTTTTTGTCTCAACGTGTTGCTCGTATTGCTGCAGAGCCTCCGTAGGAAATTGTCGAAGAAGGATTTGCGCAAAGATAACATCTGCAGCATCGTCAATCTTTGATGTGTCCTTTATGATGTAAATACTCTCGGTTGCTTGATCTAAAAATCTGCGGATTTTTTCCTCGGAGTCACATCTTAATAGTTCCAATTTCAATAAACTGTTCAGTCGGTCAGCAAAAATTTTCCGATTATTTTCGTACCGCTTACAAATTAGATTCCATGCCTCTTTGTAGTTTGCAGCTGAGCCAATCAGCAAGTGACTCACCATTGTCGCTGCATTTCCTTCAGGCACGATCTTAAATGGCGTAGTTTTAGGGTGTCGCTGATATCTCCTCGATTATGCATTACTTCGGTGAATAGGCCATAAAAGTTTGGCCAATCCTTGGCATTACCTTAGAATTGAGGTATATCCACCTTTGGAATTTCTTGCCTAAGCGAGAGTATATCTTGTGTCGATGAAGGTTGTAGATATGGTAGAGCATTATTGATCTTTCCCAACAAAATCTCAGCTTTCCAATTTAGATGCTCCATTTCCTCCTTATTTATTGCCCACAATTCGTATTTTTCTTTGACCTCTGCTAGCGTTTCTAGGGTCGATCTCAAACGAATTTTCAACGTAGTCTTGATATCCAGCAGCTCTTTAAGCGAAGGGTTAGTCAAGCAGCGTCTGGCTATATCCACTGCATCTTGTAGTTGGGTTTCGTATCTATCTAATTTGGACAAAAGGATGTCCGTTGGACTCACTGATCAGTCCCTTTGATCAGCCTCATCTTTGGATGGCTCAATCTGTTCCTCTGACTGTTCAACAATCGTTTTCTGCCATGTTGACGGTCCCGTCGTAGCAAGATCCATTTTCTTCTTCTTGTACGCCGTAGTTTCAGCCATATGTTGTATCGAATAGTTTCTTACTATAATATTCGTGATCGATACTGTCTATTTTTATTAGCTTCGAGTTGTTCTGTTCAGCGTAAACTCGGCTATAATATATTCAAAGAAGTGCAGGCTTGAATCTTGATTGATTAATTTTCTTAACTTTTTTATTAATTGAGCTTTCAGTAGCTCAAGTTGCTTCGATGTTTTTGTTTTCAACATTTTGTTTTTATTTATTATTTTCTTTTTTCAAACTTTTTTCAGATTAGACATTTCGAACTCTGAAACCGACGCGAAGTTAGTAATATTTTCACTACGTTTAGCGCGGAACTATACTTTCCGATTCGATGTTTAATTTCGAACTCCGAAGCCGGCGAGAAGTTTAAATAAATAGACTACGATTCGTGTAGAACTCTTCACACAGATTCGACGATTAGTTTCCAACTCTATACCCGACGCGAAGTTTAACTTATATAGTCTACATTTATTGTAGACCTATATCATCAGAGTCGACGATTAGTTTTGAACTCTGAATCCGGCTCGGAGGACCAAAAAATGAGTGAATCACGTATAAGGGTGTAGTCAACACGACGAGACGACGTTTAGAATCGAACTGATTGCTCTAATGAGCATTTTTTTATTTTATACAAAAATCTTAAACCTAAATACATATGAAGCCGCTTGTAAGGCGACTTCATGTTATGTTTATTTATCTTAACGCAGTCGCTTGTGGGGCGACTCCATGTGATGTTTACTCTGAAACTAGCTGAGCTTTGCATGGTTTGTATGGCGACTCTATGTGTGGAATATGATGTTTCTTCTTATTTGTTTATTTATCTTAACACAGCTGGGCTTTAACTGCAGCCTTTTGAAAGTCGTCTCTATATGATATTTTGTCATTGAAAAATAGCTGAGCTTTGCAGCGTCTCATGTTCATACTTGAACATTAAGTTAGCTAGTAAAGTTCGTCCCGAGATTAGCTTGAATCAGCTCCACAGTCGGGGCTCGAAATAAAGTGAACATTGCACATGATTAAAAAATAGAAATATAACATTCCGCCGAATAAAACTTGAGCGATCTGACCTTGATTCGCTGTCACAAGTTTCGATTGTTTAATTGTTCCATAGGAACAAGCAACAGCACCCCTCTCCTCCTCCTGTCCCTGTCACAATCTCTTGACCATTGACTGCAACCAAACCATGTCAGTATGATTATTATTTTCTAACATTACTTTATATCTCGTGTGATTAGGGAACAGTTACCCATTCCCTATGTCCACCACTCCTTCGCGCATTATTGCTTGGAATCTTATCGGGGCAGATTGAATGATTAAATGATTGGGTGGCCAATGCCAATTATGGTTACCGCTTTGGCCCAAAAGAATTAATTAATAAAGAATTATCTTAACGCAGTCGCTTGTGGGGCGACTCCATGTGATGTTTACTCTGAAACTAGCTGTGACTCCATGTGAAGTTTATTCTTCCAAAAATGTAATGTTCGCTCATCATAAAATAGCTGAGTAGATAAAATGCAGCCACTTGAACGTCGTCCCCATATGACACCTTGCCATTAACAATTAGGTGAGCTTTGCTTATTATAATTTATAACTTATTTGCTTATTTTAATATTACAAACTTCGTGTCGGTTTCAGAGCTCGAATTTAAACGTCGAATGTGAAAATCATAAATAAAATCAAAATGTTGAAAACAAAAAACATCGAAGCAAATTGAGCTACTGAAAGCTCAATTAATAAAAAAGTTAAGAAAATTAATCAATCAAGATTCAAGCCTGCACTTCTTTGAATATATTATAGCCGAGTTTACACAGAACAACTCGAAGCTAATAAAAATAGGCAGTATCGATCACGAATATTATAGTAAGAAACTATTCGATACAACATATGGCTGAAACTACGTCGTACAAGAAGAAGAAAATGGATCTTGCTACGACGGGACCGTCAACATGGCAGAAAACGATTGCTGAACAGTCAGAGGAAGAGATTGAGCCATCCAAAGATGAGGCTGATCAAAGGGACTGATCAGTGAGTCCAACGGACATCCTTTTGTCCAAATTAGATAGATACGAAACCCAACTACAAGATGCAGTGGATATAGCCAGACGCTGCTTGACTAATCCTTCGCTTAAAGAGCTGCTGGATATCAAGACTACGTTGAAAATTCGTTTGAGATCGACCCTAGAAACGCTAGCAGAGGTCAAAGAAAAATACGAATTGTGGGCAATAAATAAGGAGGAAATGGAGCATCTAAAATGGGAAGCTGAGATTTTGTTGGGAAAGATCAATAATGCTCTACCGTATCTACAACCTTCATCGAGACAAGATATACTCTCGCTTAGGCAAGAAATTCCAAAGGTGGATATACCTCAATTCTAAGGTAATGCCAAGGATTGGCCAAACTTTTATGGCCTATTCACCGAAGTAATGCATAATCGAGGAGATATCAGCGACACCCTAAAACTACGCCATTTAAGATCGTGCCTGAAGGAAATGCAGCGACAATGGTGAGTCACTTGCTGATTGGCTCAGCTGCAAACTACAAAGAGGCATGGAATCTAATTTGTAAGCGGTACGAAAATAATCGGAAAATTTTTGCTGACCGACTGAACAGTTTATTGGAATTGGAACTATTAAGATGTGACTCCGAGGAAAAAATCCGCATATTTTTAGATCAAGCAACCGAGAGTATTTACATCATAAAGGACACATCAAAGATTGACGATGCTGCAGATGTTATCTTTGCGCAAATCCTTCTTCGACAATTTTCTACGGAGGCTCTGCAGCAATACGAGCAACACGTTAAGACAAAAAACAGAGAAATCCAATCGCTGGAGGACGTATTGGAATTCATCAACCAACTTTACAATGCGGTGGATTCTGTACAAAAAAACCTTGTTAAGGAGACAACAGAAGTCGTGTCGTTTTTGTGCGATGAGCTGGCACGAGATAAATCGGTGTCAGAAATTTAAAAGAGAGCAGGAAACACGGTTGGCCACTGCTGTGGTCAACGTAAGAAATGCCAGTGGAAACTAGGAGCAGCTTCGCGCACTGATATG
This sequence comes from Drosophila demipolita, assembly GCA_035042405.1. Taxonomy (NCBI): domain Eukaryota; kingdom Metazoa; phylum Arthropoda; class Insecta; order Diptera; family Drosophilidae; genus Drosophila; species Drosophila demipolita. The sequence continues at coordinate 633,207 of JAWNLI010000488.1, forward strand.
TGGAGGATCGCAACGCACTCTGATATCGGAAGAAGCAGCGCAGCTTCTAAGGTTAGAGAGAAACAGGGAGTCCGTGGAAATACAGGGAATATTTTCACAAGGCATGGAACTGGCAAAAAATTGTGTATTTCTTGAAGTCAAACCTCTATTTTCAAGTAAATTCAATGCGCGGACTACAGCACTAGTAGTTCCAAAATTACAAAGAGCCCTCCCCGGCATAAATATTGATATTGTTGTTGATACCGACTGGAAAAATTGCACTTTGGCAGATCCAAAGTTTAATATGCCAAACAGAATTGACATGATCATTGGTGTGGACCTCTTTTCCTTAATAATGAAGGATCAGGTCAAAACGATCAATGGAACGTTTGGGCAAAAGACCCGACTGGGATAGGTAGTTTCCGGAAATATTGCTCGACCACCGCCAAAGACAATTTTGACGGCGGCTATGATTGTGAACATAAATGATCTGGAGCGCTTCTGGGAACTGGAAAAAGAAGTCACCGATGAGACTGAAGAAAATCACCATTGCGAAAACCACTATCAGAAGACGACTGCGGTGGATAGTGATGCCGAAGAAGCACTGAACCAAAAGCTGCGTCGCGATTTGGAAGAAAGCAAGGCACTTCTAAAGGATGTGCAAACGCAACTGGAGCGACTCAAGATGCATACACCCGGCAAGGCACAAATCAGGCAGTTGCGTAATCAGCTAAAAAATGCTGAGACTACATGCACTCTAGCCCAAAAATCTCGCCAGACCGCAGAGGCGGACCTTGCCGAGGTGCAGACCATGCTTGAGAAGTCGCTGAGCGAGCTGATGAAGAAGTACAGCGCCACCGTCGAGCAGGTAGTGGAACTGCAACAAGCAAGGTACACGTGAACGTCTTGAGGTGCAAGTAAGCCGATATAAGGAGTCGTTAGAGGAGCTGCAGAACGCAGTGCCAATGAAAGCGAGCAGCTTAACGGCAGCCGGTCATATCGGGAATTCATCCCACAATTTACAGGAAGAAAGCAGAGCCTGGCACGTTACTCCTCCGGGCAGTCGTCCCCACATGGGAAGATTACGGGAACCAAGAGTTGTACACTTTACATTTACATTTACTACGAAATTAAATCCTATAAATATGAAAAAGATATTTAGAAAAAAGAGAAATAATTAATATTGCATTTGCCCCTCCGGAGAATGTTCAAGTATGAACATGAGACGCTACAAAGCTCAGCTATATTTTTTCAAGTGGCTGCAGTTAAAGCTCAGCTATTTTAAGACAAATAAACATCACATTCTTGTGTATTCAATACGATGGGACGACGTTTAGAATCGAACTCTTTGCTCTGATGAGCATTTTTTTATTTTATACAAAAATCTTAAACCTAAATACATATGAAGCCGCTTGTAAGGCGACTTCATGTTATGTTTATTTATCTTAACGCAGTCGCTTGTGGGGCGACTCCATGTGATGTTTACTCTGAAACTAGCTGAGCTTTGCATGGTTTGTATGGCGACTCTATGTGTGGTTTATTCTTCTAAGAATATGATGTTTATTCTTATTTGTTTAGTTATCTTAACACAGCTGGGCTTTAACTGCAGCCTTTTGAAAGTCGTCTCTATATGATATTTTGTCATTGAAAAATAGCTGAGCTTTGCAGCGTCTCATGTTCATACTTGAACATTCCCGGGGGGGGCAAATCTAATATTAATTAATTCCCTTTTTTTTGTACATATCTTATTCTTAAGTAAACTACTAAACATATTATTACTACCGTCAATAATATGAATGAGACGTGTCCACTTGCAGTGAAGAAATGCAAATCGCCTAGGTGGACCTTATGGTCGTCAAGATATTTTATCTTTTCATGCAATTTCTCCACTTCCTTTGTATTATTAATCGTAAGCGATCCAATTGGGGTCAACTCAAAGGGCGTATTGTGGTCTGCTTCCTTTATGAAGTGCGTCAGGTAATTCCCTCTAAAAAAATGTTTGTACACTCTGCGGGGCTTGAAGAGTTATTCCTTTCATCCTAAATGAGCATCTTTCCATGAGAGCCAGGATGCCAACGTTCTGTAATTTTGCAAGTTGATTCGAGTTACTGCATTGGATGTGACCCGACATATTCTCAAACGTCTTGAACAACCAGCGATTGTGTGCACTCAGGTCTATCCAAAATGATTGTTCCTTGTATATAACCTTGTATAATATTTTCGAATGAGACTTCATTGGTGTTGTTTCGCAACAGTTTTCTTCCGTATCTTTCCATGCCCAATTTCCTTGACAGACTATTGTTTCTTCGTTTTCCCAACCACAATTGTTCAGGTCAGAGTCAGACATCACGTGAAATGTATTAAGCGCCTGGTTGAAGATCATGTAATTCGCTGCTTTGTACACTGCTTGAAGATTATGCCCAGTAGATTTCCCTGGTAATACGTGGTTGCGTGGCATAACGTCCTGTACTTTGTTCATTTCCTTTAACATTTGAGATGGTTTGATAAGTATAGGATTTAGTCTTCCATGATTTAAATTTATAAACAAATCAAGTATATTTTCTTGTATTTTCTCAGCTTCGTCGATCCAATCCTTCAGTTGGTGAATGAGTAGCAAGAACATAATTACTTCCTGGTTCCGTAGATGCTCCATTTTGATTGCGTCAGTCATATTATTCAATTTTTGAGTGAATTCATTAAAGTTCTCGTTGATTTTTTCTGTCGTTGATTTCACAAGGTTAACTGTGGCGTTGATAACTGATGTCTGATTCTCCATATTGCTGCTTAAGTTTTCTTGGTTTGTTTTTAGGGTCTTCATGTTAACAATTGACCACACTGTTGACGAAATGTCAAACAATCCGTTAGGACAAACAAATTCTCACAAAATCGCTGCTTTCGTTGATGCAAAGGTTCCATTATCAGGTTATTATTTTCTTCTAATACGATCAATTGTCGGTTAGGTTAACTCTTGCTGTCAGTCCATCGCATTGTTGGTGAAAACCCCATAAACTTCGGACATATTCCTTCAGCTTTTTTCAATATTGTGGGAGCTTGCCGTAGTACTTCCAAGTAGGCTTGTAAATTGTAGATTATGAGGTCCCAGCTAGATGACGCTACTTCCACTTTTCCAATCTTCTCCAGAAATATAGCTCAATCTTTTTCCAGCTCATGTATATGTATGTATGAGCTATTTTGATGACTCCAGTTGTCACTTGGAACATCATTAGTAGGCTTAAAATTGTTGCTGCCGTCATGTTGCTCCGTGTGTTTCTTCGCGGAGTCTTTTGCTCTTCCTCTTTTGCTGGTAACGGACACATTTTATTAATTGACCGTTCTATATGGCCGTTACTTGCATTAATTATGATGATTCTGGCTTTATTGTCTTTTCCTTTCACTGCGCTTATAAGTGGTCTACCCACTAAGAAATGTCCAGCGGTGAGGACGTCATCCGTCTCATTCTCATTTTCCATAGAGATTAATGGACGTGAGTTCAGCACAGCCTCTATGCGACATAGGTGAGACTGTCTTGCCTAATTACCGCTTAGTGCAGTAGGTAGTACTTGCCTTGGTTTACTGGCACCATGTGTCCGAGCTGCAGGTACTCTTTCATGAAGGCGTTGTAGTCATTGAAGAGTATTCGATTCGATTTGAATTTTCTCTCCATTTGCATCAATCTTGCTACGAGAGTCTTCCAATTCAAAATTGGTATGAAATGGAATCAAGACTATAACTCGTCTATCTTTACCCACTGAACTCGTCTTCTGATAGTGGTTTTCGCAATGTTGATTTTCTTCAGTCTCATCGGTGACTTCTTTTTCCAGTTCCCAGAAGCGCTCCAGATCATTTATGTTCACAGTCATAGCCGCCGTCAAAATTGTCTTTGGCGGTGGTCTAGCAATATTTCCGGAAACTACCTATCCCAGTCGGGTCTTTTGCCCAAACGTTCCATTGCTCGTTTTGAGCTGACCCTTCATTATTAAGGAAAAGTGGTCCACACCAATGATCATGTCAATTCTGTTTGGCATATTAAACTTTGGATCTGCCAAAGTGCAATTTTTCCAGTCTGTATCAACAACAATATCGATATTTATGCCGGGGAGTGCTCTTTGCAATTTTGGAACTACTAGCGCTGTAGTCCGCGCATTGAATTTACTTGAAAATAGAGGTTTGACTTCAAGAAATACACAATTTTTGCCAGTTCCATGCTTTGTGAAAATATTCCCTGTATTTCCAGGGACTCCTTCTTTCTCTCCAACCTTAGAAGCTGCGCTGCTTCTTCCGATATCAGAGTGCGTTGCGATCCTCCACATATCAGTGCGCGAAGCTGCTCGTAGTTTCCACTGGCATTTCGTACGTTGACCACAGCAGTGGCCAACCGTGTTTCCTGCTCTTTTTTAAATTTCTGACACCGAGTTATCTCGTGCCAGCTCATCGCACAAAAACGACACGACTTCTGTTGTCTCCTTAACAAGGTTTTTTTGTACAGAATCCACCGCATTGTAAAGTTGGTTGATGAATTCCAATACGTCCTCCAGTGATTGGATTTCTCTGTTTTTTGTCTTAACGTGTTGCTCGTATTGCTGCAGAGCCTCCGTAGAAAATTGTCGAAGAAGGATTTGCGCAAAGATAACATCTGCAGCATCGTCAATCTTTGATGTGTCCTTTATGATGTAAATACTCTCGGTTGCTTGATCTAAAAATATGCGGATTTTTTCCTCGGAGTCACATCTTAATAGTTCCAATTCCAATAAACTGTTCAGTCGGTCAGCAAAAATTTTCCGATTATTTTCGTACCGCTTACAAATTAGATTCCATGCCTCTTTGTAGTTTGCAGCTGAGCCAATCAGCAAGTGACTCACCATTGTCGCTGCATTTCCTTCAGGCACGATCTTAAATGGCGTAGTTTTAGGGTGTCGCTGATATCTCCTCGATTATGCATTACTTCGGTGAATAGGCCATAAAAGTTTGGCCAATCCTTGGCATTACCTTAGAATTGAGGTATATCCACCTTTGGAATTTCTTGCCTAAGCGAGAGTATATCTTGTGTCGATGAAGGTTGTAGATATGGTAGAGCATTATAGATCTTTCCCAACAAAATCTCAGCTTTCCAATTTAGATGCTCCATTTCCTCCTTATTTATTGCTCACAATTCGTATTTTTCTTTGACCTCTGCCAGCGTTTCTAGGGTCGATCTCAAACGAATTTTCAACGTAGTCTTGATATCCAGCAGCTCTTTAAGCGAAGGGTTAGTCAAGCAGCGTCTGGCTATATCCACTGCATCTTGTAGTTGGGTTTCGTATCTATCTAATTTGGACAAAAGGATGTCCGTTGGACTCACTGATCAGTCCCTTTGATCAGCCTCATCTTTGGATGGCTCAATCTCTTCCTCTGACTGTTCAGCAATCGTTTTCTGCCATGTTGACGGTCCCGTCGTAGCAAGATCCATTTTCTTCTTCTTGTACGCCGTAGTTTCAGCCATATGTTGTATCGAATAGTTTCTTACTATAATATTCGTGATCGATACTGTCTATTTTTATTAGCTTCGAGTTGTTCAGCGTAAACTCGGCTATAATATATTCAAACAAGTGCAGGCTTGAATCTTGATTGATTAATTTTCTTAACTTTTTTATTAATTGAGCTTTCAGTAGCTCAAGTTGCTTCGATGTTTTTGTTTTCAACATTTTGTTTTTATTTATTATTTTCTTTTTTCAAACTTTTTTCAGATTAGACATTTCGAACTCTGAAACCGACGCGAAGTTAGTAATATTTTCACTACGTTTAGCGCGGAACTATACTTTCCGATTCGATGTTTAATTTCGAACTCCGAAGCCGGCGAGAAGTTTAAATAAATAGACTACGATTCGTGTAGAACTCTTCACACAGATTCGACGATTAGTTTCCAACTCTGTACCCGACGCGAAGTTTAACTTATATAGACTACATTTATTGTAGACCTATATCATCAGAGTCGACGATTAGTTTTGAACTCTGAATCCGGCTCGGAGGACCAAAAAATGTGTGAATCACGTATAGGGTGTAGTCAACACGACGAGACGACGTTTAGAATCGAACTGATTGCTCTGATGAGCATTTTTTTATTTTATACAAAAATCTTAAACCTAAATACATATGAAGCCGCTTGTAAGGCGACTTCATGTTATGTTTATTTATCTTAACGCAGTCGCTTGTGGGGCGACTCCATGTGATGTTTACTCTGAAACTAGCTGAGCTTTGCATGGTTTGTATGGCGACTCTATGTGTGGTTTATTCTTCTAAGAATATGATGTTTATTCTTATTTGTTTAGTTATCTTAACACAGCTGGGCTTTAACTGCAGCCTTTTGAAAGTCGTCTCTATATGATATTTTGTCATTGAAAAATAGCTGAGCTTTGCAGCGTCTCATGTTCATACTTGAACATTAAGTTAGCTAGTAAAGTTCGTCCCGAGATTAGCTTGAATCAGCTCTACAGTCGCGGCTCGAAATAAAGTGAACATTGCACATGATTAAAAAATAGAAATATAACATTCCGCCGAATAAAACTTGAGCGATCTGACCTTGATTCGCTGTCACAAGTTTCGATTGTTTAATTGTTCCATAGGAACAAGCAACAGCACCCCTCTCCTCCTCCTGTCCCTGTCACAATCTCTTGACCATTGACTGCAACCAAACCATGTCAGTATGATTATTGTTTTCTAACATTACTTTATATCTCGTGTGATTAGGGAACAGTTACCCATTCCCTATGTCCACCACTCCTTCGCGCATTATTGCTTGGAATCTTATCGGGGCAGATTGAATGATTAAATGATTGGGTGGCCAATGCCAATTATGGTTACCGCTTTGGCCCAAAAGAATTAATGCCATTCAGATAAGAATTTTTATTTCTTTTTTATTATAACTATAGAAAGTTAACTGGATTATTTTTATTATAATTTTCGAAAGGGCTTGTCGAGAGAGTTCGAGCAGCATATGTCCAGATGTTAAATACATAGCAGTCTTGCTGAGTCTGCAAAACTTGTCCGAAAGTAAATATTACATTTAATGAATAATAAGACAGAATATATATTTATAGGCCCACATCTTTTTTCGTGTTATTTTTTTTCAGCTATCGATATGTAACGATAGTTGCCATGAAAACCTTGAATAGTATATTTCTGTAAATTAATATTCATGTTTTTAATAGTATTTGAAAAATAACTAAAAAACCTCTGTGACTATTTACGAATGATGTCATATTTTGTATATAGCTCAGATAGTTATCGGTTTCGTTTTCATCTGAACCCATCTATGACAATTCTAAGATAAAAATAAAAACAAAATCATATTAAAAATATGTGTAAATATAGGTGTATGTCGAGCTGTGTGTCTGTTGCATAAAGACATGATATGCGAGTACTTTAATAACATAGCTCGCTTTATCTGCACTCTGTTATCAAATTATGTTCATGGCCAGATATGTGGTTTTTTCTGGCAATTACGTAGACCTGGTAGTAAAAAATAAAATGTATGCGTCCATTTTTTATTATTTTCTTATCACACAGAATAAACCCGGAAAAGTAAAGTAAAGTAATAAATTATTGTTCTAAAAGTAAAAATGTGAAGTACAAATCGAAATTTTAGACTAACTTTGCTCAAAATTGGCAAATAAGCGTTGAACAATGTTACGAAACTATTAGAGAGAGAGAAAGATAGAACAACCAGAACCAAATTAAGTTGTAGATGGAAAAAAAAAACATAGCCTTAACTGTTATCGCTATCAAAGAAATCGAGAGTTCAGTGTTTGGTGTTATCGTTACAAGAACATTACACTACAGCAAGTATGAAAAGCAATTTCGATGGTTTTAGAATTGTTTGTTCATAGGACAAAGAAAAGAACCGGTCGATTCAGATACAAAGGTATTCAGATGTGAACAACTAAACTGCAATTTGATAGGCATGCTAAGGACAACTGTTCTTTCTTACTTCATTGATTTATTGATTCTGTACAAATAACACATGCTAACACATGTAGAAAATGAAAGAAATAAGGAGATTTAGAGACCACCGTTAGAAGTTAATACCCATTTTATGAGCTTGTCTTATTACTACATAGCATGTACATGTGCACATAGTATGTAATTTGCCGGTAAATGGACGAATAAAGCACATGTCTAAAATTGCACGTGTAACCAAGAAAACAATTGCATAGTGGAGAGACAGAGAGCGAGAGAGCGGCAATAGCGCAGACGTCGTTGGTGCTCTAAAAACATTCTTTCTTTTCCCGTTTTATTTTCGCTAATGGTAAATTTCCCCTGTGAACAAAAATTGCCCCTATTTGGGCAAAATTTTGCGGCGAATTGTGAGCACCCCAACCCCACTTACATTCAAAAAAGCAGAAGAAACAGAAAGGAAGAGAGATAGAGAAAGGAAAAGAGCGAGGGAGCATGCGCATAACTGGGATGCAAGAGCATTTACAAAACTGACAGCTGCACTTAATGTTAACGGTAAATAGAGAGATATGCATATGTATTTGTGCTTGCACATATGTCCACAGCTGGTTTGCAATACCGTTATAATTAACGGGTTTTGTTATTGTACCTTTTATTGCAATCGTTGTTTTTTTGTGGCATATCGTTCAAAATGTTGCATGCCCTTTTTTAGACACAACGCAAATGGTTTTCACTTTTTTTTATGTCGTGTTAGATGAAATCCACTGCAAATGGGCGTAAGCAACATTAAATGAGGGTGTGTGAGAGAGAGATGGATTAGGCTGATGTTGTTTGGCAAAACATATGCAGTGCGATCTATGCTTGTGTAATAAATAAATAAATATATATATATATGTTGATCGGTATGAGTGCATCTCATTTATATAGTCATTCTAAAGGTCAAACAATTGATCTCATCTGTTTTAATATTACTCAATCAATCACAACTAGAAGCTGAGTTGAAAGCAACTGAAATGGCTCTAACTGCCCATGACCAAAAGCATTAACTTTTCATTCAACAAATACCCAAATGGATTCCAAACATAGCAGGGAGTTTAAGAACATGAGAGCGCCAGAGAGATAGACAGAGAGTGTGTGTGTGTCTGTGTGTTTATGTTGTTGACCGCTTTGGGCAATTGATGATGCATACGTAGTATAACCATATTTGGCATTGCATTTGCTGAGCTGCGCTCGGCTGCTCTCTGGGAGCAGGCAGAAATTGAGAGAGATAGAGAGAGAGAGAGGGCGCATGTGCATAAGCCACAATTTATGTGGTGTTGCTTACAGAACAGTGAGTTTTAAAAGTATTACATTTTTACAAAACAAGTTCTTGCATACACAACTTTATTATGTTTAATTACATATCTTGACAAATCTCGAAATTTATGTCATGCTCATTTTCGCAATTAGGCAAATAGTTCTACAAACGAATATTACTGTATATTATAGGAATTCAATCAGACTATATTTACATTAAACAAAACTATAAAACATGAAAACACAAACTTTAAAAGTGTAGGTGTACAAATGAATTTTTGACCCACTGTACACACATACGTCTGGCTAGCATAGTCAGGCACTCTTCCACTAGGAGACATACACAGCCGCACACAGACACAGTTGCATCAAAAGCTAGCAGACCGGAAATGTCTTATAAGGCAAGAAAAAATAACATAAATAAATTTGAACTTGAACTTAACTCTCCGTGCACTCTCTCTCTCTCTCTCTCTCTCTCTATCTCTCTCTCTCTCTCTTGTTTTACCCGGCTCTGTTTTTTCTTCTGTTTTGTGCTTGTACGTGGGGGTGTTTGTGTGCGCCAGTCCCCTAAAACTCCGGAAAATACACACCCAATAACATGTACACTTACACACGCACAGAAACATACATGTGCATAGTACATGCAAGGAATGTAAATCTATGTACATCTGTGTGTATGTATGAATGTACACACGTTCACGTGTATATTAAATCATGCACATAAGTGAGTCGTCATCAACTAAATATTTGTCTCCTGTCATGTCCATTTTCGGCTGTTCATTATTGTATAACCACACACACGCAAACATATACACATACGCGAATATATATGTAAATCGATTATAAGCGGACGTTGCCGTCTACCTGCCGGCATCCTAAAACTCTCTTTCTCTCTTTTTCCGCCTCACCGTCTGTCTGTCTCACTGTTGCGTTGGAGCCTTGGGTCGTCTGCTTTGCTATGCCAGTTGAATATTAACGAATTTCACGTTGTGAATGTAATTCTTCAACTTCACTTTATGCAACTTTTCCCTTTTTAATTTCTTCTTCTTTTTTCTTTTGATTGCTGTGAACGTGTTTGGCCTTTTTAATGAGCTTCCATTTCCGCAGTGAGTGGCTTTTTTGATCAGCACCCATACAAGGACTCACACACACATGTATACATAAAGTATTCATATGTACATATCTATTAATGCATACGCTACCTACAGATCGTAAATCAACAGCCCACTCAGAACTCCAAACTTATCTCTCTACCTCTCATTTTACATCTTTCTTTAATTTACTCTTTGGCATATTGTTTGTATCCCAGTTGAAAATTATTGAATTACCGAATGCATTCTGTGTGCACACAAAAGTACTTCATTAGCTAGTAATAGTATAAGATTTTCGTCAATGCCTTAATACATATTTCCCGCAAGTATTTTTTCTAATCTGTTTTACTATCACTTTTAATTATTGCGCTGACGCGGCTTTAATTTAACAAACACGTCGTAAAATTTTATTTTGAGCTATGCAATTTATGTAGTTAAATATATAATATACCATTTGTTCATATTTATATATGTTATATGTCTTGGTGTAAGTGATCAATTTGTATTAATTGTAAACTTTCTCTACTTTGAATATATTTCATTACATTTTGTATATATCCGCCACACATTATTGTAATTGCATATATATATATATATATATATATATATAGATTACCAGTCGAATTCATAATCAAGTCTTTCGCTGCTGAATAATTGTGTTTGCGAAATTGGATCGCAATGAAAAATTATTCTTACTCGCTTAACTCTCTTAAATTAAGTCGACGCAGTATTATCAGCTGAATATTTGTATTTGACTAGATTATTTCATTCCACATAATGTGTTTTTGTTGTTTTTGTGAATTAATGTGCGATATGAAAACACCTGCGCCATGTGTTTATGTACTTATAATAAGTCCCCAAGTTTTTCAACTACAGCAAAAAAAAACAACTTTCTGCAATATTTCATGACTCATAACAAATGTATTAAACTCTGTGTCTGCTTTTTTTTTTTAATGTTATGACAGTGACATTCGTACTTACATACATACATTCATATACATATGTATGTATTTATATTGCACACCCGCATATTGCAGCAATTGTATTTTATTCTTTAGCCTTTCTGCATTTGTTTTGGTGTTGCTCCTTTTCTTTTCTTTTCTCTTTATCTTTTTTTTTGTCCGCGACGGAAGCGTTTCCCACAGCCACAGCCCAGTTTAGTGTCGCGGCGCCACGCCCTTTTGAACTGCCCGCAGCCAGCAGCAACAGCAAATACAACAACAACAACAACAACAACAGCCGCAGCGATTGTTTTTATTCGTTGATGTTGAGAGCCAAGCCGAGCCCAGCCAAGCCAAGCCAAGCTTTCTGAGTGCATTTTCTTCCACATTGTTTTTTTTTTCTTTTCTCTCTTTTTTGTTGAGGTCTGCTGGAAATGATTTTAATTTTATCAGCAGCAGTGGCAAAAGCTGTAGAAACTAAAAACGGCTCTAAAACTAATTTATTTATTTGTTTATTTTTGTATATGTATATATACATCTGATAAACATGCAGATGAATATCGTAAATATATAATAATCACAACCAAACCAAAAAAAAAAACACCACCCACTGATTTAGATATGTTTAGAAATTAATTCAACAAAATTAATACATAAATTTAAAATATATTTATACATCCACATATACATAGTTTGATATAGTCCAATAGCTATAACATCAAGAGTCTGTACATATATATATAAATAATTGTAATCTGATGTGGTCTACATTATTCATCAATGTTTTTGGCTGTGCACCACCCTGCCGCGGAGAACAGCTGATTCAGTTTGCTGGTGGCAGCCACCCTCTCGCTATTTGCGGTTGTGCTGGTTGTGTGTGGTGGTTGTTTGCGGCACCCACGAAACGAAAACCCTCGTTGGCACCCTCGTTCCCTTGTTAACCCAGGCCCATTTTCGCTGCACGCACACAGAACGCTGAACGCACTCTATTCCCATCCTTGCACCTAACCCCCCACCCCCCACCACTCAACCCTCTGTGTGTTTACCCACTTTCCTTTGTTGGGGTTGGTTCTGATCACCCCTATACGATGGCACATTAGCAGCGACTGGGTGAGGCCTACAATTCTTGCCAAAAACTGGCAAAATTACCAGGAAAAACAGATATTTTTATATATACATTCGTATATGTTTATATAATATATATATATATATATATATATATTTATATATATATTTGTTGTGCATCTTTAAATATATGGTAAACACTTGGCTCAATCTGATTTTGATATAGTTGGTTCATTCGTTCATACTATTTGTCTATATATATATATATATATATACCCATTTCTACAAATTTTACAGGGCACAAGAGTACATCAAAATAAAAGCGAAAGAGTGCATTTTTTTTTTTTTGCTCAATGCACGTGCCACTTTCACAATGGTGTGGAAATGGGGAAAACCATCTTGCAGCACAGACGCTTGCTTTTCCATGACTCACCCGCATTAAAGGGGCATTGATTTTTTTTTTTTTTTTTTTTTGCAGGCAAAATATTTCACTGTTTACCACTCATAAATAATGCATCCGATTTTGTCTAGTCGGGCACAATGTTAATTCACAATGGATGCGATGCGATGCGACGGTGCAGAAAGCACTTTTTCGTTTTTCCAGCCTCAGCCCCTGAAATGGAAATGCAATGCGTCACGCTCTGTTTTCCAACGATTCTCGAAAATTCCAAAAGAAAACATGCAGCGCTAAAAATTGCAACAACCAAAATCGTATTGCGAAAAAAAAAATACCAAGCGTTAAGCGTAGGTCTAATCGGTGACATTATATGGCTATCGCCCATAAGTTAAATATACTTATAATCGCTCAATCCTTCGACTGGGCCACAAAGCATTTCAGTTTTTACTATCGCCCTTATTATAAAACATTATTGAAGTATGATTCATTTAGTTTTCACTTTAACTGTCTGATAGGGGTATTTTTTTTTTCTTTGATGACAAGCTTTAAATATACATAAATATATACAATATTCGAAATACGTGTAAAATTAAATATAAAAACAAAATTGTATATTTATATATTTTTTTTTTTTTGAGATAGAATCAGGTCACCTGAAAAAGATGGTCGTTAGTTTCCCATCCAATAAAAGATAAAGCCTTTTCCGATTTATATGTCAACCTAAAATATAAATCGGATTATTTTATTGGTATAGGAAATTAAAATAAACTAACAAAAGCAGTCAGTATAAGTGCCAATTGCTGTTGTGTCTTTTAGTTGGCTTAAAAAGTTTCGTCTTTAAAGTCAAGTTTTCTATGCGAATGCACATCTTTGGAGCGTTTCTCGTTTTATATACTTTTACTGCTGCAGCTGCTTTTGTATTCCAAATTCGAATTACCATTCAGATATCAGATGTGAGATATCCACTCTTTTCAACCAGTTCAATCAAACGGCATATTTAAGCCACAAATGCTACTTTCGCAAAAATTTGCCTAATAATTGAAATGAAATGATAAAAAAAAAAAACTAAATGTTTTATGTTTCAGTTGTTGTTGTTGTAAATTGATTTGTCGCACGTTCACTGAAATTCTGATAAGCTAGTGAAAGTCTTTCGTTTCCCGTTAAGCAAAATAAATAAATGAAAAACAAAAGGTCTGTTCACTCCCATTGTGGTCATTTTGAGCTGTTTTGAATGTTTGCAAACAAGCCAAACTGATGAAAAGATTGCAGCTATAAATATTTTTAACGGTTCGAAATCAAAATTTTTACATATATTTTTATTTTTGCCTATTCATAAGGCAAATTCAATAAGAGTTATGAGCAAAAGAAAACGTAAATATTAATAAAAAAAAAATTAAATATTCACCTGCTGTGAGCAAATTATTAACCAGAAATAGCTTAATCAGAAGACAAAATGCAAACGCACGTCGAAATGGCAATAACAAATATAAAAAAAGAAACAGAAAATCAAAAAAAAAAACATATACATAGACAACTAAATGTTCTCCCTAGATTTGTCGACGACAACGAAAAAGGCTGCGAAAATGTATGCGGCCCAAAATGGAGCTTTTGAATTGCGGCGGCTTCCTGCGGCTCGATAATAAAACTGCTGTCCATAGTTAAACGCCGGATGCAGTGCCTTTTACAGTGCGTGAGAGAGTGAGAGAAGAAGAGAGGGAGAGAGAGAGAGAGAGAGAGAGTGTGGAGTAGTCATGTCGATTGCAAGTCTCTAGAATCTGTTGTCATCTCTCAGCGAAACAGTCGAAATATGGCAACGTTGTCAATTTCCGCTGTTCGAAGATCGTTACATTTTGAAGTCCATAAAAAAAAAACACACACACACACAACTGTAACTGTGCGACTGCGCGCAGTAAATTATTGTACAAACTTTGCAACATGTACATTTTCGGCTAAAATTTGATATAAATAAGCAAAACAAAAAAGATTAAAAAAAACTAAAGCTTGACGCTGTTTGCCTTATTCAAAATGGCAACGGCCAAATGCGGCTGCGACGACAGTGACGCCAGCAGAGACAGCTCAATGTCAATGGCTTCGGTTTGCATGTGTGTGTCTGTATTCGCGCGCGCGGTTAAAAGAGCCAAAAAAAATAAACGAAATATATTATGCAAAGTAAAAATTAAATTCAAGAAAAAATAAAATAAAACCATAAAAAAAATGCCAAAAACGTTGACTTGTTTTGCGCTCTTTCTTATTGCCGCCGCTGCTTATTGTTATTTTTTATTTTTCTTAGCAAACATTTGTACATAATGCATACAAACCGGCCTGCATAAATAAATAAATATGCATATATATGTATGTATTCTGAAAGCTCCTCCAATGTACAAAGTTAGCTCTCAACTGCACATTCAAAGAAACCAATAAGAAAACACTTCAAAGTCCTACACATTAATATTGTTTACAAGAATGTAAATGAATAATTTACTGTTATTCGTCTTTTTTTCCGGTTGGGTCTATATTTTTGGTCTAGCTTTATCATTTCTGGATTAGAAAGTATAAAGTGTGCGAAAGTAAACATAAATTGCTCTATTTTTAGTCTTCCTGGAAATCTTTATTTGTGCGCATGCGTTAGTGCGAGTGGAAGAGGCGCAGGCGCCGGTGCTCAAGGCATTAAATGGAATGAGAAGCTCTCATATGAAAGGAAACTGGAATAAACATGACGCAAGCTTATTAAATGTTAATTATCTTGTGCTTATTAGAGGATCACGACTTGCAGACTCAAAGCAGACGCCGCCCAACAACATAAAAATGTATGCGTGTGCATACGTGTGTGCTTGTGCTTGTAGCTCCCCATTGCCAGCTGCCTAAGCACCGTTTGAGAGACTATTTGAAATAACTGTGCACAATTAAGGGTATTCAAATAGTTGCGATTCTTATAAAAATAAGTGCACACAATAATTGTACTTTTTATATTTGGTATAGAAAATATCTATCTGCACATATTCACTTTTAAAATTATATTCTATCCCGTTTTTTACATATCTCAAATAACGTATGTGTGAATAATTAACAGAACGTTTCTATGCTGTCGTTCAGAGCTGTAGCATTATGTATATAGTGTTCTTTTTTTTGCAGCCAGTTTTATCCGTTGTTTGAAAACAAGTTTAACGCATTTTGTGCCGCTGCGACTTCTGTTTTTCTTAACATTTCAAACGTAACTGTCAACAATGGGGAGAAGACGAAGACGTTGCCATCAAATCAACGCCAACGTTGCTGTTTATTGTTGTTTTTGCTACTCTCGTTCTGACTTTTAAGGCTACAGGTGCTTGCTCTGTTCGCATTTGATTTCCCAACTGTCGGGCAACGGGAACGCTTGCTTTCTCGCTTACTCACTCGCTGGTTTAACATAAGCCGCAGCTTAATGTGTTTGTGTGTTAAATATACTCAATTATTAAAACACATACATATGTATGCGTTTGTTTTTTTTTAAGACGGATCGCCTATTATTTGGTTTACCGTTCAACTAGTTTGAGCTGCCGTTGCACAAAAAATATACATTTGTCGTTATCAGACGCTTTACATTCTGTTGTTGTTTCAGCTAACTGTTATTGTTATTGTTTTCGATACTGATGCTTGATACGCTTCTTTCCAATGATTCATATGCAAATTTCTTAAATGAATTTCGTACTTTTCATTTCAGCCGAATGAATCAATCCATTAACTGGAATTAAGCTGCCGCGTCATGTTTCAAAGCGACCCTCAAGCTGGCCCCATTGATATTTCATATGGGTCGCATGTGTGTGTGTGTTTGTGTGTAAGGCGAGCTTGTTATCCGTGTCCGTGTGGGACGAACTAAGGTGACTCATTTAGCGCAAATTGTTCCCATGGTCAATGTTTAATTCCAATGATAAGCACGATTCGCTTTTTCATTCACCTCCTCCTAAACTGCTTTAAGGCAAACCAGTGCACCCCGAAGGCGAATAAGACAATAAAATGCCCAGCAACGAACATATCGCATTACAAATTCGATTCGTAATCTATTCTTTAGTTTCAAATTTTCATTTTCCTTGTAATGCAGAAAGCATGCGTTGCCATACACTTTTTATAGGCTCGCATAAGCAGAATACTATTTTATGCTATATATATATATACGAATTGTAATGCAGTTGAAAAAATATTTGTTTCACTGAAGCTTTCATGTGTATACAAAATGAGTAGAAGTCATCCAATAGCTGCTGATCTGTTTTCTAGTTTGAGTCATTGCTCAATGTGTTTGTGTGTTTTGTTATCGGCAAGTGGAATGCATATTATTTTATATTTGTTACTGTTAGTCGCTGAAAACCAAAATATTTATCAGAAATATTAGTTGGCCGCTATATTTGTATTTGTTCCTGTTGTTGTTGTGCATTCCCTTTGTATTATTTATTATAGGCAATTGAATAATAAATGTGAGTGTTTACATATTTATAGCCCTGACAAAAGCAACAAGGCGCCCATAGCGGTACTAAAGTGATTCCGTATGTTTAAATAAATGTGCGTGTTTATGCGTAATACTCAAGTGGAATGCATTCTTGAAACTGTAAGCGATACTTTCAAATGATATAAGAACTTCAATACGCTTCCAGAAGTTGGAGTTTGATAATTTGTTGTCGAGATTTGTAAGACAAACTCTGTCCTAACCTATTTTGGCATTCAGTTTTAGTCTATGCTTATTACAAAAGAAAAGATTGTTTAGAAAGGGCATTCAATGTCCGGCATTGCGAAACAGACATTTGTTGCTCTGATTTTGGTTTTACTGCCCGCATAAGAGTGATAATCCTAAGCATGAGGGTTCCGTTCCGTTATAGATTTGCGGCTGTCCGCTGATTGGAATTCACTTAAATGACAACTTACAGCGACTACTAAAGAAATATGATTTGAAATTTTGGTGATTAAGCCAAATGTTTGTTGAATTATTTTATATTTTATTCTTTTTATTTTTAGGTGTGACCATTTCAGGGACTCCCGTTACATGCACATCAAGCTTTGATGACATACACCACACACCACATACAATTAATTACAGACACGAATCGCACGCATTGAAGGCACGTGCGTTTTTGTTTTTTTTTTTTTTTTAATTTGTGTAATTGCTGAGCTACATAGAAATAAAATGGCGCAAGAAATGCCAACAATTTTTTTTCTCCCATTTTTTTTTGTTGAATTTCTTGTCTGTTTAATTGATGTTGCTCACACGCACACAAACACACAGACATATAGACGCACGCCCAGCTGTTTGCCGCTGAACCGTAACGGGCCAACCCAGCAAAAAGTTGCCGACCCAAAAGTCTCCTGGAATGGATACAGCAGCACTATTACGAGTGGGAAATGGGAATGAGAACGTGTGTGTGAATCTGTGTATGTGTATGTGTGGGCGACGCTCTACACTTATATTTGCATGTGGCCAGTACACGCTACATAAGTATAAGACACACACACACACACACACGCTCACACATAGGCGTCACTCATTTTCATTAAAAACCACTTAAGGTTTTGTTTTTGCAACCCACATTCTTACGACTGCGCGGCCTTCTTTAAATACGCAGCTAAAGTGAAGACTCGCTCCAAGTGGAACGCAATGAGCCGCTCAAAATTCACTCATACCCCAAATAGAAAAATAAAATGGTGAAAAAAACTGACGCCAACAACAGCCGCAGGCCATGCGATGCGATTTCTGAACAAATTGCTGAAAACTTATATTAAATGAATAAATGAAGAAATATATATGGCGCATTTAGCGAGTGTTGACTCTGTTTCAATTTATAGTAGTTCTAGTTGTCACAGTTACTTCACCATGCAAATATGTTGCTTTGGCCATATACAAATACAGCGTTAACGTCGCCTTTGAATCGTATTAAATATGTAGAATCGTGTTAGTGTATCTGTTTGTGTGTGTCTGTGTGTGATAGGGGAGATGGGAAAAGGGTAATTTTCTACTACAACCGATTACAACTCATAATACTTAATCATCATAGGAAAACCGGTTGAAATTCGACATCTTTTTTATTGAAGAATCTTGAATTAATTTAAAAAAATGTCTAGATTAAGGTTATGTTCATGTTATTTTATTCATAGGATTAAACATACAAATTTTAATGCGCAGTTCAATTGAAATATGAGTAAAACAATACGAGAAAATATTAATTATAATATATATTAATTATTTATAGTTCATTTATTATTTATTTATTACATATGTTTTAGGTTTAGTTTTAATATTTTTGTAAATCTTTATATGCAACTGTTTCACTGAATCTGTGCATTTGTATCGAATGTGGGTTGTTATTTTAACTATGTTTTTTGCGCCTCTGAGAGTCACAGCATTTAATCAAGTATTATCATCTCGCCCTCAATTTCACAAGTCAACTAATAAGAGTATCTCACAGTCGGATATGTTCGTCTACAATTTTCTCACTTGCATTTCTTGACTTGTTTCGCAGTTGGCATGCGAGATTGATAGCCTCGATAGGCAATCCGATACTCATCTGAGTCTGTCCAGGCAGACGTCAAAATGGCAAACAATATGCAACACCATCTACGAAAACAACAACAAATAATGGACACCGGCGGCTCAAGGCATCACCTTCGCTTCGTCTGGACGCTGATGCAGCCCAGTAAACAAAATATGGAATAAGAATAATAAATATAAAAAAAACAAATAAGAGTTCTACTCAGACGGGTGTCTGGAGTGTCAGGCGACTTCCACAATGCAACTAGCATATATATAAATATGTTAATATATATGTATATATGTACATGTTTATACAGGTATCGCGTATAATTGCCTAAACACCTTCGGCTGCAGTTACAGTTAGTCAAGCTAGGAATAGACTATCTTACTATCCCCTCCCTCTCCCCCACGCCCACACTCCATTCGATACTCACTTCCCTCCCCAAGTGTATATGCCACTGTCCCATCACAAACTGCTATCTGACAAAAAAGTGACTCAATGAAATTTATCTCACGGCTTCGCCCAGTAAACAAGTATTGTGAGCTGTCCACAATGCCGTCATAAATACTAATAAATAATTAACAAACAAATTTTTTAATGAATACTTTATATTTTCTTTTCATTTTATTTGATTTTTTACAACTATATTAAATATATATTTATATATTTTAAAATTAAACATAAGAAATTGGTTTTATAAATGTTACTTAGTTGCTGGACATATTGTTTGTTGGGATAACTTGCTCTCCTCTCTTTTCTCTCCCACTCACTCTAACTGTCCAAAACATTTTTGGAATTGGCTAATTATTTTGTTCATGTCAAAAGCGCACCCACCGAAAACGAAATGGATGGACAACCGTTATTGAAAGAGACAAGAAAAAAAATTTTATATATATATATATATATATATTTATGGATAGATAGAGAGACTGTGAGTGTGAGAGGGGGGGAGGCAATTGCAAGAGGCGCGCACAAATATAGTCGTACATTGGCATTAAAGTGAAATTGTGAAAAATGTACGCCCCTCGCAATAAACAATAAAAAAATTCATTTTTCACTTTTTCCCAAAAGCCTCTTTTAAATTTGCCTCTGCCTCTTCTTTCTCCTCTTATTTAACACGCAATAAGAGTTAGCTATCGATTAGTGATGGGACATTTTTGAATGCTCCATTAAACTTAATCAATTAATCGAGCTCAAAATGCGCTCAAACTGAAATCTAAACCTAAATGGGTTTAATCGAGTTTAAATGGTTTTTTTTTTATTAGCTTTCTCAGCATACTCGATATTCCACACTAATCTAAACGTTATTGATAACATACGTGCATGAGTGCTCATCTCTAGTGCCTTCACGCATTGTAATCAGCATCAATTAGGCAAACAATTAACAACTTTTTTATTGTTTGAATTCGAGTACTTTGTATTAACATTTTTATGCCAATATTTATGGCACGCAACGTAACTCTTAAGAATGTGCCGATAAGTAGTACCCCAACCAATGCCCCTACACCCCACCATTATACACATTAACTAAACTCCCTTCAACCTTACATAAAAATTCATTCCAATCATTCGACTTAAACTAATATAAACTTTAAAAAAATCATTTAGCTTAATAAATGCGTACTTTTAATTGAGATCTTTCGGTATGTTAAAATTAAGTTGTTTATTTTACTAGGTTGAAAATTGCATACATATGTCTTATTTAGAATAGAAAAACGAAATTTTTGAAATATTTATTAAATTTTCTGAGAGTAACAACCAATATATAACAATATATATACCAATATATAAATGGGACTTTTAAGCGAATCCCACTCACGAATCACACTCCAATTAAGTATACAATTAATAAGATTTTGGGTAATGTGATTATCATGGTCGAAACTGGTCGTACCTGAATGCCAAGTCTGTGGCAAAAAAAACAAAACATACACACAAAAAGTTGTAGTGAAAATGTGCAAGTTTTCAGTTTCAGCCCAAAAGCTGGCGGAGGGGTGGCTAGGCTAGGCGGGTGGGGCAGTGTGCATGCATGCATATTAATACCAAATACGCATAGGCGCGTTAAATGCCATATTAATTGCGAAAAAAATTTTCTCATTCAATGACCTTGACAATGGCTTTGGTTTTGGCTACGACTTTGACTCTGAGCCACAAGTCTTAGAGACTCTGCTCAACAGCAAACGAGCTAAGACATGCACACACAGCTGCGGTCAAAATAATAGTTATGTACACCTGTTATAGAAAATATTAATAAAATAATAAAAAAAAACCTTTAATATAATTTTAAAAACAATTGGAAACATTTTGTTTAAAATCAATCATTCAATAATAAAGACATACCTATTATATTTAATATAATTACTTTTTAATTTTAATTTTTATGAAATTTATCTATAATAGTGTGAAGTTTTCACTGCTCTCGCTGATACTAAATAAAAACTCAAAAACCATGAGATAATGTATGTTTAACTATGTTTAATATTTAGAAAATAATTGTTTTTGAAGTCAAACATTAAATTATTGCTCCATATTGTAGATTCTGAAAAGGTCTCAATATTACCATAAAATTAGTAATATTATTCTTAGACGCGTTGAGAAACAGCGCTACTATTATTTTGATCTAAAGTGTATAGTAATTTGCGTGCGTGTGTGTGCACTATACACACACAAACACGTATACAGTGTGGATGTTGTTGAGCAAGTGGCTGCGTTTGTAACTGTTGTCTTCGTCTCAGCTTCCACTTCTCCACCTCCCATTCTTAAAGTCTATGAGCTTTCGTGCGTGCATGCGTGGTTATGTGTGTGTGTGTGTAGAAAACGTGACGAGCTTCAAACTTTTTGGAGAAAGGTCGTTGATCATGGCTCTTGTTGTTGCTGATTGTCTGCTTTTGATGTTGTTGCTTTTTTCAAAGTCATCAGCAAAAGCAGCAGTTGTAAATGTGCCGTTTTTGGCTGTTTTAATTATTTCTAGTTTAGATCAAGATTCAACTGTGTGTACACACTTGATTCCCTTGACTCCTACCGACAAGGTCATTTCACACACAAATTCCCATACAAACATATCTTCAGTTTGAATGTCTCTTAAAACATTGCATTGGAAATATTTCATTTGCTTCCCAAAATGCTTTCCAGCGTGACGAGAACTAAACGTGAATAAACAATTGACTTTTTTTTCAATTTTATTCCAATTTTCCGCTACTTAATTAAATTTAATGAAAATCATTGAATCGCTAAATAATTGAATTGAAAATAATGAATTCATTAAATTCACTTATACGCCAAATAAACAAAAATTTGTCCATGATACCATATACGCATTTAGTTGAAATTAACTCCATTGAAGGTGTGGAAACCTTTAGCTTATGTTATTTTCAATTAAGTAAAAGTATACATCTATATTTTTAAAAATAAATACAATTTTGAGACATAACAAATTTAACAGCATTTTTCACATATTTATATTTATTTATATACATGACTATAATTATATTTTCCTTACACCTTTACTTATTAAATAATAATGCGAAAGCAGAACAAGAAGCGAAGAAGATGATGGAAGGCGATTGCTGACGCTTGCGAATAACAGTTAACACCATGAAAATTACATTAATTTGCGCTTGTCTTAAATATGAAAAAAAAAATTGAAACGAACTGCGAGTAGAAAGTATTGTTTTCTTCTAATGCTGTGTTCAATGAGAGAACATGGATGCGTATGACTCTCTTTTCCGTTCTCGCTAGCGCTGGTATATTTTTTTTTGTTTTTGGCTGTGCCGATGCTCGTGACTGCCATTGTGTGCGTGTGTACTTTATATATGAAATATGTACACAAGTACTCACATATATTACGTTCGCTTGCTTTTGAAATGTTAGCTATTTCTGCGTCATTTTGATTTAAAAATGGGCAATTATTTAAACAATGATTAGTCAACCGGCAATAGTAAAAAGCATGATTGCCAATGGAATGCCTTCGTTTGCCATGTATGAGCATTGCCGTTAAACACACACACGCGCTCATATACACAGCCACGCACTCTTAAATGTATATGCTGGTGCATGCTTGTTGCAACTTTCCCCTCTCTTCAGTCGGGCAACAGTTCGCAATGCGCTCTCACTTTTACACACAACTGTGAGAGCAAAAGAGAGCGGCTTTGGCTGTTTACTTTAGTCAGCGATATCAAAAACATTCACACTATTAATAAAAGTCATAATAAAAATTGAGTTGCAAATGTGTAACCATTTAACTATAGCAAATGTTTACAAAAAATAAATATAAATAAATAAAAAAAAACATACCCTTTGCAGTACTGAGTCGAGTTGAGTCAGCATCGCGCTGAGCACAGCAATAGAATGAGCATTTTGTGTGCTCGCCATTTGCTTGTTGTGTATGTGCGAGAGAGAGTGTGTGTTAGTATATGTGTGTTGAGTGTGGCTCTATCTCTTTTGCGCAAACGCGTGGTTGACGCATCAACTGGCAGCTGTTTTTGGCTGGCGCCGTTATAGCTACAAACCAAGCTTTAAACTCAAAAATTATGCTGAATAATGTATACCCTGCTCTCTCTGCCTTTTGCTACGATTTATATTATTGTTAGGGCAAGACAATTAACAGAGACAAGTTTCTAAGGTTTCATAGGTATGGTCCTTAAATTAATCATAATATGTAATAACTCGAAATCAATCTCTAATTTTAGGCATAACATTTCACAACTCTGATATAAAAGCTTTGTAGAAGTGCTATACTTTGTCTCTGAAATATTTTATGTTAAACTATAATTCTGCTTATTCTGTGTTATATTCCTTTAGGCCAGTTACTTTGTAATCACTTAAGAAAAGTGAATTATAAACATATCCAATTTGATTTTGATACGAAATTCGGAAATGAATTGATAACTTATCTATATACGGTGAAAAGCGTATCGCAAAGTGAGTAAGTTTTGAGTTTGTCACACCCGTAATAGGGGATTATACAGTGGAATATTCATCGTGAGCAGCATACACACACATGCACATACAGACACAGATATGGCGCAGAGTCACAAAAACGGGGTAAAAATTGAATTCATACCATATATGGTAAAACGCTTGGCAGCCTGGAGAAGTGTGTAAGTGGCCGCTCTGATATGGCGCTAAAATACGGTTTGCCGGCTTGCGTTATAAAACGGCAAACGACGACCAGTTTTCATGTCATTACAGTTTGAGTTCTTGTGCTGTGTGGATACTCCTCCCGACACAAAACCGTTAAAAGCAGCCAGCTTAAGTCGCCGTCTAAACGAAAGACACACAAACCGAAAGACTTAATTTATATTTATTTAATTACTTTTAAACAAAACAGACCAAATGTAAGTATTTTTTTTTTGGTTTTGTTTTTGTTTTGTACATCTACCAGCAAAACAAACAAGTCAATCAATGCCAATCCAACAAAATTCATTACAAAAAAAAGTTTTAAAAACACTCAAAAAGGAAATCAACAAACGAATCGTGAATAGCAAATAAATATTTTTTCACCTTTTTTTTTTTGTATAAAAGTGCATGTGGAATATAGATAAAGACATGAATATATATATATATATATAAATATATTTATATATATATATGTGATAATGTCCACGAGTCGAATAATGACATTCTTGCTATAAAAAAAAAACAAAAACTTCAAAAATCTAAAACCCAACGACAACAAAGTCACGCGCTGAAACGATAGTGAAATAACCAAAAATAAGGAATCTTAAAAACTACGCAAAGAAAATTCGCTTAAGAATTTTTGTTATCAAAAATGGTGTGGATCGATAAGATATAGTCTATTCGATAAACGCCATACAGAATACACACATGCATCCATATGTGTTTATATGTGTGTGTCGATCTAGTGGTGGGGCGTGCCCCAAGCGGATTTTTAAATTAAGACAAGGCCAGCGAAAAAAACAAAGACTGAAAGAAAAGAAATAATAGAAGAAGCAGCAGCTAAAAGAATGAACTGGTGACAGTTTTTTTTTTTAGCCACTTTACCACATACAAATTTAATTCGCAAACACTTTCTATATTTCCCACGCTTCAATTGACTTTCATGGCGAACTTAATTTGAAAAGTAACTGCCAAATTCATGCATGAACATGCTTACATACACACACACAGCCATACATGCACTTATGTGCGTCTGCATGTGCTAGCAGCCCACGGTGTAAGTGACGTAGACGCGTATTTGGCCAGAAATAGTCAAAGAATCACGTCATTAAAGTTATTCGGTATTTCTTTAATGCAAAAATGCCGGTTTTTTCTTCTTTTTTTTAATGAGCTGCGCTAAAATGGAGAAAACCTTCAACATTTGTCAACTGTCGTCAGCGTCGCCGCTCAGCGAGTGAGAAAGAGAGAGACCGAAAGCGGCGACAATTTTCAGCTCTCTCCATCGTCTCTCACGACGATTGCGCTTCGAAACATGACCATATATGGTCACAAAAGTTGGCAACCCAAGCGTGCTTGTGGTGCGCTCTCTTTCGCACGCATGCGCCACCATTTGCTGTGTGCGAACGAGCGAGCAGCTACTGCTCGCATAGATACCACAACGATGACGACCACGACGACGACGTCGTCGGCAGAAAGCAGCGCTTTAATAGCTGTTAACTGGCATTCGCTGGTCTGTTCATTCCTCTTTCGGCAGTCAAACGGTGCGGTTGCATTTCAGTCAATCTATCGCTTCGTCGCCTCCTACCAACAATCAAGTGTGGTTTCAATTTTATTCAACTTGAATTGCAAAACATACAATTCAGTTTTTCTTAAAACAATTTTCGTCGTTTATTGTTAAATAAAACAAAAAGGTAAAATCACTAAATAAACTTGGTGTATATACGTAGTTAAATGGGAAAAGCCGCCGGCGTCACCGTACTCTTCTTCGTTTTCCACTTTTTTTTCTTCGTGGCGGCCATTTTAAGTGCCTGTGTATACCCATACACAGACACTTGAGAGCGTCTGTGTAGTTCTTCACTTGCCTGCCTGGCACCGGCATTTTTTTTTTTATGTGAAATTGTTAATTTTATGTGCTGGGTGTTGGCCCTCTAAGGCAAAAAGAGTGAGAGAGAGAAAGAACGAGTTAATTTAAACGAAGAACCAAATTTATGTATGCGGATTTGATATTAAGATTCGTTAAGTTTGTTGAATTTTGCTGTTGGATTGCAATTATTATTTTTGAGCGTGTCGTAGTAATTAATATATAATATATAAAAATAGTATATTTTATATCTCATCTGCAATTTGAATTGATTTTTGTTAATTTTTCTCTATTATTAAATTTGTTTTTTTTTTTTTTTTAAATTGCAGCTTACAAAATGTGTGACGAAGAAGTTGCTGCATTGGTTGTCGACAATGGCTCCGGCATGTGCAAGGCTGGTTTTGCTGGTGATGATGCGCCCCGTGCCGTCTTCCCATCCATTGTGGGCCGTCCGCGTCATCAGGGCGTGATGGTTGGCATGGGCCAAAAGGATTCGTATGTCGGTGATGAGGCACAGAGCAAACGTGGCATCCTCACTCTGAAATACCCCATTGAGCACGGTATTGTGACCAATTGGGATGATATGGAGAAGATCTGGCATCACACCTTCTACAATGAGTTGCGTGTGGCTCCCGAGGAGCACCCCGTTCTGCTCACCGAAGCACCCTTGAACCCCAAGGCCAATCGCGAGAAGATGACACAGATCATGTTCGAGACTTTCAACACACCCGCCATGTATGTGGCCATCCAGGCTGTGCTGTCGCTGTATGCCTCTGGTCGCACCACTGGTATTGTGCTCGATTCTGGTGATGGTGTCTCGCATACGGTGCCCATCTATGAGGGTTATGCCCTTCCCCATGCCATTCTGCGTCTGGATTTGGCCGGTCGCGATCTTACCGATTATCTGATGAAGATTCTGACAGAGCGTGGCTATTCGTTCACCACAACCGCTGAGCGTGAAATTGTCCGTGACATTAAGGAGAAATTGTGCTATGTTGCTCTCGATTTCGAGCAGGAGATGGCCACAGCTGCATCGAGCTCCTCGCTGGAGAAATCTTATGAGTTGCCCGATGGCCAGGTCATCACCATTGGAAATGAGCGTTTCCGTTGCCCCGAGGCCTTGTTCCAGCCCTCGTTCCTGGGCATGGAGGCCTGCGGCATTCATGAGACCACATACAATTCGATCATGAAGTGCGATGTTGATATCCGTAAGGATCTGTATGCCAACACAGTGCTGTCCGGAGGCACCACCATGTACCCGGGTATTGCTGATCGCATGCAGAAGGAGATCACCGCCTTGGCTCCATCGACCATGAAGATCAAGATCATTGCACCACCCGAGCGTAAATACTCTGTATGGATCGGTGGCTCCATTCTGGCTTCCCTCTCCACCTTCCAGCAGATGTGGATCTCCAAGCAGGAGTATGATGAGTCTGGCCCATCCATTGTTCACCGCAAGTGCTTCTAAACAGGAGTTGCCTGGAATGAGAAGTGGCATGGAGTGGAGTGAAGTGGAGTGGCAACAACAATAATCAACAAGTGGAAGCAGAAGAAAAATCAAGCATAAGAAAAAGTAGACCACACACACATACACACACATAATCATCATAAAAAAAACACGTCGTCGTCATATGTTGTGTTCTCTAGCATTAACTTAATTTATTTCACATGGAGATATATACACATATATATACATATATGATTTATAAAAATGCGTAATATTTTTTTTTTTTTGTTTTTTATATACCTTATAATATAACATGATAATAATTTGAGAAAAGAACATCTATCTATATTATATATATGCCTATATATTCTCTTTCTGCCATTCCACTTATAAAAATCTATTACACACACACATACCAACATGATGTTAATATTCCAAAAAACAGTTGGAAAGCAAGCAAAAAGACAACAACAACACAAAAATATGCAAAACAACAACAGATGCGAGTTCTGTACAATTTCAAACCCAACCTTATGTATTATTTTTTAATTATGATGTAATTATAAACAAATTGAAACAAAAATATGATGGAAAAAAAACTTAAGCAACTCTTTTTTCTGTTACCCTCTCTTTCTCTTTGCTGTTAATCGCCTCCAGCCACCCACTCTACTGTGCTCTCTCTCCACCATCCTTCCTTCCTCTGTTGCTCTCTCTACGACTTTGGCTAACTTTACGCTCTTTTATCGCGCTCTAACATTTGCCGGCCGGTAAATGCAATAGCACACACACGTAAACATATACACGAGTTTTTAGCTAGGCAGAGAGTAAATGAGTAAGAGTTGTGGAAAGGAACGAACGACAACGGCATCAGCATAAAACATCACCAACTGCGCTTTCTTTTAAAATTTAAGTTGAACATTTTTGTATTGCGTATTTACTATTTCTGTTCAAATTTTATTTTTGTATTTGTACACACTTCTAATTGCATGCGTATTGAATTGACGATAAGTTTACGCCTGGAAATGTTAATTAAAATGTGAAATGCAAACAAGTATTGAAAGTATTATTCATATTCCTTTAAGCCGCAGAATATCAGCGATAATTGTGGTGTGGCGAGGTCAGCGAACTTTTGAACTCTCGCAGCTCACACACACACAGCTGGCAGGATTTCCCTCTCTCTCTGTCGCGCTATTGAAGTGCATTGGCAGAGAGATACTCACACACATATACGAATGCTAATGACCTTAAACTTTTAATGTGGTCCATTCCATTCCACCAAGGCAAATGAGGCAATCGCTGCGATTAAAGTGCCGTTTTTTCTAACGCTATCCACAAAATTGTTTGCTTGGAATCGTTTTGAATGAGCTTCGACGTATTTAATAAACGGTTTGCAAATTAACATTGTGCCACATTCGTTAAGCTTCCACAGCTATTTTTGACACGAAATTGCTTCTTTTCCATTCTTTCGCTAATTGCATATGCACATATATCAACATATTTATTTTATAAAATGTATATATTTTGTTGCTATGTGTTGAATAAAAGTTTTATTAGAGTGCAGCAACAACAGCAAAAATGCAGCTCATTTTCATTTGTTTTTTTTCTGAATCGTTTCCAAATTAATATGCATTGCGTAGTCCAAGATCAGATATCTCTCTCTCCCTCGTTGGATTGTCCTTCGTAGCAGGTGTATCGGTTTAGGGAGTCGCATCCAAATATTTAGCTATCTCAAATATACTATTAAAATATGCGCTTTCCAGATGTCTAAGCCGTAGTTCTTGGGGGCAGTAAGTGTGGACGTGGCATGTGCCGATATTTGAAGGACGTTGCCAACAATTTACCATCCAAATGTGTGGAGATATGTAGTTTTATCGATTTTATCAATTGATCGATTTGCGAATATCGATTTCCTAGCACCCTAGTGGAAGTAGCACTTTCATTTTAAGACTTTGTCTGACGCGAGCACAGACCATTATATATTCCAAATTTAAAGACGGACAGTAAAAATAAAAACAAACAATATCGGCAATTTCGCCGCGAAAAATAAAAAATAAATTAATTAGAATCTGCCAATCACCCTTGACCCATTTGTCAAGGTAAAATTACGCATTCAAAAGGGGTATGAAGAGTATCATGGTTTTGTGCAAATGCATTTAAGAAGCAGAAGGAAGCACCACCGATACAAACTAGTATATATATTCTTGATCAGGATCAAACGCCGAGTCCATATACCCATGTCCGGCCGTCCGCGGATCTTAGAAACTAGAAGAGTTAGAGACTTGGGGACTTATAGAATATAGGTTCTTGTATACCCGGCGCAGACTTGGTATTATTTGGTCGTTAACTTCCTTTGATTCTCGACTACCGATACATTTCAATTTTCGAAAGCATTAAATGCTAAATTTTAAGGGCAAAGGCTTCTAATTTATATATAATAGCTATATGCATACTATTAAACTGATAACATTTTATCAAGATGGGTTAGGAAACACCCATCCATATATGTTGCATGGTTTGGATTTGGAAAACCCAGAAATAGCAATCAGGCCAAGACCGCAACCCGTTTAAAATTAAATTCTTAATTACGGATATTGAAGTCACTGAATTGATTACCTGATTAAGTCTTTTGTAATCGTTACATAGTACTCGGAACGGTGCATGCAAGGAATAATTTGTAATGCAACGATTAAGAGAATGTGGGAAAAAGTTTAGAGACCGTCTATTTTAATCGATATCACCATTCAGCAATTTAACCACAAAAACAACACCTAACATAATCCGACAACTAGTTAAGGGGGGAAGGTTAATAAGGAGCAGTCAATTGGGAGCAACCTAATTAAACTCTTCACAGGTTCTGCTTGCTTTAAGATAAAAGAGTATAGAATATATATAAGTATATATATATATATATATATTAACAGCTGGCTTCAGGGTATAGCGTAGTCGATTTCACTCTACTACAGCATTCTTACTTGTTTTATTTTTTTTGTAAAATAAACCAACAAAATAATAAAATGTGTATCCCAAGGGCAATGCAAGCAACCTTAGAAAATAATACAAAAAGATAAAAGTCTGCGCTTTTTGGTGCAATTATCAAGGTAAAAAGTGGTCGACTCTGCCGCGTTTTTATTTATATATTTTTATTTTGTTGCTAATCATTGAATATTCATTGTGCTGACCCCCCGGCAAACGGGAGCTAATCGAAACGGATTTCCATATTATTTGGCCGTTGTACTTCGAATGTACTTCGGTGCTGGCAAATAAAAAGAAAAAAAAAATAGAATACTCAACTCAAGTGGGTCAGATCGCATTTGGTTGTCGATGTGAGCGTAACAAAAATGACGATTTCAATTTCAGCGGCATTCAAGGATCACGAGATCTTCGTGACTGGTGGCACGGGTATGTGTTTCCTTTCAGTTTTGAGTGTTGCATGTTGCACATTGTGAAACCCCAAATAGGTTTCGTTGGCAAGGCACTCATTGAGAAACTGTTGCGTTCGTGTACAACGCTAAGTAAAATCTATGTGCTGCTGCGGCCCAAGAAGGGAGTAGCCATCGAGAAGCGGCTGGAGGCATTACTCGGTTGCAAGCTATACGAAAGACTGCGACGGGAACAGCCACAGGCACTGGCCAAGGTTGTGCCAATTGGCGGCGATGTTACGCAACTGGGACTGGGCATCAGCGAGTTGGATCTGAAGCGTTTGTCAAATGTGACCATCGTTTATCATTCGGCTGCCTCAGTGCGGTAAGTGTTTTGGGTATTCTGAAAACATGACTCTTCTTCTTGTTCCTTTGGCGCCATAGGTTTGATGATCCTTTGCGCGATGCAGTTTTGATGAACACCCGTGGCACCCATGAGCTCATCAAGCTCGCCCTGACCTGGAAAAAACTTAAGGCCTTCGTTCATGTTTCGACAACATATTCGAATCCCACCGAACTGGAGGTGGAGGAGCGCATCTATCCGCCGTATGCGGATTGGCGCACCACCATTAAACTGGCCGAGACCTACGATGAGGAAACACTCGATGTCTTCAATTTGAAGTCCGTTAGATTGATTGATTGATTGATTGTTTAATGGATTAACATATTTGTATTTGTAAACTTGTAGATATGGCAACTTTCAGCCGAACACGTACACCTTCACCAAGAGCCTGGCCGAGCATGTGGCCAATGATTACAGGGATCAGCTGCCCATATTTATATTCAGACCATCAATCGGTAGATATTGCTTAATTTTTATTGGTACTCATTGGCTTAAGCCTGGAACTGTAGAAGAACCTCCATATACCTCCAGATAAATATAATACTCAGAATAGAGTATAGAGTGCTGAGCTAATCATCGGTATTGCTAGGGATTTTTTCTTTAGTTGATTTTGGATTCTTATTTTCACTTTCTCCATTTGATTAGATACATATAATAGTCAGAAGAGTAGAAACCACTACATATGTGTCTGTATCGAGGTTTGAGCTAATCTATTTAAAGTTAAAGCAGCAAGGTCCTCAAAATTCTCTCCTGTTTCTCATTCGTTTTCTGTTCCTCAGTGATCTCAACGCTGGAGGAACCGGTGCCTGGTTGGGCGGATAATTTCAATGGACCCACTGGCATGTTGGTTGCCTGTGGCGTTGGCATTTTACGCTCCCAAAATTGTAATCCGCACATCGTGGCCGATTTTGTGCCTGCCGATATAGTAGTGCGTGGCTTAATCTTATCTGCCTGCAAGTATTTGCAAGAACCGCCCGCCAAGGGCCAGCCAATTGGTGTGTTCAACTGTGCCACAGCAAACATATCACCCATCACCATGGGCCAGGTTATTGACATTGGCAAACGGTACATTAGACAAAATCCATTCGAGAAGACCTTGTGGCTGCCAGGTGGTAGCATTACCCAGTGTCCGGTATTGCACTTTCTGCGGGTGAGTTTGCGATTTGTTAGTTGGTGCCTTTATCGAAGTTCCCCTAATTGTTTATCATCCCAATTAGTTTATAACGATGCATATTATGCTGGCCGTTGTGGTGGACTCTTTGCTGCGCTTGACCAATGAGAAGCCGTTGTAAGTAGTGCCAGAAGCACATCCCCCGCTGTACATTTTTTAATAAGCAGCTTTACTTATAACATTTTTTTTTTACCTCCCTTTCCCAACTCCCCCAGCCTTTTGAAGCTGCAACGTCGCATTTTTGCCGCATTTCGAGCCGTTCATATTTTTGCCATCACCGAGTGGCATTTTCAGAATGATAACTTCAAGGCCCTACACGACTTAGTTCCCGAAAACGAACAGTAAGTTAAATATAATTCTTATTCGAAACTAAACCCAAAATAAAAATACTCGTTTTTCTTTTTATTTTGCAGTCCGATTTTTGGTTTTATGCATAACACAAATATCAATTACGTGGAATTCTTCCGGAATGGCATTAGAGGCGCCAAGGAGTATCTGTTGCACGAGAGTCCCGAGAGCAGCCGAGGGGCAAGGTTGCGCATAAAGGTTTTCTACGTCCTCGATTATTTATGCCGAGCGATTGTTTATGGATTTATATTGCGGATTGTTTATAAGATTGCCGTGCGCATTTTTATGTCCTAAGCATGTCCTCCCTCGCTAACCCCCCTAATACATTGCAAATTTTTTTTTTATCTGTGTGTGAGTTGATTTTATTTTATTCATATCTTTAGTGACAATTTGAAAATGTTTTTGTGTTTTTTTTTTTTTTTGTCTGGTCAAATAAAATTGCATTTAAATAGCTGATTTTGATTTTGAGCGTTAATTGTTTGTTGTTAACAGTGAAAAGGCGCCATCTAGCGTCCGGTGGCAGCAATCGCACTTAGCAGACATAGCTACTGTTAGACCTAACATGTCGTGCTATCGATAGCAAGCGATAGCAAACGATAAGAAACGATAGCAGCAATATTTTGGTATAACATAATGCTACAATAACATTCGCTAGCCAAAAAAAAAATCAACTAAATTTTGCCGTGAAAAATGAGAGAAAATTTATGAAAATGAAAAGCTACAAAACGCAAAAAACAAAACAAAATAAATAAATAAACGTATTAAGTGTGTGTGTGTGCATATTATAAAGTGGACTATATGTATTTATTTCAAGGCTTTTGCGTACCATTTTTCGCCAAGCCAAAAAAAAAAACCACTGAAAACCAAACAAAACAAAGTGCACACAAATAAACAAACCAAAAAGGCATTGCTGCCTCTAATTAAATAACACAAGTGCACAGATCGAATAAACATATATATATATATATATATATGTGTATATTTATATATATATAATCAGCAACAGCGACAGCAGCGCGTTTGGCGCTAACAAAAGGAAAACTGCAAGAAACTTAATTGGATTAGCCTGCCTGCAACAAACGTGGGCAGGGGGGGGCCCCCAATACACCAACTCTCTGCCGTGTGAGCGAGAGAGAGAGAGAGAGAGAGAGAGAGCGGCAGTGTGTGTGTGTGTGTGTGTAGTGTGTGTGTGATAGAGAAGGGCTTAAGCAATGGCTACAACACAACAATATTCGCTGCGTTGGAATAACTATTTGCGCCATTTGACCTACTCATTGGATAATCACCGGCTAAACGATGACTTCGTCGATGTTAGCCTCTGTGTGGATGGCCGTAAGATTAAGGCCCACAAAGTGGTTCTGTCCTCGTGTTCATCGTATTTCAAGGAGATCTTTAAAGAGAATCCCCATCCGCATCCCGTCATCATATTTAAGTTTATCAAATTCGAAGATCTCAATTCCATTGTGGAGTTCATGTATCAGGTACACTATCAGTACAGTCTAGCTTCACTAAGGCGAATCAAATACATATGTATATATATATATATATATATATATATATATATAAATAATGTTATTACGTTCGTTCTTTGTTCAAGTTTGATTGTTCTTTAAAATTGCTATAAATTTTGTATACAACATTTTTGAATAACATTTCTAATTGTATTTTTTAGGGCGAGGTAAATGTGCAACAAGAGGCGCTGCAATCGTTTTTGCAGACCGCCGAACTTTTGGCCGTGCAAGGCTTGACCGCCGAGGAGAAGGAGAAGCCACAGTTGCCGGTGGTGCCCATAATTAGCGAGCACAAGCTTATCAAAACGATACCAAGCACAATACGCGCCGTCAACGAGCAACAACAACAACAACAACAACAGCAGCAGCAGGTGGCAATTGCGAGCATTGTTCAGAATGGAACACAACAACAACAACAACAACAGCAGCAGCAACAACAAACCATTGAAATGCCAACGCTGCTGCAAGCAACAGCAACGCAGATTCAAACGCAAAACGCTGTTGCCATAGCTCAGCTGCAAGTGCAGCAAAACCAACAACAACAACAGCAACAACAACAGCAGCAACAGCAGCAGCAACAACAGCAGCAACATCATCATGTACAAAACACTCATATTCAGCATATTCAGGTGCAAGCGGTGCCTGTGCAACAACAACAACAAGTTGTGCAGCAACAACAACAAGTTGTGCAGCAACAGCAACAACAACAGGTGCAGCAGCAGCAACAACAACAGGTGCAGCAGCAACAGCAACAACAACCACCACAGCAGCAGCAACAACAACAACAGCAACAGGCAGCAGCGCAGGCGCAGCACCTGACAATCAGCAACGCGGTTTCAATGCCCACAGCGAACCAGGTGAAGAAGCGCAAGATTACCTTCTCCGATGACGATGATAACATTTATACCACCGAAACGGTCGACTATGCCGTCAAGGACGAGCAGACCATTGTCAAAAGTAAGCGAAGGCATATATACATATATATATATATATATATATATATATATATATATATATAGTGATTTATATTTAAGTAAATTTCGATTAAATTGTAATCCAAATCCAAAAATGCAGTTAATTAGATATACATTTTTTACGATAACCGCTTACGTATTGATAGATTGATTTTTACGGTATGCCATCGATGCGTAACGGTAAATTAACAAATAGGTAGCCTATTATTAATGTAGACTATAACAATCTTCTTTCGGGATTTCAATTATACAAAATCTTTGTTGAGGTTTTAATTTTGATTATTTTTAAATTTCATTTTGTGTGCAAAGGGTTTTAAATCCGATTTCGGTTTCGATATCAAACTATTT
Organism: Drosophila demipolita; assembly: GCA_035042405.1. Lineage (NCBI taxonomy): Eukaryota > Metazoa > Arthropoda > Insecta > Diptera > Drosophilidae > Drosophila > Drosophila demipolita. The sequence continues at coordinate 668,936 of JAWNLI010000488.1, forward strand.
TGTATAACATTCAAATTCAAAAACTATTATTAATAATAATATGAATAGTATTCATCTGTAGTATCAGTCATTATACAATGTAGATCTGATAACTTTTGTTTCACTCAAATTATACCATAATCTTTAAGGGTTTTCTACTCTTGAACTACTTATAAGATTGGGCGTTATTTATGAGATTTGACTTAATTTTACTCGTAAAAGTTATTTTGGGTCAGTGTTGAAATAAGTTTGAATTTTTTTTTTTTAAATATAATAAAAAATAACTTATTGATTTGTGTTGCAGCTGCTGAGATGACATTTCTGCGTGGCACTGTCAAAATGGATATACCCGATTATATAGTGAGCGAGGTCGATGATCGACTGTCGGACGGTGCCACGCCGCAAACGACACAGGATGCAACAACGGCGGCCGCACAAAATGTGGCACAATACTCATCCGAATACGAGATCCTAACCGAGTCGGAAATGGAGGAGAAATATCAGGCAGAAAACGAGAATGCCGAAATTGCCATCGAAATGAGTGAGTACTAGTCAAATATAATTATATATATAAATTTATATATATCATACTAATTGTGATTCTTTGCAAACTGAAGCACGCCTGCTGAGCACGGCGAGTGTGGCAACAACGACAACAACCACCCAGGCGGTGCTTGAGGATGCCAATGTTGCGGTAACAGGTAGCACAACCACCGTCTCCTTATCGCCGATAAAATCCGATATCAAATCTGGTGGCACAATCGGTAAGTGTTTGAGATCAGTCTATATATGCATATATGTTTAATCTTAACTCATATAAACAAGTTGCATATTATTTAGCTTGGCACGTGTTGAGAATGGGAATGGGAATCGGCGCAGAAGTAGAAATGACGCCTAGGAAACTAGTTTAGATATTGGGCATCCTTGAGTGGGAAGATGCAAATAGTCAAATAGTGTTTCTATTTATAGCTGGCGTAGAAAAAGTCTGTATTTGTTGGAGGATTTCTGCGCATAATAAAAAAAAATAAAATCAAGCTTAAAGATCAAGTAACGAAAAGTGTTTCTAAATTTGTTGCAATCTTTTGAATTAACACATCCAACTAGCTTGCAACACCATTATAACAATTATTTACATTAATAAATTCACTTTTTTATTGGCAAAAAATGAACTACAGGTTTTTCCAATATTTTTTTTTTATAATTGTTGGCAGTTATTGAGAATATAGTCGAGACTCGATTAAAGAATGTAATTTACAAGACCTGCTAAAATACAAATATATATTACTATTATTAGTGGTAGCCGAGGTTAAATGTCGAGTCGCTAATGCTTTTCGTTGTATTGTTAATTTCAATATTATTTGTTTATTTGTGTAAATGTATAGTTTATATTAATAAATAAGTTAAGCTAAAAACTGATTCGATTAGTAGCTGTTTGGCAGGATCTCTTAGTAAATGTAGTCTATATTTATTATTTTAATTATTACTGATTTTATTTTCTTAATTTGTTACTAACTTATACGTTTTATACATGTTTAGATTTAATTGTTGGTGTTGGCAACGTACTTTTAATTAAATATATAGTTTGATTATTATTTGTTTACATGTATATATTTAATATATATCTTAAATATTGTGTTTTGGTGTTGAATATGTCTCCAAAGTGTTTGCGTAGTGCTCGCATCAGTCTGTATACAAATGTTATTAACTAAAAATAAATAAAACAACAACAACAACAATAATTATAATAATAATAACAAAATGGAAACAGAAATGGAACAAAATGTAAAAGCATTGCTGATATACTATAATATTGTTCTATTTTTCTGTATATTTTTAGATTCAGCCAATAATAAATGGACAGAATGTCAGTTTTGCAAAATGGTTATTACCACAGTGAATCTTTGGAGACATATTCGCACCCAACACACCCCGCAACCACCGCGCAAATGCGAACTCTGCAATAAGAATTTCAAGAATAAATACAGCCTCCGCGAGCACATCCGCATTTCCCATGAGCAAAAGGTTGCGATCAAAACGGAAAACTGATGGACACTTTTCACCGTGCAGCATGGCTTACAATAAATAATGATGCTCACAAGGGCAGCACTGCACCAAAGATACTAAGCGAGATAGAGACAGAGAGAGAGAGACAGAAAGAAAGAGAGATGGAGTTTGTTTGAGAGAGGATGAGGGAAGAGAACACATAGAACATTACGTCCAAAACCAAAAGATGAAAAAAGAAAGAAAATCAAGAAAAAATTCCACTCTAAAACTGTTTGCTTATGAGAAACATATAAAGATGCACCACTGCAACCAATGTGAACAGTAGGAACCAGTTGAAGAGGATGAAGAAGTGAAAACCCCCCACATAGACACACACACACACACACAGTCACGCCCACTTTTCCAGTTATTAGCACTTACTTTGCCAGTATCCAGCAGTCAACTTGTATTTTTTTTTTAGCCAAAATCAACAGTAATCACTTAAAATTAGAAGAGAGCAACAAAAACTAAAAAATCAGATACGTGCAATTTTTTAAATATTTAGATAAATGTATACAAAATATCAAACTTTTAAGCTTACAACTGATCGGATAGCGCTATTTATGTGAACACGTATATATATATATATATATAGATAAATATATATATGTTTGCTTTATGTGTGTCTAATCGCAATTTTTGTGGCTAATATAAATTGTAAGCAAACCGAATTATCAAATCGAGTTAGTCAGTCAATCAGAGGAGCTGGTTTTTTATTTTCTCCATATTTAAACATATATGCCTAATCTTGAATTCGAAAGAAAAATATTACCAGAGAAAGAGCAAAACCCGAAACAGAAATACAAACAGAAAAACAACATCAAACGAAGTGAAATTAATTGATGTATTTTAGTAAATTAGCTAGCCCAAGTGCGTTGCGTACATCTCAAAATTGTATATAGTAAACTTAAACTTAACTATTATAAAATATTAAAACAAATATTTAGTATAATATATTATAAATATATATATCATTTGTAGAAAGAGGGATAGAGAGAGTGAGAAAGAGAGGGAGAGAGAGAGAGAGAGAGAGAGAGAGCTAGAGCCAAAGCCAGAGCAGGCTAACAGTTCGCAAGCCGTAGTCAACTTATGTTTTTAAATATTTATGTACTTTGCTCAACACACAAACATACACACACACACACATACACTCAAACATACACACACACATACATACACCTTCACACACAAATTGTACAAACTAGAGGAAAAAACAAAACAAAATCATTTCAATATTTTCTTCTTTCTTTTCTTTTATATTTTTTTGTGTTTTTTTTTTTTGGAAGTTTTGTAAATTATTGTTTAGTTAATTTAAGCTTAATGTAGACGAACCCCTTCTCAAATTTCCAAAACTATTTGGCTATCATACACCTTAGACATAATATCATATTTAATTGGCTATTTTTAAGTAAATATAAATAAATATCATAAGCTGTATACTGTCCAAACTCACACCCATACACAACACACACACACACATACTAAAGATAATATATATATATATATATATTAATTGGAAGGCTAAATGTTTATTGTTTATTATTTTATATATTCATGGAAAACTTATCAGATAAACAACTGAAATAGCAAAGAGTTGCCGAAGTTTGATTTACCCTTGCAGACTTGTTCTCACAAAATTGCCAGCCATATGATATACATATATAGTAATTACACATATTGATGTTATTATCTGTAAACAAGTTTATTGTATCTTTTTATATATGGAAAATGAAAAACAAAAAACGAAAAATATCAAAACATCACAATCTAAATGTTGCGTGTCAGTTGAACAACTTGAAAGCGAATGCGAACGAAACACATTTAAAGTAGATCGGCTAGAGTGAATCGTATATAGCATTGGCTCGACTATATTTGGTCAAGTTGAGATACAGAATATCGATATTCAAGAATTCAAGAAAACAGCCCACTAAAACTCAGAAAACCTGCAATCTCTGCATGGGTAACCAAATAAAGCGAAAAACAATTTAAATATTTGTGTCTAGTATTTGTGTAATTTAATAATAAAAACGAAAAAGTAAACAAAAACAAGAATGTGAAGAGAATCAAATATATATATATATATATAAATATACATATATATGTATGTATATATATGATAAACAATTGTCTGCAAAAAAAGGAGATAAAACTCATTGAAATTGATTGCAACATAAAATCAAATAAAAAAATACACGTAATAAAAGCCAAAAAGCTATATGTATTTCCTGCTTAAACGAATCGACTTTTTACTTACAGTATTGTTTTTAGTTATTTGCACTATGATTAATTTGTGTTATTAATTTGTTTCAGCAGCTGGATCTGGAGCCGTTGCCACCGTCGAGGAGACTGCCGCAACTGGAGTTGCGCTCATTTGCAGCTTCTGCAAGCGACGACTGCAGTCGATGAATGCCCTGAGGCGACACATCGCGTCCAGGCACTCAGAGATCCAAAGCAAGGAACACGAGTGCTTCATCTGCATGAAGAACTTCAAAACGAAATGGTCGCTTTCCACGCACAATTCGAGATTTCATCGCGATGCGCGCCAAAGCAAGGAGCTAACTAAAATCGATTTTCCCGATCAGCCATTGAACTAAACTCGAATATAGCCAAACCCACACACACACACAATAGGAGAGAGAGAGAAATTGATTAGATCATTAGAGTTTTCCTATGTATATATTAACATGTTTATAGTGCCAGTTAATTAATTCTGTTTCGTATTCCAATTAAAATACAGTTAAAATTCAGATGGAAATCCATACAATTTTTCAAAACATTCAATTTAAATATCGATTTTATGAACTAAGCACATTTTTGCTCGGGTTTAAACGATAACCCAGACTTTATACAAAATTGTGCATGTGTTCAATTTATAAAAACAAATTTGTGTTGTTTAATTTTTGCACTTAAGTTTGATTTTAACTCGCTTTCTTAAAACTTGCTAGATTTAAAACATAAATAAATAATCGTTCTATCAGTGTTAAGTTCAAAAAATAATTACTCTAAAACATTTGAATAATATGCAGGAACGTTTATTTATTTTTGCCCAATTACTTTTAATGTTTAACCAAAACTTTGGTTGTTCAATTTTCGAAAATGTGGCAATTGAACTTCACACAACACTCAATTTCAAGTACTTAAAAAGGTTGAAAGAACCTAAAAAGTCGTTAAATGTTCTTTTTTAAAAACCAGAAACTTTAATTGGTTTACGGAACAGGTTCAATTGGGCTTTAGCCATAGCTACTAAAAGTTTTATAAAGCACACCGATTTACATACTGATTATATATTGTTAATTATAAAAAAACGTTTTCACTATTTCTCTAAGCAAATGTAAAAACCCAATTCAACAACTTTTTAATAATAATACTATTTGTTATCTGTAAGTCTAAATAAGATATTTTTACGAATTTCTTACTTCTGGATTTTATATATTATAATTAAGATAAAATCGCCACATATTTTTATTGAATTGCTCACTTACATTTTAATCAAAGATCTCTCGTAAAAAATCGATTGAATTCTCTCGAGATTTCAAACTAAAAATTAAGAAATGTATTTTAAGATAATTCAGATTAAAATTAAATAATTTTCGTATGCTAAAAAATATGTAAATCCCAAGTATTCTAAAGAGAATCCATATATATCCATCCAGGGAAGAAATATTTAAACGCTATATATATTTTTCAATATTCCAGTTGATGTATTGAACTTTCTATGTTTTTGATATGTGTGCGTATATAGTAAGTTAACTGACCAAGTATTATGATATATATCTGATATGAGAATCGAAAATATATATAATATGTATGAATATGCATAAACTTTGATGTATATACTTCTTACGTATATCGAAGAGATTTTATTGTTTAAATTTGTATTGTAGCTAAATATTAGTTGTAAGAACGTGTGTACCTATCTATATATATAAAGATATAAATATAAATATATATACATATATATATATATATAGCCATAAAACAACTTGGACCAGTTGAATCAAAAATAAATATCAAAAATTAATACAAACGCAAATAATTTTTAATTTTTAGACATTTTATTTTTTAATATCTCAACTAAAGATTAATCGTGATCTTGATATATTAATGCCCCATCACCAATTAAATTTCTAGTGATTATTTTTGAGTAAACAAAAAATAAAATTTATATTGTTTATATATGGGAAAGGCGTAGTGGCTGCAATATTTGCAGTTTTTATAGGCTACCAATTCCGGGCAGGGGGAAGCTGATGCTGAATTTGATGATGTTCTTGTGCAGATCCTCCAACTTCTTCTTGATTTCACTGTTCTCGGACAGGGTCTTGGTGAAGTCGGCCAATGTGGGACTGCTAGTGGCTTTGGTCGCCTCAACGCCAATGTTGAGTGCTGCATCAATGAAGGCGACCACCTGCTCGATATCCTTCTCGAGGAGGCCACGTGTGGTTAATGCCGGTGTGCCCAAACGCACACCCGATGGGTTCAGCGCGGACTTATCACCGGGCACCGTATTCTTGTTGCAAGCAATGCCCACCTCCTCGAGAATCAGTTCGGCGCGGGCGCCATTCAAACCGGTTTTGCGTAAATTGACCAGAACGAGATGGACATCGGTGCCGCCGGTGGCCACCTCATAGCCCAAATCGATGAGACCATTGCACAATGTCTTCGCATTCTTGATGATCTGCGCCTGATAGTTCCTAAACTCAACGGATTTCGCCTGCTTGAATGCGGTGGCAATGCCAGCAATTTGATGATTATGCGGACCGCCCTGCAAGCCTGGGAATACGGACTGATTGATGCGGTCCTCCAAATCGTACAGGACCGTATCACCGTTGGCCTTGGTGCTGCGCACACCCTTGCGGAAGAAGATGCAACCAGCACGTGGTCCACGCAACGTTTTGTGCGTCGTCGTCGTCACAATGTCCGCGTATTTGAATGGTGAGGGTATCTGCTCGGCGGCCACGAGTCCTGCAACGTGTGCCATATCGGCCATAAGATATGCGCCGACTTCGTCACAGATCTTGCGGAAGCGTTCATAGTCCAACAGACGTGAATAGCACGAGATGCCTGCAATGATAATCTGCGGACGGAATGTGCGAGCGGCCTCCGCGAGCTTATCATAGTCAATGATGCCCGTCACCGGATTAACCTTATACGGCATACTCTCAAAGAATATCGATGTGGCCGAGATTTTCTTGGTGGGTGTAAAGAAGCCATGCGTCAAATGTCCACCATCGGGCAAATCCAAACCCATAATGCGATCGTGTGGTCGCAATACGCCCGTGTACGCTGCCAAATTAGCCGGAGAACCCGAATACGGCTGCACATTGACGCCCCACTCGCTGCTATCCAAATTGAAGAGATCCAAGCCACGCGACTGTGCCATACGCTCAATCTGATCAATGTACTCATTGCCGCCATAATAGCTAATAGTAAATGTTCAGATATGTGGATTAGAAATGGAACCGCAGAGATTTGCATAGAGGGATACACATCTGGACAGTAAAATAGGTGTGAAGACAACAACATAACTATCTTTTCAATTAATTTCTTAACCATTATTGAGAATCAAAAATCGAGATTACATTTTTTTCCATCTTTAAACTTGCTTTACGCACTAAAAAACGATCACTTTTAGCCAATAAAAGAAAACTTTGTACGATTATCGGTTGCTGATAAAGATTCTTTTCTGGCTTAAGAGCATTTCTGATATGGCTACAAATCCATAATCTGTATTTTGAACAAGTTATGCAACCAAATTCACACCATATTTTACTAGTCAGGTGTGGAGAACGTTGATGACATACCGCTTGCCGGGATAACCCTCCGAGTATTTGTTGGTCAAGCAGGAGCCCAAGGTCTCCAGCACAGCCACCGAGGTGAAATTCTCGCTGGCAATCATCTCGAGACCCTCCAGCTGACGCTGCTTCTCCTTAATGATGATCGCAGCAAGCTCAGGATCGCTCTCCTTCAGCGTGGCCTGCAACAATTTCTGGTCCTCCATTTTCTGCATTGTATTTGAATAGTTATTGGTATTGCCAATTACTTAAATAGTACTCTTGATTTGCTTATTAATTGTGAAGTGCGATTTCTGGTTGCGATCGCGACAACGATCAAAATTGCAATAATCTGTAATTAATGCATTTCCGAACTGAAAACACAAATATTTGTGTGTTATTGCATAAATGGGGTTCATTGGGTTCAAATTAAAACCATGGAAAATTTATTGCACTGATAAGAGAGAAATGCGGATCCGTCCCGTATAAATACATTTATATATATATATATATTTATATAAGTTCTTGTTGCACGATAAGATTACTTTATTCTCTTTGCTCGAGTTTTTTGTTTTTTGCTGTCCAAATATTTATTGGGCAGGTACAGATTGCTAGCTGAAAAGCGGAATATAAAATTTTAAAAATAGACCCCCTCGAGCTAAATTTTAGCTTATCACGGCAAGTGTCAAAAGTTTAAGTTGAGTTTAAACGATAAGAAACTTGTCGCCCGAGAAGTCAAAATCTCAACAAACAAAAAAATAAATATTATCAGCTTGAAATCGTATTTTAAGATTTCGTTTCTGAATTTCAAATTCTTATAATTTAAACAAAAGAAAATTTCCAGTATAAACATTTTTTTTTCACTTTTTTACTTTAAATTTTCTTTGTTTTTAGTGAGCGAAAATTCCAAGAAAATCGAGCACTCATCGAATAAACTAAAAATCAAAACATTTTGCAAGGAAACAAAAACAATTATATTCTAATTGATTGATTTGGACTTATGTATAAAATTTATGTTTCCAAAATACACAACAAAACAAAGAAATTTAATTAACGATGTAGTACAATTATATGTCATATGAGAAATTTTTATCTCTATATAAGATATCCAAATTCGCTAAAAAAAAAATTGAAGAAAAGTACAATTGAATTTCTGTAGTTATCTTAGTACTACGATTATTGTGGAGAAATGGGCTACATGCATCCGTACAAATTAAACTCAATTTAAATGTCAGCTGCTAATAGCAAAATCAACTTGGCGACGTCGCCTCCCCTAACCGGCGCGTCATCGTACCATGCCCCACACTCCACTGTTTACCCACGTTTGTTGTCAAGTTTAATAAATATACAAATAACAAAGAGATCAGAATATTGTTTTGCGTATGCATTGAAACGCAGCCCACACTGGGCGATTCAAGACTCTTTCAAGGTCAGCTTTTAAGCACGAGCTGTTAACTAAAAATCCCTACAGCAACAAGAACCACCACGAAAAAAAAACAACGTGGTTTTGAAGGGTCGTTTGCTAAACAAATATCACATAATTGATATATTAACAAATTAGAACTGGTTAAATAGAATTGATGTTTATATTAGCACTTACTAACTTTTAAATTGATATACGTGATATATTTATTAGAAAACGGTCTTTGTTTTTAACGCGTATACACACTTACTGCGTCTGAACTTGAATAGATTCTGATCGGGCCGGTTGCTTGAAATATCGGTGCGGCGAAGTTGATAGCAGACTGCTGTTGCTGACGTCGTTTCCAGCTGTTGTTCTTCAATGTTAACGTTCGGGCTGCTGCATAAACGGGACAACAGAGTTTCGTTGGCAGGCGGACGGCAGCAGATCGCAAATTTTGCATAATGATTGATTTTATATATATTTTTTTATGAAATTTTTACTTAGATCTCGCTCTCCTCTTATATGCAGCGTGCGGCGTCCAAATCTAAACTAGCCGACAAATGAGGCGACCCACTATAGCGACCATCGGTTGCAGCTGATAAACTTTGACCTGCATTTTGGTGATATTCTTAGGATTCTGTTCATTTTTACATCTGATAAGCAACAGAAATTGTTGTTTACTTGCCCCTTTGCCGTTCAACAACCAACAGACATCGACTTCGCCGCTATTCACCAGATCAGCTGTTCTGGAATTCACACAATCGATATTTAAATAATTTTGCACAATCATGTTAATCGCTAAATTTTAATTCAAATGAAAATGTACACATATTAGAATAGTTTAGGTCATCTGACGCTTATATAGTTCAAAATAATAAGGTTGAATTGTAATCGAATCACTTTTTTATCGATATGTGCAAAAATCAACACGATGCGAGGGCTGTGTAGCGGCAACAGCAACAGCAGCAAGGGCTGCACACTTTGTCGCTGTAACTGCAAACACTTTCAGTTGATATTTAACTGTTAAGCCGGTGGGTTGGTGGATCGGCGCATTAAAACAGACGTTAACGTGATACGCCATAAACCGTTAACCGTTAGCTTACATGGTAAAAAGCGCGCGATGCAATATTTTTTTTTTGTGAACGCCGCAAAATGTATGAATGAATCTACCAAAGAACTGCCTGCGTGGTATTTAAATAAGAAGCAGTAAATAAGTTGTAAAAGAAATAAAAAAAAAACCGTTTGAAGACCTCAAAAACTCATTCAGGTGAGAAATCAAAACAATATATGTATATATTTTATTATTTCGTTGCTGTTTCAAAAAGCTAAGCAAAAATATAACGGTAATAATAAACACAAAAACAGGAAAGTGGAAATATTATTTTTAGGTGAAGAGGAAATAAAAAAATTGTTTGTGGTTGATTTTTGGTTTTAAATATTACTCTTTTCTTTGTTTTTTTTAAATATTTGTTTTGTTTTTGGTCTTGTTGTTTTTCTTTTGCAAGTGCATGAGTCAAAAATGAAGTATTATGATAAAATTCCGTTGTTCTCGCTGAAAGGTTTCTTTCCGGGTTTGTCGACTTGGCCAGCTGTTGTTGTTTTTGTTTCTGTTCAAATTGGAATTAAAATTGATATTGCGTTTGGCATAATAATAATAATAATTCAAAAGTATTGCTTGCTTATTTGTAATTTTTTTTAATACGCTTTTTAAAGTTAATTTCATAAAAACAGCAAAAATTAAAAACAAGAAAAAAATTCGTTAAAAGCAGAACAAAAGGAAGCAGATTAAAAATTGTCCGTTTTTTATACTTTTTTTTTTTTGTTTTGCTTTCTGTTCAGTTGGTAATTAATTTTTTTTGCTAGGCTTTTGGGTTTTTTGTGTATTTGTTTTTATTGAGAGTTTTTGTTATCTTATTTTGTTGTTGTTTTGTTTTGTGTGGCTTTGTCAATTATAAAAGGGGCAGTGCGAAAGAGACACGAGCAATTTCCGCCTTTCTCGGGCGCGAATATGAAAAAAGCACCCGCAAAATGAGTCAAGCAATTTGCAATTGAGTTTTTTAGGTCTGTTATTGGTTCTCATTCGTTTTTTTTTTGTATTTTTAACTTTAATTGTGCAAATACAGTACATACAAAAAAATAAAATAAAACAAGCACGCAAAATTAAATTGCAAATTGCTGCCGGTGCCGCTACTGCTACCAGCATTGCTGTTGTCAGTTGGCTGTTTGTTTTTGTCCGCTGCTTTATTAGTTTTTTTTGTTTTCATAACGACATTCGTATGCGCGGCGTTCCACTGTCCGCTTTTGACGCAGCTTCAACGCAATTTCGAGTGCATGTCTTTATCTGTGCGTGTGTGTGTGCGCGGGAGTTTATTTGTTTGCATGTTGTGTGTGTGGATTGTTGCGGCTTAACTCGACTGCGACTGCGACGCGACTGTGACGCGTGTTCCACTCACACACATTTAAATTTTCTCGCTGTTTTGTTGGCTCTCCAAAATTTCAAGTTCATCCAAATCGCAAAATAAAAACAACAACAGTGTGTGTGTGTGATGAAGAGATAGAGAGAGAGAGAGACAGAGACGGAGAGTGTTGAGTTAGGTAGGCAATAACAACAAGAAAGCACAAGGCCATGTTATGATTATTGCCAAAAATTTTTTTTGTATGTTTTTGCAAAAACTTAGGACAAAATTTGGTTTTTCTTAACGAGGTGGCCACACAAGTGTTTCAGCTCACAAATTTTCTGTAAAAAATAATGAATTGAATATGTGTCCAAAACAAAAAAAAACTGCACTGTGTTTTGTACACTTTGTTAAGAAAAGAGAAGAAAAAAAAACCGTTAAAATCTGTTGAGAAAAGTTTTTAATATGTTTTTTCTTCCATTTTTCGATTTTTTTAGACTAATTAATTGTACGATTTTCGGCAATTTGAGGCCAAAAGACAAAAACAAAAAAAAAATGTTTAAGTAGATTCCCAGAACTGAGTTCAATTTTTGTTTTTTTTTAACTTGCTGGGGTTTTGGGGCAATTTATTTGTTGTGCATATCAGTCATTTTAAATATATATATATTTTTTAATTTCTTTTCTCATATCTTGCTCTTTACGCCCCTCACGGCTGATATCAGCGCCTATTTATAATTAAAAAATATGTAAACAACGACATAAAATTAAAGTAAAACCGAAAGAACCGAATAAAAAAATAATATAAATGATATTACGGGAAAGAAGTAAACATGTGAAAACAAATATCGTTGGTATATGTTTGCAATTAATGGGTATTTAATATACACGGTTATCTTATATACATATATAGTGTGATTGTGCCTCTGTATACACTAGCAAAATACACAATTGAAACAAAGAAAAATAGTACGTCGAAGATTAGATCGGAGTCAAATGACCAACATCTAAATTTGTTTAAAAAACTTAAAAAAGGACTTGGTATGATTAAAATTATGTTTTATACTTAGCTGGGGAGTTTTACTGAACAAAAAAGTTTTTTATATAAGAAGTTAGCAACCAGATTTTACCATGCCATTTTTACTATTTCTTGTAAAGAAATTAATATCTGCCTAACTGATGAGTTTGCTTTGAATATCGTGTAAGACAACTCATCTAACGACATATTTTTCCTAAGACACTATATCATAGTGTTTTTATCTTTTTGAAAAGCGAGATTAGCACACCTCAGCAATATATCTTTAAAACTCAGGGAGCTCATTTTATTCAAAATAATGCTATACAAAATCGGGCAAAATGGCTATGTCATTCAATCTGGCTGTGGATGTTGTGTATATATATTTTTACACATTAAGGAGTCAATGCTCACGCCACAATTATAATACCCTGTAAAGAGAAAGCGTTAACTTGAAAAATAAAATGGAAGAAAGAAGAACAGCAAATAAGTCGACCAGCTTATACCCTACAATAAGGGTTTTCATATACAGACTTGCATATAACGAAACTGGAAAGACCAAAAGTGCGAAATTTCTTTTAATTTCGGTATTTTAGCAGAACTGCGCTTACCATCTACAGGGGAAAAAGAACAAGCAGAAATCAAACAAATGCTTAAAAAAAATTGATGAAGAAAAAAAACGAGAAGAAAAACAAGCTAGTAAAGAATGAAGGAGAATAATAGAAGAGCATAAGCTAAAAGCAAAGTCTGTGTGCCATAGATAAAAACTATTTCCGTTGAATAAAAGCAAACCAAACAATAGGAGTACAATAAAAAGAAAAACACAAAACACAAATAAAATATAAGAGTAAAAAAAAAATTAAAAAAGAAAAAAGAAAACATTTGCGATAGGTTGCGGGCTTCTAACTGCTGCTACCCCCCTCTTCCTACCATGCCAATCTGCACTCTATCAAACCCTCCCTCCATTAGACCTGCAAGCGTGGTGGAGTTGATAAAAGACGCCCTCGAAGATAGTCAATGCTTATTCCAAACGATATGACTTGGATACTATAGTAATATATAAATATATATTAATATTATATATATAATAATATACATATGAATCAAGCATGTATCTATATATGTAATTTGAAGCTGTTTATACCCTGTATATCAAAGTCAACACAGTTCGCCTCTTTGATAAACCAAACTCGACTATAAAATAGTGGTTTGTTTAATATGAAAATATGTTTTGGTTAACATAATCTGCGTTTCTTATCCGATCTTAATAAAACTTATCTTTATCCATATAGTCTGAGGGTTTATTACATATTAATTGAAAGGTAAATAAAATTAAAAGTGTACTCTTGTTCTTATTGTTTACAATTTTGTCTGACATTTTCTTTTGGGAAATCGATTATTATCGATATGTGTTATAGATGCTATAGCATTGCTGCTGATGGGGTGTTTTCTAGTCGTGCACTTTGCACGCAAAGATCTAGCAGTTTTTTTAATGTTTTTACTGAAATACACATTTTTATATGCATGCAGTTTTTCCCATTTGTTTCATTCGTTTTTTTGTAATGTATTTATTTTTTAATTTATCGGCTTTTTTATTGAAAACTGTGGGATATGTTTATATATATATGTGCATTTTACATTATTTGGTTCCATTTGATTCATTACTCAGTCATATTTTCTTATTTTTTTCTTATTTTAGTATAACTATATTACTTATATTCAGATCGATCAGGAAACGCAGTGTTCGTGTACTTATTTCTGTATTTGAGTTATGTATGTTATGCTAAAAATTATATACATATATAAATTGTATATAAAATTGGTCCACGAAAGTTAAGATATTTCAGTATGATTAAGAAATAGTTTAGGTTGGAGTTATAAGAAAGTTACTATCGAAATCTGATCTTAAGACAGGACCATATCTGATACAATATTGTTTTGAACAGGCTGTCAAATAACAAATAGTTTTTCGGTTCCGGTTCTATGTTGGAATCGTCTCTGGAGCTATTGTTAGCTATTTGCCATTTGCTATTGGTCCCGGGATAAGTACTAAACAAATTGTGGTTCAGTGCTAGTCGCATCTGCTTCTGATTGTATTTGTAATTGGTTCAAAACAGTTTTCAAACTAACTTGAATTAAAAATTTATTCTTTTCTAAAACTGTTTTAGAATAGCAATTTTTACCAGTTCATATCTTGACTTTACAAACTTACATTTACATATAAATCATGGCTAACTGACAGTAAGACGATGACTTTTGGCGAACAAAAAAGAGGAAAAAAATTAAAAACAAAAAAATAGCTATACGTAGATAGACAATAGGTAAGGAAAAATATTAAAACATGGCAAACATCGCCAGCAAAATAAAGTTGAGCAAAAAGCATTTAATTTATTTACCCCGTCCACCAAGGAGAGCCAACTGCTGCCCTCCTCTGTCCTCCTCTGCCCCCATCGGCATATTCTGTTAAGCGCTGTGTTCGCTCTTAGTCCTTTGTCTCTTATACCACCCCCTGTCTGCTATACCCCAATCCCCTTGCGCTAAAAACCATTCTAGTCGCATCAAGGCAAAAACAAAACAAAAAATACAACAACAAAATTTACAAATAAAATAAAATAATCTCGTTTTACTGTTGCTCGGTTTTTGCCTTTTTGGCGCGGCCAGAAAACTATAAGCACAAAAAACACATTCACAAAATAAATAAAAAAAAAAAACACGAAACGCAAAAAATGAAAAATCAAAGAAAAGCAAAAAATGAAACTGAAACTGAACTTTACATCCAAGCCGCATGCAATGGGGGAAGACGCGGCCCAAAACGACACACATAAAGGAAACAACAGCAAAAACTTCATTTATACTTTGCACTGAACAAAATAACAAGTGGCCAAACCCACATAAAAAACCCAGAGCCAGGGAGCTAAAAGCTCAGAGCTGAGAGAACTGTGAGCTGTTAGCTCAGAGCTAAGCTCCCCCCCCAGCCTGCCTGCCTTGTTATCAACATATCCTATGCACTCATACCACTAACAATGGGGTATATACGCAATGAGACGTTTCTTGTCACGTTTTCTTCCATTTATTTTGCTTAAGAAATGCAAATTGCGTATTTCGAAATGCATTCACTTCAATTAATGAATGAACGATATTCATTTAATGTGGTTGTGAAGAACAAAATTGAATTTAAATTTAAATTTAAGGCAATATGCCTTCTGGTCTAAACAACTATTTTTATGTCAATTTAATCTCTATGCGATATCATATATTCGATATATGTAAATCTTTAACACTTAGCATTTGCAAAGGATATAAAAGTGTCGAAATAGCAAACAAAATGTTTGCTACATTTTTTATCTTCAATATTTTTAGTGCGTCGGTGCGAAAGGTGCAAAATTTCGTTCCTCATATTTTACAAATGTAACACAGAAGAAGAGTAAGACAGAGAGAGAAAGAGTGTGTGTGTGTATGAGAGAGAGACAGACATGCATGCATCAGAGTTATAATTTATCAAAAGACTAAATCACTTGAAATGCCAGACGGAATCGGTTGTCAGTATATAAAAAAAAATCAAAACTCAAAATTCAATACTGCTTTGTTTCTGTCTCCTTTTGCATGCCATAAAAACGAAGGCGTTGTGGAATAGGGGGAGGTTTGCGTTGGGGGTCGGAAGTTTTTATATGCCTTCGAAAGGAAATATCAAATCTACCTTGAACAAATTTCCTTTTATTATTATATTTTTTAACTATCTTACAAATATGCAATAAATTATAAAGTAATCGCAAAAACTAAAAAATAAAATATACAAAAAAGTTTTTAGTTTCAAGAAGAGATGGGTAATTACAAAATTTTCAGCTCGAACGCAACTCTTGAGCCACCATCATCATCATCATTAACTGCCTTTTTTACTGGCACACTAATTTGATTGTGTTTTTATTTCTGTCTCTTTGATTGGAAGTCTTCATTTTTTTTTAAACTTATTTTAAACTTGTTTTTTGTTATTTTAAATTTTGGAACGATATATGCGAATTCCGTGTCCTGTGAAAGCTTGCGAGTGTTATCGAAGTTATCGTTTCTTATTTTTCTAATCTTTACAAATTTTAAAAATTTTTATTTGTTTTGTTTTGCATAGAGATACATTTTTCCTCAACTCACACTCGAATCGCATTGACTTTTGTCTGAGGTCATGGCTATACTATATGCACATATGTATATATATATATATTTTTTTTTTTTGTTATGCAACTGCAAGATACTTCCCTTTGGTTTTTAGCCAGTTTCTTCATCACTTCACCATATGGACCTTAATGTGCACAAAAAGCTGTGGCTAGATGCAGATGCTTAGAACAGGTTGTGCAAAAAACAAACAAAACAAAAATGGTAAAAACATCGAAAAAATCACCAAAGAAAAAACCCAAAAGATGCGACAAACCGCAACAAATAAAAAAAAGGCAAAATAACAAAAGGGGAAAAAACACAAAAGGAACTGGCAAAGTAACTATGCCTGTTTCACCTCTGGAGCTCTTTTTGTTTACTGAACATATAGTTTTTGCTATTTGTGTGTTCTTCTGCTCTTTCCGAATTTATTCTAATTTGGTTTTGGAAAAGAAATACACATAAAGTATATATATTCTTGAACAGCACTGCTAGTCTCCGATTTTATGCCATTTTGAGCATGGCCTTCTTACAGGAAGTTACCGGATCGTAACACTATATAATACATTTATGAATTAGTAGCTTGCAGCAGCTATTAAAACTAATAATATTTCAAATTCGGTTTCGTTGTTTAATGTGTAAAATAATATATAATAATTTATAAATTGGTTTTGCAATTTTTTCGCTACTTTGTTATGGATTGAGTTTCACATTATATTTGAGTGGTTACACAAAAGTTTATTGTTTTGATTTTCAATCGATAAAGTAAGTTTAACCTATTTTTTTTTAGATTTAAAATTTATTTGGGGGTTTCTTTTATTAGAAGCAAACTTACTTCAATAAATGATGCACCCATATTCATATTCCGGCAGTCAGAGGAATATGAATATGGGTGCATCATTTGCTTTGCAAGGGTATTCAAAATTCGGCGGGGCTAAGATAGTTATTGTTTTTTTTTTTTATATTTATTTTTATTTGTTTTTTTTTATATACGTATTTTTATTTGTTTTTTTTTTGTTCATAGATAATTCTTCACTCGCATTCCAGCTGGCATTGTTATTATGTTAAGATGTGTGTACAAAAGTAAAAAAAATGTGTATTAGGCACAAAAAATATGATAAGTGGGCAAAACAAAAAACAACAGAGCTGAAACATTGACATAAACAAATACATGACACAAATGACAGTATGGACAGATATATAGAGAGAAAAACAAAAAAGAGAAATAGAGAGGGAGCGGGAGAGAGAGAGAGACAGAGAGAGAGAGAGAGAGAGAGAGAGAGAGAGAGAGAGAGAGAGAGAGAGAGAAAGAGAGTTAAAGAGTGAGAGCAAGTTGCGTCTTGGCACAAAATGTTACAAAAAAAAAATTAGATATAAGTGGCAGAAAGCTCCCATATATGATTTAGAATCTGTGACCGAGGCTAACGTACTTTCAGATACTAGATACTAACACACACACACACACACACACACACACAAGCACATATGGGCAACAAAAAACGATGACAGTTTTCTTGATGAATGTGCGCGTTGCTTCCCCAAGTCGAGGAGCCCACATAAAGATTTCTACTGCTGCTGCTAAACCCCAAACAAAAACAACAACAGCAAGAACAACAACAACAACAAAAACAACAAAAACAGCAACAAAAAACAACATCTGAAGCGAGTTTTTTACGTTGCGAATCTTGGCTAGCGTCTCTTTCGCTTTTCATGCCCCAAACCAAAAAAAAAAAAGGAAAAGAAAATAATAAAAAATAAACACCGGAGAGCCTACAGCTGCCACCTGCAATAGCTTACTCACCCCCCCCCCCTCCCCCTTTCCCCTTGCCACTAACAGTCCGGCCCAGTGCTTTGATGCAGCAACTTTTCATTTTCTATCTGCGTTACATGTTCTTGAACCTGCTTCCAAAAAAGAAAACAAAATAAATAAATAAATTGCACATGTATATGGAAAAAAACGCAACACAAGTTCCAGTTAAGAACCATTGGCAGCGCAATCTTGGTTTTCATATGGTTTTTCTCATATATCATTTTCGTAGTTGTGATATAAGTTTTTTTTTTCTATCGGCAAAGATTTGTGTGGTTTCCAATTTCACTGTTTTGTTCGTTTTGTTTTGTTTTCAAATGATAAGCTTGTTGAAATCTTTTTGTATAACAGCTTTCGGTATTTAGTCATAGCTGGATTGAAGATTTTAAGCAAATAAAAATAAATCAATTATTTATAATAGTAATAAAAATGAATAATAATATTGTATATTTTGGAGATAAGCAAAGATCGAAAACAACCAATTAAATTGAGCCCCTATCAATAGGCTGAGTCGTTCGATCTGTGGGAAAGTTTTGTTCTGCTAAGATTAGATAAAATAAAAATAATCAAATCGGCACTTTCAATTAAGCTATAATTTAGCCTCTCACAATTTTAAGAAAACGCAGACTTCTCGTAAACGAATCGCATAGTTGTGTGTCCAGCTATAAAATATTGATTTACACATTTTAATTTACACATTTTTTATGCGTCTCCACCCAATAAATTCATACATTTTTGAATCCTCATTGTTCTTCATTTTTTTTGACAAAGAATTTTCAAACCTAAAGTTTTTATGATGAGTTTGGGAAAGCATTTTTCTGCCACCCTTTGGTCGAATCGACTTAAAATGACACATGACAAAATTCAGCCTGGACCTGGACCAACTTTTTTTGTGTTGTAAATAATTAATAACATTTAATTGGACGCGTGAAAAGTTCCTTAATGAAGCACTCATGTGAAGCATAATTAGTCAGACAAAGGTTGCTCGCCACCAAAGAGTATTTCCACAAGAATTGCCGACTTTATTCTCAAAGACAAATTTTAATATTAAAATAAGTCTAATAATTAATTTTTAAAGCTGCTCTTGCTCAAACAAAGTCTAGTCAGATATATATATTAATTAAACTGCAAAACTTAAAAAAAAATACATTTTTTAAATCCAATAAAAATTTTTTTTAACTCCAATAAAATTTTTTAAAAAACTTTCAAACTACATTGCAATTTTCAATATGTTGTTGTGGTTGAGAATCGAGCCAAGCCGAGCCGAGCCCTTAGTAAATCTGGTTCTAAACAAAGGAACCTATTTATGGTGAGTCCTGTTTTAGACTGTTTTCTCTCGCAAGCGACTTCTACCAACTCCATCCTTCACACTGACCCGGTCCCCACCACCATAGTTTTTTGGACTTGAGGCTTGAGGTTCAGCCACCTTAGATAACATGAAAGCCAGCTAGCAGATACATTTGTATCTGTATCCGCATCTGCATTTGTCTCTGTATCTGTGTGTGCGCGCCAAACTGGACGCTGTGCGCTTCTTGTTGTTGTTGTTGTTGCTGCTGTCTGAAAATTATTAGATTTTGTGTCAGCAAAGCAGCAACAACAGCAACAACAACAATGAGAATAGAACAACAACATTTCGCTTGTGGAAGCTGCATAACTCAAGAGCTGCAGACTAGCAAAGACTTGCAACAAAAAATACAAAAAAAAAAGAGAAAAAAACAGAAATAAATAAAAAAAAAATAATATAAAAAATAATAACAAAAACGACAGCGCAAAAGCGGAAGGCGAATGCACTTGGACTTGGCGACAGCAACAACAAAGCAAAAAAAAAAAAAAAAAGCCCAACAAAAAATACAAATACAAAAACAAAAACAACAACAGCATCAGCAACAATAACAATAATAGTTGTAGAGCATCGTAAAGTCGCCAGTTGCTGCTCGGGCTCCAGGTTTATTATATTTTTTTTTTTGTTGATGCTTGTTGTTGTAGCTGGCAGTTGTTGTTGTTATTGTTGTTGTTGGTTGTTCTGAAAACATTTTATGATGTTGCTTATAGTCGCCGTGCGCATGCGTATCTGCCTCAGACTAGGCCTCAGCTTCAGCCACAGCCACAGCTTCAGACACAACTACGGCTTTGCAGATACCAACACCAATACACAAGCAGCCTTGCAGCCGTGTCCAGCTGTAGAGATGCACCAATTTTGGATGGAATAGGTTCAGCACTATCTGAGATCTGAATGTGGCCGAGCACGA
This sequence comes from Drosophila demipolita, assembly GCA_035042405.1. Classification (NCBI taxonomy): domain Eukaryota; kingdom Metazoa; phylum Arthropoda; class Insecta; order Diptera; family Drosophilidae; genus Drosophila; species Drosophila demipolita. Next base: position 689,741 of record JAWNLI010000488.1, read on the forward strand.
TAATTGCAATCAATACTAGACTAGCAATATATGTCTCTTGCTAATACATACTTTAATTTTAATTTATTTAATTTTGAAATGCCACCAAAAAAAATTAAACAATTTATTTATAAACAGTATGGCAATATAGGTTATAGGTACAAATTACAATCAAAGAATGGATATTTTTTTTTTTTTTTTAGTTAAATTTACCTCTAATAGTTAGACTGACAAAACAGAGTCGAAATCGTTAACTAAACTTAATTTATTGAAATGTATGGAAACAAAATTCAACCTTTTTTAAGCAGCAAAATGCATTCATTTTATTGTACTTACACAAAATGAGACCTTAAATTCGTTTGAATTTTAAAGGTATTTCGTGCATTATTAACAAACTATTAATGCGAAACATTTTTTGATTTAATTGTTGTGTTTGTTATTCTTGTGCTCAGTGTTTCGGCAATGCTTGTAACAAATATTGAAACATTTTACATTTATCTTGATTACGTTACTATTATTATGAACCTTTACTAAACACTTTAAAAACTGTGAACTGCTTTTGGTACACGTTCAATAAATCCCGACAAGAGGCACCACACTTTACCAGCAGACTATCGAGCATCTCCCATCGCCCATCTCTAATCACAAGTTAGTAAGTGTTATTGCACTTGGCCACCACTTGGAGTGATTTTTGTTGTTGTTGTTGTTGTTGCTGCTGCTGCTGCTGTTGCTCGAGCTGGCCAGCTAACCAGACTTGATCTTGGACTTCAATTTGGACTCTGCACACTTTGGATATCTCCTCTGCCAGGCGCGCCTGCGTGCGCAGTTCCTTGGCCTAGGATAGTCAACTCCAACTACTCTTCAAGCTCGACTGTTGTTGTTCTTGTTGTTATTTTTGTAACATTCGCATTCCAAAAGACAAATCAAAAAAAAAAATTAAATAAATAAATAACAAAAAACGGGGTCTGGAGGCAACTGCTTTTGGAACTGCTGCCTGCTGAGTTAAGGGATTTCTGATTGTGTATTTATTTTCTTCTTCTTTTTCGGTATTGCTCGCATTCTTTCTTCAGTAATCTTTTAAAAATATGAATTGCTGCTGCTGCTGCAAAAAAAAAAAAAAAAGAATAAAATACTAAAAATAATGAAAACAACAATAACAAGCAATTCCAATTTAACAAAGACGGTCAATTGTTTACAAACAAAAAGTTAATAAAACCAGAATGAAGAAAAGGGAACGCATAGAATTGTTCTTTAGAATTGATTTCAAATGCGTTTCTTATACGACTGGTTTTCTAGTTCTTCTCATTGCAAATCTGCTACTTCCTATGAGCGAGTAACAACAGCATCGACAGCAAAAAAACAGCAAAAAAATCAACAAAAAACAACAAAAACAGCTGAGAAACTGCTTATTTATTTCTTTTGTCAGTGTTTTTATTTTGATGCAGGCTTAATTTGAGAACTGTGCACGAGCCTAATTTAAAAATAAAGAAAGTGGGATGGATTTTATTGCTATCGAAATTCGATATATATAGGTAATTCTAAAAACGGAATATGTTATCGATAAACTTAAATTAATATGTGTAATTTGTCATGCGTATGATATAGAAAAATCGATCATCAAATTTTAAAGTCTCTAGCTGTTGAAGTCATAACCAAGTTAATGGCTAAGTGATTCGAATGGTTGATACTGGTTAGGAATATATATATACATCAGCATATTATAGACTTTTCTACAAACGTGTTGAATTTTATATTAGATTAATTTTTGACATTTGAATTAAACGATATTACATTTATTTTGACACTATTTTAACAACTCTTACATTAAAAGGATTTAGTATCAGTCTTATCGATCAACAAAAAAAATTATTTTGAACAAGTACTCATTAACTGTTAATCGTTTATAATATCTTGTACATTTTGTACTTAGCTTAAAACCTATTTAAGCAAACGCCAATTTTATCTTTATATATTTTTAACATATCTTGTTGAAATTTGCATTTTCCAACATCTTTTACGATTTTACTTTGATCTCATAAGTGGTTGGTAATCTACCTTTATATATTGTTGTTTTTACAACCGATCAGTTTTAATTGGAACTTTTAAGAATATTGAAACAAAGAGTAAAATACGAGTTTTATCAACTTTTTAAAAAACATATAACTTCTGCCCGCACGAGCTAAAAAAGTTTTTTTTTTGTCAACTTTTTGTTTTATATTCTATTTAGCTCAATCACAACTTTAAAATACGATTATCTATGTATGAAACTTGACGGTATTTTTAAAGATGTTTAATTTTTTTTTTTACTTAAATTTTTAAATATAAAAATCTGCAGCTGTTTTTAATGGCACTTTAAAAAAAAAAACACACACCTAGCACAGCCAAGTATAATACAGATGTACAATTTCTTTGTCAATTTGGAAAATTCCATTAAGGTACTTTTTACTTTATGTTAAAGTAACTTTTTATCTGTATTTCTTTCATGAGTAGTATATATTTCTTTATGCATGTGCGTGTGTATATACAGATAAATTGTGTAAAAAATTGTACATACTTTGTGTGTGTGTGTTTTTTTTCTCACTCTTGTCATCTGTAGCCCACTGCAAAAGCTGCTCCTCCCGCTTCACTTATACCTTCCTGCCCTGCTCGGGTCCCTTTCGCCGTTCAACGTTAGCACATAAATTTATATTACAGTTTTTTGCTTCGTATGGTAAAGAAACAAAAGCAAAAACGTTACAAAAAAAGACAAAAAAAAAATTGAAAATGTAAAAATAAAAAAAATAAAATAATTCCAACCAGCACACAACAAAAATAACGACAGCAGCAGCAGCAGTAGCAGCAACAACAAAAACAAAAACGACGTCAGCGACGACGTTAAAAAATTATACAAATTACAAAAGCATCTGGAAAAAGAAAGAAAATTGCTATAGAAGAGGGAAAAAACGGATTTTTACATTCCATATACGTGTCTGTGTGCGTGTGTCTCTGTGTGTGTGTGTGCGTACTTTTATATCATATATATATATATAGACTTACATACGTATGTATGTAGCGGTTTTTATACCCTTTTTTTTAGTATGTACTAACAAATTGCGTTCTGCTTTTAGTTTAAAGTTTACGACTGTTTTACTCGATTTATAAAACACTAAACTGGAAACTAGAAATCCTTGCACTGTCGATCACAGATTGAAAGCCTTAAATCATTATCTTTAAGTATAATTTTTATTTTGTTTTTTTTTTTTAGTCATCAGCAGTCAATCATGATATACACGTCTCTTAAAATCTGAAATCTAAAAATATTTACCCACATTTCCTCATCAGTTTTTTATTTTCTTGTTGTTGTCAACTTTTACTCAAAGCAATAAAATTAAAACGCATTTTTTTTATTGTCGTTGTTAAAAGCTGAAGGCTCCTTTGCTCCTTTACTTTAACAGAACATTTTTTTCAAATGCCCCATTCGCTATTTTGCAAAAATTAGTTTTAACATCCAAATTGGAATTCCAACCGCATGTTTATCGAATCAAATCTTATTACTGGAATCTCTACCGACATTCCGACTAAAACATAAACATTCCCGTAGAGGCTGAAAGTGAATTTCAACATATTTTTTGTTACTAGGCACCGATAAATATAATATCAATTGTTAAGTTATGCCGTTTTGGCGGTATTGAATTTCAAGCGAAAAGTTGCGGTTCCAGATTTCTTTACAGGAAACGATAAACTATTTGGCCAAATGTTTATGAGTTAAAGTTAAAGTTTTAGTGTTTTAAAACTATATCATTCAACTAATAGATATTAATTATAGATGTTTGATATAACGCCAAATGATCAACTGTACTTTGATATTGCTTTTCAATAATGCCCCATATGGATATTTAAGCGACTCTTTGTGCATTCTTATTCCGGAAACACGTTTTTTGTTTCTGTTAAATTGCTGAAAGGAAATTGAAATCTGTTTTTCTTGTATGTGTCTGACATGCAGTTATTTGAAATGCAACAGGGATGTGCAAAGGGCGATGTGGGGGCATACAAATTAATAGTGAGGAAGCATATAGGAAGGAGGCACACATGTGTGAATATATATCTATATATTTATATCTATGTATAAGCATATTTACTATCCCATTTTAATGAAAAACTGTGTACCTTTCATTTAAGTTGACATAAAAATCGATATTTAAAAAAAAGGATAAAATTGCAGAAAAAAAAAACCATAAAAAATAACGTCAAGTAAAAAATTACAGCTTAAAAAACAGGCAGTGGCAGCAATAACAACAACAACAACAACAACAAATGAGCGGAGAAAGACAGAAAATGAAAATAATAATAATAAAAAAAAGAACGAAACGGTCGTTATGCTTTTTTCCGCTTTGCTATGTTCTCCGACGCTTTTTGTGTTTTTATTTATTTATTTTTTTTTTGTTATTGCTGCCGCTGCCGAAGTCGTCGTCGTCGTCGTCGTCGTCGTCGTCGTCGTCGTCGTCGTCGTCGTCGTCGTCGTCGTTGCTGCTGCTGCTGCTGTTGCTGTAATGTCTTTTTTCATTTTCCATTCGCAACCTTTTTGCGTCACGGCAGCCCCCCACCCCCCTTCCTCCCCTCTCCCCATTACCCCCCTTTTATACTCGTGGAGCCAACATCGTTTCTTGCCTTACTGTAAAGCACAAAAAAATATCTATAAAAAACAAAACAAAAAAATTAAATGAAAAAGCTTTCCTTGGCATGGCCGAGTCTTGAATACTCTAGCAAACTTTCAACTTGAAGGGAAACATGAAAAACTATAAAAACAAGTAATATCTGACTTTATATGAGTTATGATACTATAACTATAGTTTTTTTTTATTTTTTTTTTATTAAAATTGTTCTGTTTGATTTGGTGACATTTCTTTATCCCATTGTGTTATATATGAACTAATTTTACTTAGTTCTTTAAAACGTTGAAATTTTGTTTCCAGTTCTAAATTTCGATACGTCCAGTTTTTAGGAATTTATCTAAACTCTGATCGCCTATAAGTTTATCGCTTTTTTTTCCGAAATCAATAACTGCAACTGGCAATTCCGGCAATTTTCTCATACATATGTCAACTATATCACACCAATGTGAAACTATTAGATATATTACAACATTATCAAATAGTTTTAGTAACATAATACAATTTTTAACGAAATTCGGCATGCACTTTATCATATTATGCTTTAATACTCTATTCAATTTGAAACTTTCATCTCATTAAAAATCGAAATTCTAAACTAATCATAAACTAAACACTTTTTCTGCTTCCCAAAAAAAAATTCGTTTAATTTAATTTGATTCTCGACGGGAAGACTTCTAAAGGCAAATTATATTATTGGATGACTGTAAAATGCACTTTAACATATTGCTATACTAAAATTATAAGCTGAGAACTTCCGAAGGTTAAAGTTATTTGCATGCTTGACAGAAGTCACTTGCACAACTTGTGGACAGTGTGTTAGAAATGTTAACCCATTATTTTATTATATGTGTATTTTATTTTTACGTGGTTCATGTTGCCAGTGTACCTAAAATGTACGCATTCTGTGCTGACACAATTGCAACGCATTTCATATGCATGACAATCAAAGTCAACTGTTACTGTCACACGACTCAATTTTAATGCAGATTCTTATACTTGTAATGTCAAACTAACATTCTTTAACTATTATGAATCGTTATAATATGATAAAAAAAAAACCTAATTTTATAGTTGTAATGATTTCCCTTAGTCTTACTTACTCTTGGCCTGCTCAGAGGCAAAACGTGCACTTAAAGTTGTAGTTTGGTACTTTTACAAGAATTCCAATTTGAAATTTGATGTTATAGCTGAAGATAGTATATATTTGCTACTTTATTGACAGTCGGGTTGGTCGCACATTGTCTGGCATATTTATAGTGGTCACGTGGTAAGGGTATAAAAACAGAAAACAGAAAATAAAGCGCGCTCAAACACAACAGGAAAATTTTTTTTTTTATATATATATAAATATAAAAAAAACGAAACGAAAAAAGCGAAATCCAAAGAAGAAAAATGTGATAAAAACTGAAAAATATTTTCCATGAGAAAATCCAAAAGAAGTGGGGAAGGCAACGTTTGCTCAGTCTCTGTCTGCGCGTGTGTTTGTGTGTGTGTGTGTGTGTGTGTGTGTGTTGGGGGCCTTGAGTTCAAGTTGGTTTCTTTGGAGGTTGGGGTGTGCTGGTTGTTATGTGTGTGTGAAAGGTTGGTGTGTTGAGGGGGTTGTGTGATAGCTTTGGAGGGTAGTGCTGACGTTTTGGGTCGTGTGCTACGAAAGAACACAGCGATGGCGGGAAAAATATACTACAATAAAACATGTATTTTTTATATGCCATTCTTTTTGTGTTCTCGTTGAAAATTTGTATTTTTTTTTTTATGTATATATATATATATATATTTTTTTTTTTAAGGAGCTAAAATGTGTAACGGCTCATGTAAAGTATGTGAAGTCTGTGTGTGAGTGTGTGTGTGAGTGTGTGAGTGTGTGTAGGGATCAAAAACCCTTTGCAGCAAAAACTGTTCGCAAAAATGGTTTCTTGTTACATGTGACTCCCACTAGCTGGACATTGCCGCCCCACCCCTATTTATATACAAAAATCTATATACACTTAATATATATATAATATATATATATATATATATATATATATATTTTATATATATGTGTGTACTTTGCCCTCTATTTACCAGAGTTTTGAGAGGTTCCTTCATTTGCGCATTTTATGTGCCAGCATTCCTTTATCATCCTGATTTTCGGTTGCCATCTTTCCCTGTTTCATGTCGTCAATTTCTTAAAAAAAAAAAAAATAATAAAAATGTGAAACGAAATTTTTTACGGTCGTTTTTAAATGTTGGTTGCTCCTCGTGATTCTCCCCGCTGCTCGATTTTCAGATACTCTGTAAACCCCAAGGGTATTGTGATACCAAATGCATTATTTGCTGTTTTTCAAAATATTTGTATTCTATTTTTTAGAAGCTAAAACTGGAATTGAGTTACTTAGAATTAAAAAAAAACTTAACATTATTTAGTTGGTGGGGTTTTTTTTTATTAAAGATTTGATTGTTTATAGCGTAACCATTGGTCGGGTCACATTTTTATTTTTAGCTGTGGCTGCCTGTGTGTCCTTTTTAGTTAATACTTATTGTCTGGGTGTGTGTGTGTGTGTGTGTGTTTGTGTGTGTGTTTCATTTCCGCTGCCTTCCGCATTTTGACATAAAACGCAGAAGTAAAGCAAAGTATTTTTTTTTGTACCCATGTATGTGTTATTAGTATTATAACTAAAAGTGCTTTTCACAAAAAAATAAAAAACAAGCTTGATGTTAAAGAAATGCTGGGTATGCCCTTATCAAAAAGGGTAGCCCAGGGATTGGGCACCAAAATTCGTGAAATTTATAGCTAAAAATTTTTATATATATATTTTGTATTATTTATAATCAGATACTTTTCTTTATACTATTTCAACACTACATACCTACATAAATGCATGTGCATTCGTTATTACTATATGTTATTGGTTAATAATATATATATTTTTTGACCGATAATTGGCAACTAGGCTTTCCGCCGATATTTAATAAAGTTATTTGGTTCAATTGAATTTACTGAGTGCTATTGAAAATATTTGAACTTCATTGCTTTTGCGCCTCATTTTTAACTTTTTTTTTTAGAGAGGGTGTGTGTGTGTGGGGGGGGGGGGGCGGGCTGGTTTATATTTTACAATATATATTTTTGTGAAGTGAATGCGTGTCCATAAAATGCACTTCACAGTTTCCAATGCAGTTTGGATGAAAATCATGTTTAAACGCCATTTTTGATAATTTCCTGTTTGTCTGATTTAAAAAATTTAACTAAGGCTGAAGCCAAATGTTTTAAAATTGTATACCATGAATCCATTCCTAATTGGTAAAAACTACATCACGAAGGAAATGTGAGTAATAGGCAAAAAGAAAGATTTTCGACTTTATAAAATATCTGTTGCCATAAAACTAAACAACCAATAAAATGTATCTAAAACTGTTACCCTAAATCGGTTATAAAACTATTTTCTAACTTTTGCTGGTGAACTTCTAAAATCAAAGTCATGAAAGACTTGCATTTTTTTTTTTTTAATTTGTTAAAGAACTATTCAACTCTTCGTTATTGAATCGAATTAAAAGAAATTGTTGGTCATTATTAATATTATAACAATTATCTGTGCACTGGAATTAAGAGCGACTCTCACTATTAAATAGGCCCACAGCCCTTGGTCCAGTTCTGCAATGAGCAGCAAACTAAGAGTTAATCCTACTTCTCGAAGGAAGAATCTCTCAATTGGGAGTCTCTCAGTCTCCTCGTTACTTGAGGCAGAGTCTGCTAATAACATTTTCCAGATGGCTTGTCACAAAAAAAAATAACGTCTTTATTAAAAAAATTTATTTCGAATATAAATATGTATTTACATATTAAGCATGTATGTAGAAATAAGTACAAATTGATGTGTGCGTCTCAATATTCCGTATTTCATTCTGTCTTTCACTTGGCCAGAAATATGTAGTTCGTTCGCAATTTTCAAATATAAATTCCCGAAAGCAAAGAAACGATTCTCTTGACATGTGAATTCGAGAAATGAAATTGTATACAATTAAAATCTAATAACATACACAGTTAATAAATGAAATTCTTGTTTAGAGTTGCTGCCATGCTGAACACATTGTTGTTTAGGGCCTGGCTGAGAGGGTGAAATATTTTTCAACTGAATTACTAAACCAGTTGTGGGAGGCATTAATGTACTAATTTCGAATAATAGTAATAATATTTACAAACGGCAGCTGTCTTGCTGTATTTTAACTCCTTTGCCACAACACCTGCCATGCACTTAACAACTATTTTGTTTTTCACACGCACAACGCATTACACGCATTAAAGTATACATTTTGTTTTTATGATTTTTTCTGTAGAAAAAGCCTTTTGAATCACAATTTACTGGGTTCCAGGACACGCCCAGATTTATTGGTTTCATTATTGTCACTCTTCGACATGACAGTAAGCAAACAAATAGCAAAATAAAAATACTATGCAGCTATGACAAGAAACGTGTTATTCACTCTGTATGTATAAAAGTACAATTTCGATTCACTGTTTGTAAATAATTCAAATTTCCTGATGGAAATATTGTCCATATTCAAATTGCTTAAGATGTCCTCAAAATTATGCACTTTGAATTGCCGATGAGATTGCCTGACAATAAGCAGACTGAGGATATTTCGTCAAAGGTCTTTACTCTGAATGCTAGTGAACCAAGTGTTATCTTGTATCTGATGATATCACGAAGAGTTAGCCTTAATCTAGCTGTAAAATAAGTAGTAGTATTTGCCTCGGTATGCAAATTATGGGGTCTTATCCAAATTTGCAGAGCTCTTTAATAATATGTCTGGGTTTACTACATGCTAATATTACTATCGTTTTGTATAGATATCGAAAATATATATATATATATATAATTATGTAAACATTCGTTTAAAATAAAAATGATGGTTTCCAGCATAAATTCAGAATTACTGCCTGATTAATTTTTATTTAACACCAATAGCTTAATTAGATAATATTAATTAAGTTGACCCTGTTAATCGGTTTGCTTATCCTCAATTATCGCCAAAATTTTAATTCCATTATGTGTTATTCCCAACCATTTTTATTTTGCTAACTTTTCAATAATTGTCACGTTGTAATATGAATCTCATGTGAAATAATTTTATTTACCTTCTGTTCGGTTCTTTTTCAGATTTCTGATCAATTGAGAGGTGAGCATCCGGATTTGGTCACGATGCTACCTCAGCAGTATTGTCTGCGATGGAAGTACCATCATAGCAACTTGCAGACGATGTTCTCGCAGTTGTTGGACCGCGGATGCTTCTGTGATGTGACATTGGCCTGTGAGGGACAATTGATACGGGCCCATCGGGTTGTTCTTTGTGCCTGCAGCACCTTCTTCGATTCGGTGTTGTCGAATTATGCCAGTGAACGGGATCCCATAATCATTATGAAGGATGTGACCTTTGCCGAGGTCAAGTGTCTCATCGAGTTCATGTACAAGGGCGAAATAAATGTGGAACATGTAAGTCTATATATATATATATATATAAATATATAGATGGATAGATAGATAGATATATATATCTCCTCACCAATATGTGATCTGTGATTTGTGATTTGTGATTTACAGGCCAGTTTGCCCTCCTTGCTGAAGACCGCCGATGATCTCAAAATTAAGGGTCTAGCCGAGGTCACATGGCGCGACGATGAGGATGGACCGCCACCACCGATGGCCGCCGCCGAGTTCCATTCGCCGCCGCGCAGCCTCGCCGAGAGCTATGCCCAGGATATGCTGCTGCAACAGCAGCAGCAACACCAGCAGCTGCAGACGGCACAGCATCTTCAGTTGCAGTCAAAGCTCAGCTCGGATCGCGACCATGAGCGCCATTCGCCAGCAGCCCTGGAGAACGCACTCGGCTTAACTGCCGGTGTCCGTTTGCCAACATTGACGCCCCTACCGAGTCACAACACCAGTTTGGAGTGCCCAGCGCCGGTTGATCCATATTTGGGACCCAAGCGCAAGCGTGGTCGTCCTCCACTGGATGACACGTACGATGTATTCAATGTGTGAGTTTTAGACTATGACTACTGAATATTAGCAGCAAACTTATCTACTGAGAAAAAGGTTCCAAATGCTTTAAATAAATCAATTTTTGTTTGCTTTTAAGTATATGGACTATATCGACTTGTCTAGTGATGTTGATCAAGAATGTATATGCGTTGCAAATGCAAAACAAATTTTACGAAACATACTTAATTTTTTACTTTATTCACATAATTTTAAAAGAGACAAAATGCTTTTTATTATTTCTGATTTATTATTATTTAATTATTAATTGGTAGACATATTTAATGCCATACAGTCTTATTTATTTGCATAGTGTGTTGCATAGTTTTTTTTTTTATTTATTTATTTAAAGTTATATTTATATTAATAATATTAATATAATATTCTAATTTTTAATATGTTGCATATATTTTTTTTTGTTATTTTTAATTAATTAATATTTTTTATTCTGATTAATTTCTTGGCAGACGCAAACTGGTTCAATATGCCGTAAATTTGGAACCGGCACAGCGGGCGTTTTTGGAGTCTGGGCGTGTTTACGCTGAGGCGCCGCAGTCTAGCGCACATACCACCACATTGTCCTCGTCACCCGCCGCCTGCCCTCCCAAGCAGCGCCAGCGTCTGCGACAGCAACAACAACAACTTCAACAGCAGCAGCAGCAGCAGAGGCTGTTGGAGACATCTCAAACGGAGTGCGTTGAGGGCGAGCAGGATGCGGCACCAGATTGGCGTAATGGCGCTGTCGATGTGACGCCCAAGATGAGCGATGGGAACAAGCTTAAAAGGGAGCTGGACTTGAGCAGCGATGGGAGCAATGAGCCGGGTGTGGCAACAACAACCGCACCGGCAGCAGCAACATTGTCCACGCCGCTCACAAACGCCGTCAGGAAACAGGAGAAGTCGCAGGAGCGACGTGAACGTCTTGGAAAACTGCGTCATGCCACTCGTCGGCTGTATGGGGAGCGTGAGAAGTCCACTGAGAAGGCATCCCGGACACAGCAGCAGCAGCAGCAGCAGCAACAACAGCTGACGGTAGAACCGGAGGAGGAGGAGCAGGTGGATGTGGAGCAGCAGCAGCCAACGTTGTCACAGCCCGTCGATGAGATTGAGAATGAGCATTTGGTGGCAAATCGTGTTGAATCGCCGCGTTCCACGGCTCTGCTGCCCGCCAGCTTTGCGGGCAAGTATGGCCCGGATGGAGATGCCACAGCAGCTGGTTACTTGATTAACGATCATGGCATGCTCCTGGCTCACGATTTTGCACCTAGTGTTGCGGCGGCAGCGGCGGCTGCAGCGGCCGCAGCCGTTGTTGTTGCTACAGCAAATGGCAGCAATCAGGCTGCAGGTGGCGGAGGAGCAGGCGGAGGGGGTGGTAGTGCTGGTAGTGATCACAGCGGTGCTGCCGGCGACTATGCTGAGGTCAAACTGGAAGATTACGATGCGGCCGAGTTGCGTCTAACCAATGAGGAGCTATCGCAGTGGCAGGATGTCATCAAAATGGATGACTACTTGGCCAAGGGGCGACGTCCACAATTTTGGGAGGAGCCGTTCACCAAGCGCGTTAGTTATTCATGATTTCTAATAATTGAATGCCAATATTGCAGTCTGCCAATATAATATATAAATCGAGCTTATATCATTGTCTTATCCATTCTAAAATTGTATTTGTTCCCTTTTCAGGTACTCGATGCCATCAAGAACAAAAGACTTGAAATGAAGAAAGCGGCACGCATCTTGGGCGTCTCCTATGGTACACTCTATGGTCGCTATCGCGAGGTCTATGGCTGCCTCAAGCATCCATATAGGTAAGCACTCTATTGTGCATACATATATGCATATACATACCTGGACAATAACTCGACTGCATTTTTAGTTCATTTAGTTGGATTTTAACAATCAAATTAATATCTGATATTCATCATTCACTTTTTTAGCAGACTCTAAAAAAGTGCGAAGATTTTTCCTATCTTTAAATTTACTGTTCTAACCAACGGAACTTTACGCCCTGAAAACCGCCAATAAAACCAAACGATTCCCGTTTCCTGATTTCTTTGAATCCTCCACGTCTATAAATGTTTTTATGTGGACTAAAAATATCAAAAAAAAAAGTTGTGAGAACATATTTAAATATTATTTGATAGCTCAATTAGAGCTTTTAACGAGTATTCAAATCCTTCCTTTTGCAATTGGGAATTTAATGTTTTTATGAATTTCATGCTCTTTGCACATATTTCACTGGTCAGTTCAATATGGACTTTTAAATATACAATTTGACTGTTTATTCAACAGAAAATGTGTATTAATTTTCATTTTCTTTTATTGATATTTGATAGCGGCACCACATTTCGCAATTCCGTCGCCGTTTCCGCCTCATCCGCAACCAGTCAGTTGGCGGTGCAGCCGCGCTTCGATTTGAGTTTCCGCAGTAGCAGCGTGTTGCCAGCACAGCTGGGTAAGTTGAGATTGATCACTGCTAATGGGATATGCTTCATTAATTGTGTGCCTATTTTGCAGAATTGGGCAAGCTGCGACAGAAGGACCTTAGCGAGCTCTGGACGCGTCCGCAGATATGAAAACCGACGAAAAAGTTGCAAAATCTCAAACGTCGTTGCAGATTGATCTAGGCGTTACATCTAAGTTTAAGTTAAAACAGAATTCTTTTAGAATAACCTATACAATATATATATATATATATATATATTTAACTATAAATAAATATATTTATGGCACTTGCAAAGACAGTTAATTTAAGCGCGAGACTCGTTTCGCAATCTAAAACCGTTTCTAAGCGAACAAAAAAACAACAACAAATTTCATTTTCATTATATTCGTGTTATAACTGAAGCTGTTTTGCTATATAAAAAATTAAATATGCGAATTAGTTAATTATATATGAATACATAAAAAAATATTAATATACAAATTGTATTAGTGTGGTATTATCTAGCATTCAATGTGAATGAATTATGTAGCTATTTTCTGTCTGTAGTAAAATTTAAACACAAATTAAACTAGTTATTCGAAAATAAAAAAATAAAAAAACAGGTGAAGCAAAACAAACAGAAAAAGAGTACACAGACAATTTTTTAATAATATTAAAAATAACGAAAACAAAAAATGCAGAAAACAAAAATGAAAGTATTACTTATTAACAATATATGATTAAAACAAAGGCACATTGAAAATGCAAAACTGTTGTTTGATATAAATTATCGTACTAGATTTGAATTTAGCGCCTACCGGCAACCTATCGATAAACATGATGTCATCGCTAATTGGTTGACAACTGCGTGTCTGGTTCAGCTGCCAGCTGTTTGTGTTGTGACTCGGTTTTAACAACATAAAAATGTTTTTAAGGTCGATCAAAATAAATGATGTGCAATTAATAAGCTACACAAATATAATCGAATCCAGCTGCGTCCAATTCGAATGCCATGATGAAATTCATGCGAGAAGCTACAGCGAAAACTTGACAGTGCCACAAATAATGCAGCGCATTCGGGTGAGCTTTTGTGCTAAATGCTCCCATTTGTTGCTCTGTGCCAACGATTAAAATAATTTATTAATTTCTACAGGACTTGAACAAACGCATTCATTTTCCCTTTGCTGCGCTGAATACGGCCCTCAGTGGCTGCAGTCCAGTGGAAGCCAAATTGGTAACCATTCCGGATGCAAGTGCGAGTGCGGCTGAGAATGACGCTGTACTCAGCTTAAAATATCGCATTGAGGGCGCAGCGGCACCTCTCAAATGGGAGTGGCATCTAACGGTCATGGATAGTGCAATAGTAATTCCTCTTTCAATATATATGCTACTAGATAATAAATAAATATCTAATCTATCTACTATTTTTTTTTTGCAGTTTTTTCGTAACGCAATGAAATTAACACTCAATGAAGGCTATAATCTTAATCTAAATGTGCAATATTTACTGAATATAATTAAGTTAAAGGATAAGGAACTCCAACAGTATCACATTGAAGGCTCTCGGCTTTTACGAAGTAAGTCGGCTTGTGGGAACTACACACTAAATGCTGTGTATCACAATCATTAATTTAATTTATTTATATATCGCTTCAGTTACTCAATTAGGAATATAGTGTTTTTAAGTGAACTCACTTCTTTACCATATTCAATGTCATGTTCATTTTCTTGTAGCCACTGTCGCCACAGAGCGCTTCGATGTGGATGCTTTCCGTGTGGAACATAAAATGCTGCTGGCGAATGTGGCTGAGTATGCGGAACTGCAGCACGTTCTCAGTGATTCGATAGCGTCAACAACAGGGACGACTATCAAATGCGAATCGCCACCAGTGGATAAGATGAAGTCCGCGGATGTGGCTACGACAATTCCATGCGACACAACAGTCAAAGATGCGTCCAAAACAATAAGTCCCCGCAATAGGTTTGCTTAATGTTTAAAATTAAATATAAACATACTTGCTATATATATATTTATTTTTTCTAGAAAACGCAAAGCAATGGAAACGGGCGTACAGCATGTGGAACGCAAGGTGCTGCAGCGTCGTCGTGTGCCACAGTTGCAATATAAGAATACTGAGAGCCAAGAGGATGATCTGGAGGATAGTTTCACCGAAATTAAACCTGATATAAAAGCTGAAGGTGACCAGGATGATGATTTAGAGGATAGTTTAACATAAACCTGGTCATTGGGAGTTGAAATAGAGCGAGAATTGATTTATATACAGTCAGAGAGATCGAAACATACATACATCGAAACATTACATAGGAAAAAAGACATTAGTACGACAAGGATAGCAAAGTGCATGACTGCTGATCTATCTCTTTCTATACCATGGCTGCTTTATGTTCTATGTTATATACATATATGTATATATATTTATTTTTTTTTAATTATTTGCATTAGAAAATTGTATAAAAGTGGACCATTAAATTATTAAATATTAGATATGAATTTTAATATAATTTCATTGTAGTTCAAAATTTTGGATGAAAATCTTCTTTATATCAGATGTTATGTTTGTGGTGTCTCCATGATTATTTTGCAACAGCAACTTGAAACTTTTCCCAAATTGCTGAATATTTTTTTAATTTTAAGTTTACTGTTGCATTTTATTTACGCATTTTTGCATATTTTAAATAAAAAATGTATTAGAAAAAACTATTCGATTTGAGGACAGTATGAATATTATGTACATATCTAATAATATGAATATATATCAATTATATATTAATTAATTAATTTATAGTATTGTCGTGAAACATTTATTTAATAAGAATTTTACCTTATATATATATATATATATATATATATATTTATATATATATATATATTTATATATATATATATTGTTTAATTCGAATTTTACTTTTAATGATGTAGAACAAGATTGTGAGAAATGCGATAAGATTTCAAGCTTATTGAAATGCATTATATTACTACGAATTGTGAAAATAACTTAATCATATCTTATAGAGCAATATTATGACGCAAAAATCTAGAGGGTAATGGACATATGTATAATATACGAGTCAGACAGTACATTCCATTAGGTTGCCACGCCCATTGAGGCCGTAAAATTGATAATAATTTGATATACCCTAAAACATACATTGTTTATTCGTAAAAGTCACTAAATATTCACTTTTAACATGCCGGCTAATAAATCTCTTGGCCACACCCACCTCCGCCAACCCAAAACAAACCTGCCCATAATAATTCGGAAACGTAAATATCTTTCACAATCTAGAAATAAAGTCTGGTGTTTAGGGTATCTGCAAGTCGGCAGAGAAAGAATTGCGCCGATATACCCGATACACAGATATGCGCTGGGTATATAAATGAGGGCATCGACTTCTGCCAGGCTGACAGGCTGCCAGGTGTTCCACTGCAGCGCCTACGGCGGAAAGTGCGCAGATAAAGATATCTTTAAGAAAAGCGTACTTATTGATAACCGACCCCTTTAAACACTCATCATGTTATTCAGTGTAGCCACTTGTAGCCACTTTCGCAACACAGTGCATTTAGGAGGATAGGATAGGATTTTACACAAAACAAATCTAAATTTGGAAGTTTAAGCAAAAATATGTAATAAAAGTAAACAAATTCGGAATCTGTACACTTAGATAATAAGCAAATAGCTTAAGAATATTTTATAAAAGAGAACATTTCTTGACGTATCTCATGGAAATACTTCTTGATGTTTTAAAGTCTGGAATGCTATGGATTTACATTCAAACAATCAATTTCATTTTGCTTGGTTAACTTTCATTGTAGCTCAAAATTTTAGATGAAGGCATCTATGATATTTATCTTGGCGGTATTCGCGCTATTTCTCTTGATTTTTGCCGAAAATGCAGGTTCGCCCCACTCATATCTGATATAGCAATACTTCTAGGGACTTTAGCTTATTTTATTTATTTAAAATTTATTTTATTTAAAACAATTCCACTAATGCAGGGAAGCGTGTTGATGTCAAGATTGTTGATGATTACGAAATCGATATAACGGAAGTACCATATCAAGTCTCTGTGCGTCTGGTTAGGCACGAAAAGATTAAATATGGCAGCGGTCACATCTGCGGCGGAGTTGCCATCACTCAGCGCTTGATTGTGTCAGCGGCCCACTGCACCTTCGCGTAAGTAGTATCGGACTTCTGGTATGAAGGAAGTGTGTAATTGATTTAACTGTAATAAACAAGTAATTATTCCAACAATTTGCAGACCAAAGAGACACATATTCCGAGGTGCTGGTGAATATGTACTGGTCATGGGCAGCACTTTTCTTAATAAAAGAAATACTCAGACGCTCCAATATAATGTACTGTTAGTGGTCAATCATCCAAACTATAATCATGCGACATATGTTAACGATATAACGTTGTTTTTTATAAACGATTTCATACCATGGAACTCGGAGGTAAAGCCTCTGCCGCTTAGCAGGATAGAATATTCACCGGGCACCAAATGTATCGTCTCCGGCTGGGGTGCCCTACAAACTGTAAGTCAAATTTTGAAACGTGTGTTTTAAATTTTCGTACTTGTTAAACCAAAGATAAGAGAAGAAGGAACGAAGTAAAGAACTATATTGATATTGTGCGGTATCCGTCCGCTTGTCTGCCAGTCTGTCGGTCTTCGAAATTCCCAAATCTGACAAATATATAATACAAGCTTTACATCTAATCTATAATACATACTACTATATACTGCCTCGAAATGTGCTAGCTGAGTGGATGTTTCCTACAGCTGGAGAGGAAGGTGGATTGCTAGCTCTCATATAGAAATTGTACTTGTTATTCTTTTAGGGTGGTTTGGTCACCAATAGCCTGCGAGCGGCGGAGATACCGATAATCAGCTTTGAGGAGTGCACCAGAAGCTACGGCGATATTCCCGATACACAGTTTTGTGCCGGATATATGCTCGGAGGCGCCGACTCCTGTCAGGGTGACTCTGGTGGTCCGCTGCAGTGCCAGAACACGCTGACCGGCATCGTCTCTTACGGCGGAAAATGCGGAGAGATAGGCTTCCCGGGCGTCTATACGAATGTTATGGAGTATGTAAACTGGATATATAGTGTTAACAGCTCCTTTGATTATACGGCTAATAACAACGGATCGCTACAATTAATGGATTGGCAAACACTTCTCGCTATGTTTATATTGGCCAGTATCTAAATTAACGCTTACTCAAAGTTTATTCCTTGTTTACAATTGCCTGCCTTCGTCATGCGAGCTCCGTTAATATTGTTATTGTATCTTGTGCTCGAGTGTATTTTCAGATTCATGATTGGTCAATAAAAACAAGTAATAATGCTGTAGATGAGTGACGACTACGAAATACCCTGAACCCAGCTGTTAAACGCAACAAAATGTATGTATGTATGTAAACTGAAGAGTGAAAAAAGATAGACTGCGCACATTTATATTTAAAAGCCCTAACTGATTCCCGATTGGCTGGCAAAAAAGCACGTTCATATGCATACATACGTACACACAATTGAAGGAAGCGGGATTCTGCAGAATACATACAAAACATATTTAAGCTCGCATCGATTATCATGCCATCTCTCTCACACATGCGATTGCATATTTATGCATACAAAAAATGCTTGCGGCTTCTGGTAGAAGCAATAAATTTGAGAATATATTTTTGACCATAACTTGGGTGTTTTTTATCCGATCTAGATGCTTTTTGGCCACTTGGTCAATATTATGCATATGTATATTATGTGTTAATTAGATTCTGCTTATAAAATTGTGGAATTTAGTGCTATTGAAAATCGATATGTATCAATAATCAGTAATTGCTCTGCGCCGGATATAGGAGAACCTATATTTAAAACTTGGAGTCTCGGCTGTTGATCCTGATTAAGAATATATATACTTCATGGGATCCATCTACCTGTTACATAGATTTGCACAAAATTATTAAACCATTTTTACCAATTTTTAATGGGTACAGGGTATACAAATTCATTCTATCTAATCAATAAAGAAACCCAACCACAAAATGGGAAATTATATTCTTTATTGCATTATTATTATTGCTATAGAGATATTTATTTATTAAACACTATGGCAAAACGCATCCAAAAATTGTGTTAGTATTCTTATTCGTATATTATAATGTAGATAGTATTGCCATGTCAGAATGTGAAACTGAAGTGTTGTCTCAGTCGTGTTTCTGGTCAATTAAAAAAATCACATTTCTTATCAATAAAAAATCAAATTTATTTATTATATATATAATATATATATAAATTATTTTGATTAGACTTTTATTTACAACTAAAATAAAGGAAAAACAATGACAAAAACGCTATTGAAAATTTTGCAACGACTGCGTCGAATGGAGTTGGAATTTCTGGGAATTTGATGAAATTGCTTCTCTGTCATCTGGATTATATCGATGCGTAGACATGTCTTATGATATCATTGTTCCATAATCTAAATTAACCTTATGACGAATTTGTGTTAACTATGAAATTTGTGAAATAACTAAATATTTCCTCAATTTTAATAAATAATAATAAAATGCGAATTGTTTAATAATTAAAAATGTTGTCCTTGAAATAAATAAAGTGGTTTGCTGTAATACTTTAATGATTCATCAAGAGATTAATAATATTATGTCCTACATTTAATTACTAAATATGTAATTATTTATAAATTTTATTTTTAATTCCAATACGACGAGCCGTAATTGAAATTGGCGAAGCAAAAAAAAAAAAAACAATGTGGTCCTATAAATATACATTCATTGTGGTAAACCCATTGATTAAATCGTTGATAAGTGTGTCTAAGATTTATCACTCACTTGAGATACTTTGACAAAAGAGAGCCGTAGACGAACAATCGTTTAACCAAACAGATACTCTTATCGAATTGAGAATCGATCAAAAACAACTAATTTTAAACTGCCGAGTAGGTTGGGCAGGTGGGAGCTGATTAGATTATGCTGGGAGTGTATTGCTAGATGTAACCGTCTCGATATCGATTATAAAGCATTGGCCAAGCGAAAATGGGCCCTGATTGTTCACATCAAATTAGTTGACGTTGTTAGCTCGTGCCGTAAATACCTAAATACTTTCCATGGCTCCCAAAATAATGATCTTCGTGGTGCTCCTCAGCCTCCATTTAGCAGTGAGCAACGGTGGTCGATTGTTTGCACAGAAATCGCAAAAGATTCGTCCGAGATTCAATGAGGATCCGGGTCGCATTATAAATGGCATAGAAGCCACAATGGAGGCAACAAGGCATCAGGTCAGTTTGCGGCGTCGCCTCAACGATGGCTACTACTTTGGAACCGGTCACTTTTGCGGTGGTTCATTGGTCAGGCCAAATGTGGTTTTGTCTGCAGCTCATTGCTTTGTGGAGTAAGTTTCTATGCTTAAGATTGATCACTAATCAGACATCATTACTTATTTTCATAACCTATTAACTATCAACTGAAAATCGCTGCTAACTAATTTGTACTGCTGATAGTCATAAAGTGATTGCTCAACCAGATCTTCAGCACTGATTTCCACTATTCATTAACAATGTGTCAAATTGGAATTGGAATTGGAATCAGATATGTATATATTTGAGGCACTTTGCACGTTCTGGGATCGGTTATGGAACCGAAATTTATTTTGTTTCACTCCAGGCATATAACTTTTTCTGTTCCTTATAATTTACGACTGATCCTTAAAACATATTTTGTGATCCCTAAAATATTTAACGTAATTTTAAAATTTTTATTAGATAACCCCAACTTGATCTTTAAATCTTATTCTTCCTAGTGAATCCTATAAGTGATTATTTAATGTGTCGGAATAAGTGATTATTTAAACAGATCCCATTATAACCATAAAACCATACACATTTCGTTTATTAAAGCTGATCTTCTAATCTGATCTCATTTCTGATATCCATAACTGTTCATCCAATCTGATCCATATATCTAATTCATAATTTTAATAACTTATAAGTCTTCTTTACATATAATTCTTTAGCCAGGTCATTTACGATGGTACCTTCATTGACAAGGAAACGGTGATTGTTGTCATGGGCAATCTGGATAGGTTTAACCAGACGAATACGTTGACTTTTGATATTGAGAAACTGATCATGCAGCTGGAAAGGTTTAATCTGAAGAATTATGACAAGGATATTTCTCTGCTCATACTCAGTGGTTCAGTGCCCGCCCATCATCCAACTATTCGTCCCACTGCGCTAAATGCCTTGGAAGTGCCGGCGGATACTGTTTGCCAGGTTACTGGCTGGGGCTTAACTGAGTTGGGCTATAGCGCCGATCTACTGATGACTCTCGATGTGCCCATTATTGATGAGAGGCAGTGCATCGAAGAAACCGAAGTGGGTCAGTTCATATTGTCCGGCATGATCTGTGCCGGGTATTTGGAGGGTGAGCGGGATGCTTGCTCGGGCGACTCAGGTGGACCGCTTGTCTGCAATAGCCAAATCGCAGGCATTGTGTCCTGGGGTCTTGGCTGTGCTCAGGCCGATCGACCAGGTGTTTATACTGAGGTCTCCTACTATTATGAATGGATAATGGAGCAGATCTTGGAGCATACTGGAGAGGGCAGTGGAGAGGGCAGTGGAGAGGGCAGTGGAGAGGGCAGTGGAGAGGGCAGTGGAGAGGGCAGTGGAGTGGGCAGTGGAGAGGGCAGTGGAGAGGTCAGTGAAGTGGGCAGTGGAGAGGGCAGTGGAGAGGGCAGTGGAGAGGGCAGTGGAGAGGGCAGTGGAGAGGGCAGTGGAGAGGGCAGTGGAGAGGGCAGTGGAGAGGGCAGTGGAGAGGGCAGTGGAGAGGGCAGTGGGGAAGTTAGTGGGGAAGGTAGTGGAGATGATGGTGTAGCCATGCTGACCTTTACATACGCTGTGAGTATTGCTATTCCTGTTCTCCTCGGCCTAAGCCACTTTGTGGACGTTAGCCTGGTTTGCTGAAAATAAAATAAATAGTAAATCCTGTTATGTCTCACAAAATCTTGACTTTAGGTTTAATATAAATAATTTAGACTCCTCACTCAATTCAAGTTTGATTTTCGGACAACTGTAACAAATGAATATTTAAATAATAAACAAAAGACCATTATTTAAGAATACTTACAATGTGAAGCATTATTTTTGGTGGGTTTTCGTTTGTGTTGCTTGTGTCGCATGTTGTCAGCAGTGTCAATTTTTGAAGTTCCACATCAAGTTTTTGAAGTTTCACTGGCAAATGTGAAATATTACATGGGTCAATTGCTATATTGGAGTGCATGTCGGATTGTTGTTGTGCGTTTAGTGCTCATCTGCTCGACAATGGCACGCGAAGAGTGCACTTTGAATCGAGGCCAACAGAATATTTCCGATATTCCCAATGGGCAAAAGGTGTTTAGCGGATATCTGGTGATAATTGCCGCTCATTGTTTTGTAGAGTAGGAGCTGCTGATGCGGCTATCCAAGTTCGATTTCAGTACCTACGACGAGAATATTGCGCTGTTGAAGCTAATGGAATCGATTCCTGAGTTTGTGCAGCCCATCAAGCTGACTCAAGCTCATTTATCGCCAGCAGGTTGCCAAATAACCAGCTGGAGCCGTAGCCCCGACGAGTCCTTCTCGACGAGAACGAGAAGAGCAACAGGATTCAACAACTCAGGTGTAATGTGACGCTCATTGATTTGGGCGAGTGTAGGCGTGTTGGGGGCAAACTCAGCCAATATCTAATTCCCGGCATCAGTTGTCTGTGCCGTTGATTCGGATAGACCTTTGATCGCTGCCGGCCAGCTGGTTGGCATTGGTTCCTGGGGCATCAAGTGCGGCATGCCTCATAATCGGGAATGGTTTGAGGATAATGCTCTTGGAAAGCGTCGGCAGCGCATTGGCAATGAACTGGCTAAATCATTAATAGGGTTCATTTACATTGTGAATCATCCTTGAATATTATAGTATAATTTTAGGCTGTTGTTGGATTCAATTTGCGATCGCTGATAAACTGAACGGAAAGCTCAATGAAATTACCAACTTACTATTCTACGAAAAATCCATAAAGTTCTAATCATTGTGGTAAAACCGAAAAAAACAATTAGCCTAACACGCAATTACTGAGGAGCAGAGTAATTTATTATGGCCACAAATTCGTTTGACAATTTATGCCACCTATATATATATCGCCATATATATCAATTTGCGCTTGTTGGAAAGTTAACCGGAAATTAGAAATGGGATTTTCAGAATTTTTCATAATTGATCTTTGGCATACATATTGCAAATTGATTGTGCACAAGTCAATAAGCCCCTCAAGATTTGGCTACAGGGCATTTTAATGTCCGACAAGCGAGTGCCAGCACTGCGATGGAATATGATGGAGAGGCAGTAATCCTTATCTGTAAACGGCACCCAGAAATCGCTGCTAAAGCATTTTAGATGTGTAATCGCTAATCTGTCAATTATTTCCATATCGGGGTTTTAAAACATGCACGTTGCACGCGATTGAAATTTTCAATGTGTTTTCAAGGGTATATTTTTGGATGATAATGTTATTGCCAAAAATAGTGCCAAAGCATTTAATCTCGCAGTGAAAAACAACTTGACGATCTCATTATTTGTCTTTGTCTTTTAGTCTTAAAAAAAAACTTTTTATTCATTTTTAAGGGGGATGATTTAGTATATATACAAATTTTACACATATAATAAAATACATATAATAAAATTTCGATTAGTAAGTTGTTACCTAGTGACTCGACCTAGGTTTATTTATAGACCGATTTGGTTCGTTTCAGTGACAATAATTTATGCAGGCTGTTAAAATTAGTAGTTAAACATACTGATAAAAAACGAATGAAGAGTAATAAATATAAAATCCAAATGTATACCAAATACTCTATGTACCAGAGCACATTTTACACACATATTATCAGTCAGTATACAAAAACCAAATGCACTTCAAAATATTGTTTCCTAGTTCAATTTTTAGATATTTCAGATGCAAATTTATATATGCCAAAAGAGAGCGTATGCCAAGGCTGTGTTGTCAACTGGGTAAATGCAGTGATCGCAATTTAAATATATAAACAAAGTATAAAAATAAAAACAAAAACAAAACGAAAAAAAAGCAACAAGAACGAAGAAAATTATAAGTTGAATTCTTATCAATGTGCGATTAAGAATCGTCTGTGTGTGTGTGTGTGTGTGTGTGTGTTGCGGCTTAATCAATACATATAGAACAGAAAAAAAATGTAAAAAAAAAACAATATCAACAAAAGTATAAACATTGTCAGAAAACAAAACAAACCTGAATTATCTGGGAGAAAAGTGTTTTGCGATTTTGCCTTCGTTCGTTTTAGAAACGAGTATTTCATTCAACGTTTGGAGCTCTACGTAAATTGACGGCTTTTTTTTTAACAAGTGCCAGAGGATCCACACTAATCCCAAGTGCTTAACAATGCAGCTAAACGAGAACCTGAAGAAAGTTATGAAAATACTAATATTTGCCTTTCTGTGCACCGAAATGCAGACGAGTAAGTTAAATCTAAAATTTCAATGTGACCCAATTCGAGAATGCAATGCAAGTTTGTGGAAATATTTTGGTTCGTTTTGTTAATACACTTAAAAAATGTGCATTCCTTGTCTCAAAAAATTCGTACATTTTACTAAAGTCCTTAAAGCAAAAATGTTCTGTATATGTATTTTTTTTTTATAAATTAAATATATTTTTATATTTATTCTTCAGTGTGTACTTTCGTAGAATCACTGCAGCTCTAAGTGTTAATTTTTTTAAATCGCGAAAAACTTGTTCTAATCTGTGAAACTGCGAATTTGACACAAAAGTCAAGGCTGAAAAGCCATAAGAACCCAATAAGTAAACTCAAAACATCCGGCGTGATTTGTGGTTTATAAGTTAAAAAAATATTACGTTTTTTGTACCCAAAAAAAATTAAAAAATTTCTTTAAAGACCTTAAGGCTAGTTATATATATATTGGAAATTATTTTTGTTAGTTATATATCAATTTTATGTCATTTGTATTATTTTTACCTATTATTTCCTCAAAGGCATCGCCAATTATACAACATTTGCAAATTTTACTAAAGAAATTTAAATAATATATTTTTCTTAGTTGTTTTCTTTAAAATAATTTGGCTGACTATCTGTGAACATCCGTTCTTCATTGTTATCGAACTACGACTTTTGTGATAAGAATTTTAGCAAATTTTCCATTTATATTAAGAAGATATTGACTTCGTCTGGAATCTATGATAATAACTCTTTTAAGTTTTAATTTTAATGATTTTTTTTTAACCGTAAACATTTTATAATCTATAGAAATATGCAGTTTTCGTTTTAGAGATAAGTCTCAATTGTAGTCAAAGATTAAAAAATTCCAAGTCCAAAATAGCAAAAAAAAAAAAATTGCTAAATAGTTAATGCAAACTTCCGGCGTGAATCTGACAAACTATTATTGATTTGCGATTATTATAAATAAAGCCGTAATAAATGTGCGACGGGCTCTTGAGACTGAACCATATCGCAATTACGACCATAGTGATAAACCATAGCATAAACTAGCAGCAAAAAAATAGTAAAAATAAAAAATATATCAAAAATAGCCACATATATAAATCGAGTATATCAGGTGATCGCGAAATACGTACGTTTGTTGGCTTAGTGCTGATAATGATAACAAGACGTCATCGGACCATATAAACTGCATTTCGCCCCTTGTTGCCAAGGCCAACTACCCGCCAGGGAATGGGAGTGGTGATTGCCATAATTGATAATTCTTAGTAGCAATAATGAAGAACGCCCAATTTGGCAATTGCTAACTGACGTCCAAACTTGAGCTGTTGGCAACGAACTTTTTGCACACTGGCTATCTTAAATGACTCTTGAGAAATTTTGGGGAAATCTAAATAAAAGACCGATCAACAATTACAGTTGCAGTAGTATTAGTAGTAAATGAGGCAATCTGCACATTTTTTTTTTAAATTATATTTTACTGGTATACGTGATAGTTGATAAATACAATAATTCATTCACTCCCCGCAGCCTCTACTCATCGCGAACTGGCTAAACAACAAAGCTTGGGCATATCAAGCAGAACAGGTGGTGGCAAGCACCACAGCAGAGCACCTTATCAGGCCTCCATACGGCTGCTGGAGCAGGAGATGGATTACTTTGGCAAGGGACACATCTGCTCCGGCGCATTGGTGGGTCCATCAGTTGTGCTCACCGTCGCCCAGTGCCTGCAAAAGTAAGCGATAGATTTGATCAAGTCCAAGCTGGTCTACTAAATACTAAATATGTGATTTGACTTGGTTTATAGAGCGGACAATAAGGGCTTTTATCATCCGGCTGAGCTGCGTGTGGTGCTGGGAAGCAGGCAGCGCTTTGCGCCGACTTCTCATGCCCAGGTCTATGGGGTGACACACGTTCATCTGCCGCCCAAGCAGCTGTCGATTGCGATACTGATGCTGGATCAGAATGTGCCCGCCCATCAGACAGTCATTCAGCCAATTGCACTGCCCGTGGATGCGCAGCACCCGGAGACGGATGCAGCGCCGTTGCACATCAGCAGCTGGGGACAGGCTGGCGAGGATAGACGTGAATTGCACGAGATGCTCACGCTGCGAGTGGAGGAATTATCTTGCCAGTTGCCGCAACAGCTGTGCGTCCTTTACGATGAGCAGACTACGCTGGCTGCATACAAACTGGATGCAGGTGCTCCGCTTACCAAATCGAATCAACTGCTCGGCCTGCGCAGTCAGTCGACCGCCTTTGTCGATGTCGCCAGTCACGTGGAATGGATTCAGGCCCAGACTGGCAATGGGACCAATCAGAACAGCTGCATCTATGGCATTCTGGGCTTAATCGTCTTCACAATCTATGTCCTCAACTCCAGTCACAAGAGCTACATTTCCTGATCTGGATCATTAGACATTTATTTTATTTTAAGGCGAAATGTGATAATCTCTATTAGGGGTATGCGAAAAATGACAAACTTTTCTAGTTAATAATTAGATCCCCATTTTATCTATTATAGGTTCAATTTAACACTTCAGAAACTACCCCTTATAAAGATATGTTTTTTTTTTGTGTAGAATATGTAATTAGCATAAAAAAAAAATATATGTATATATTATATAATTTTTTAAAAGACGTACAAATTGATAATTATTATATATACATATATATACTTCTCAGAGTCTTCAAAGTATTTCACGAATACTTTGGCAATAAATCAAATTTATATTTCATTATCCCCAAAAATCTGCATCATTAATATAATTGAAGGAAATAAAATTAGTCATTTCAGTTCAGATGAGTAATATTTATCAATTAGTTTATAATTGAGAAAATATTTGCAAGTATAAATAATAAATATAAATATAAACTAATTTGTAAATATATATAATTAGAATTTTTAATATATTCGGTTTTTCTTTTACGTAAGCTTATAAATTTTATTGTGACTTGGTCCCAATTCCCTCATTTTAACAAATCAGATTTATTCAAGTTTTTGTGTTCCTGCTTTTTAGATGGCAAAACGATTTTTTTCAGAAGAATTTACAGGATTCGATATAAAATTCGTTAAAATTTGAACAGCAAAAACTAAAAAGTTTTCACATATCTGGTCTAAATTGGCCATTTCCGAGATGTTTATTTTTACCAGACGTGCAGACTTTTTAAAACAAATAATTAATCCCATCACTGGGACATCCCATCACTGGGACTTGTGGTAAACATTATGTTTTGCGCATAGCTATCAACTGACCAGCAGACTCTGGAATCATCCCAATAATTTTCGAGGAAACTGGGATTTTTTAATTTCGATTAATTTCCGTTTCTTGTCTGGTTTCACATAATCCTCGAACGCAGTTCCAAGGATATTCTTCTTGTGATTAAAACGCACCATGTCCTTGGAACGGATAGATTTGACAATAGTAAGATATATTTTTGGGAAAAACCCCCAAAAGTGTGCCCATTTTGAATATACAAATTGATTAGACAACAAACAGTTTGGCAATTTATATATAATGCAGATTATTCGAATACAGATATATTTGAATAGGAAAAGTAAATAAATGGAATATTCGAGTAATATTTATAATGAATACATACAAAATGTATATTAACAAAGATATTTCTATATACAGTTTGATTGATTGTGGGAGTACCCCAAATATACAGGAATAGTGAGAGGGGGAAAGGGGCGTTGGAAAGAGGAGATAGGAGATGGAATATGAAAGTTGCAATATGGGTTTTTTTTAGTCGAGCAGTGCTCTAACCAGGCTGCACAGGCGCTGTCCGCATAGCAACAGCACTGGCATGGATTCCGTCAACTCTTGACCGGATCGGATGAGTGGCCAGGAATATTGGAACTCACCCATGTGGCCATAGGTGCTCTGTTGCCAACCTTCAATGTGGGCATAGCTGAACAAGTAGAAATTCTTGGAGCCAGCCAGAGTGAGCACCAGTAAGTGTTGCTCCTGGGCAACCACAAATGGCAGCAGCTGTTGGATGCGTGCCTCCAGGCGAATCTGTTGCAATTCCACAAAATGCTGACTCTGCGCGTCAAACAAATGGATGGCAATGTGGCGACAACTGTAGCAGCTGAGCAGCAGCTGCTGCTGCTGCTGTTCCTGGAATACGGCCAGATCGTAGTCACCATCGATCTGCTGGAGCCGCACAAAGCGTTGACTGTGCGCATCCAAGCGTTGCACAGCCACAATGGGCAGATGCTGATGGCGGGCACTATTCAGCAGGAGTATTGTGCCATTCCGCTCCAAGTGGAGCAACTGCATCAGGGCACCCGTGGAGGGCAGTGATTGCCAGTCGCTGAGACTGCAATTCGTGTGATTAACGCGTAAAACACGCAACTCCGCCATGGTGTCAATTAAGAGCAGACTGTAATCCTGCTGCTCGAGCAGCTCCAGTGACTCCACATGATGGGGCAGTCCCAGGGTATGCTTCTCTGCCCGACACCTGATGTGTATCCGACTGCGAATGCGACTGTGCAAATGCAGCTGCAACGGCTGATTGTTGCAGTAATTTTGCGCCTTGATGCGCAACGCTATCCGAGTTGCATTGAGGCGCCGCAAACGATGGGGCAACTCCACCCAGCTGAGATGGACGCGTGCCGGATGCCGGCGGAGTTGAGCACGCAGTTGCTGCTGCTGCTGCGGCGGCAGCTGACAAACGCTGGTGGATTGTGCCACATAATTGGCTGCCACTTCAAATGTCTCATTTGCTGGAGGCTCACTCCAGCTGGCCTCCAAGTCAGGCTCGTAGTCCAGATAGAGCAATCTGTGTGTCCGATTTGTGGCGAGCTGCTGCTGCAATTGCTTCATCGACTTGCGCAATTTTCTCTCCTTACTCTTATAATCCGTTGGCAGCTGGCCCGCTTGCCGAGATTGACCCATTGCCGGTTGTTCATCGTTCAGGATACCACCCTGGAAGACAGCTCCATCGAGGAGCAGACTGTCGATGTTATAGTCGCGATCGGTGAATATGGTGCGCTGATAGCTTTCGCTTAGTTCCTTGCCATTCAGGCGCATCACATGGGCGGGTCCTCTGAACTCGAGGCCGGCCTCGAAGGTCTTTACACCGCCGATGGCCTGGGCACGTTTGGCATTTTTGTAGACGACATTGTGCAGGGGAATACCGTTAATGGTGCGCAACATGGCATCCTTCCCCAGCTGCAGTTGCTCAAAGCGCAGTGTGCCAAATATCTCCAAGGCGGCGCCACGCAGCGGAACACGTTGCTGCAACAGGTACTCCAGACTCATGCCATTGATCTCGTTCAGCTGGAGTTGGTGCGTCAACAGCAGTTGCTTCAATACCACAGCTGGATAAACTGCAGTCGGCGATTGCTCAAAAATATTTCCCAATTCGTTGCCATTCAATTGCCCCTCAAGCTGCAGCTGCTCCAGTCTGGGTGGTGTCCCAAACTGAAGACGAGCTTCGATGGGCAGCCCACTGGAGCGGCGATAGAGCGAGTCATTCAAGCGATTCACATCGATGTCGTTGAGCGAACCAAACTGTGCATCCCTGCGGAGATTTATGGAGCGTGCGCGTACTGCTTGCAGCATTGCTTGAGGGGATCGAATGATTTGTGTGACTGCCCCATGACGCAACAGCGCATCCTGCAACACGTGGCTGAGATTGAGGTTGCTGGGAAAGTCTTGCGGCGCTTGAATCTGACCTAGCCTCGGTTGCTCCAGCATCACATGTCCCGTGATAGTTTGAGGGGCGCCCCTACGACGCACGGCATGTTGCCGTAGGTAGTCCAGCTGCTGATAGCAACTGGGTGCAGTTGCCGCCTCTGGCCAGAGGGCATCTTCGAGCACAACCAGCTGACGCCAGCTGCGCTGACGCATCGCTGCCAGCTTTGCAGTCAGATGAGGCAGTGGATTATTGGCCAGTGGACAACTCAAATTGCCATTGATTGTGAGCTCGTCCAGATAAAGATCCCCCTGCAGCTGCACAGATTTTTGGCGTGTGTCCAGAAAGTTATCAGCTGGCACCCCATTCACCAGGGGCACATCCACATTGGTGGCCGTCATGCGCCGGAAAGTGTAGTCGCCACTTATCGACTGAGGCGTGGTGCGCATCAGAGTATTCTCCAAGAGGGAACTCAGATCGAGTTGGTTAATTGTGGGCGATTGCAGGGCATCCGTGATGAGAACTGGCTGCAGAAAACTCTTGTTGCCCGCCAGCAAAGTGTTCTTATTGGCATTGACCAGTCGGCTGAGGTACTGCTCCCAGTCGATGTCGTTTATGGATTGCAGCTGGAGTTCACCCTCGAAGCGCACGTTGCCCTCGATGATGAGCTGCTTGTTGAGCAGCAACTGCTGGTTGTCGTCCACGCTCAGCTTCCCGAAGAGCTCGTCGAATGCCAGGCCATTGAGCCGCTGGAATATCAGTTGCTGCAAGTGTGGCGCCTCCAGCAGTTCAAGACGCTGGAAACTCATCGCTGGCCGCAACAACTTTCTTAGGTCCACACGGTTCACGCGCTGTGCATTCAAATTGCCCGCAATCTCCAGTTGATCCCTGACCACCAGGTGTTTGAACTCCTTGAAGCCGGTGAAGTTGTGCCTCAACTGCGACTTGAGCACGAGGTCAGAGCTGGGTATTCCATTTAGACTGGAAGTGGACAGGGTGTCCACTTTTAGTGGTGCAACGAAATGCTTGTGTCCCGTTATTGTTGCCGTCTCACCCTGACGCACTGCATCCCTGGCGAGCTGAGCCAAGCGGGAGCTCAAATTCCTAGAGTTAATATCCCCATCGACGGTGACATTCCTGAAAATGAGTTGCAGAGGCTTGTGCGATGGGTCTAGCTGTTGGCCAACACCGTGGCGCAGGTGCTCAGCGGTGGGATGCCCATTGATGTGGTCACTGCTCAGAGCAACAGTCGTCACTTTCGCATCTCCAAATATCAGCGATGTCAGATTCTAAGAGCAGTTTTAAGATCAAGATTGATCAACTCGTATTCGCTTATTCCACACACTCACCTGCGGCTTGTGGAGTAGCAAATAATCGGCGTGCAAATCCTGTGCACGCAGAGATTGCCCATTCAGCTCCAGCTGCGTCGCATTCGTATCCGCCAGCAAATGGTTAACGGTCAACGAGCCATTCACTGTGATCCTGCCCGTGTAATATTGCTGCAATCTCAAGGCTGGCATCTCAGCCCCGCCCATTTGTCGCGCCCACTTGGTGTCGTTGGCAACGAGTATGTCGCCGGACACGCTCATCTGATGGATGCGAACGGGTGCTACAAGTATTCCAATAACAAATCTAACATATTAGCAAATATCTTGAGTAGCTGCTAATCTAAGGTTTCCATATTTAATATCTTTACTGCAATCAGATGATATCAGATATATCTCATTGGAACCTGTTTCCCTACCTAGGGTACCTAGGGTAACACATCTTTTCTGTTTTGGGATTTAAGCTGATCGAATTGATGAACTTACTCTTAATCAGCGTATTATTCACATCACGGAAAACAAGGTCGTCGGCAAAGTTGAGACCATTGATGAGATTCACGTCCAATTTGGATGCAAAGAATGCGGACATAAAGATGTTGGAGGCAACCACCTGGGGTTGCCGCAAATTGAAGAGTTGCTGCACCACCAGTCCGTTGAGCAGCGGCGACTGCAGATTCACCACACGACCCCGAGACTGGATGACCAGACGACCCACGATCTCAGTGTCACGCGAGTGCAAGAAGAGTGAATCGTAGTAATCGAACCAGGACACATTATTGATGCGCTCCACCTGAAGATGCCGCACCACCAACTGTTGCCGATCGGAGCGCTTGTAGCGCTGTGGCGCCACCAACTGTTGGGTGTGCAGCTGCTTTGTCAGCAGTTGACCCTTGACGGTGAGAATCGGGGGCACCGACGAGTCCAAATGGTAGCCTATTGTTAGAATATAAATCAAATATTTATATGTGTAAATTTTTGTTATATTCTTCCCGCTTCTCACCTGGCAGCAGTTCACCATTGTAAATGAGATTTTTCACATTCAAGCGACGCGCTTTGAGCGTGTCCGGAGCTGCAGCATTATTATGGGTTTCAGTGGCCACACCAAAGGAACGTGGATAGCGTCCATTGGCCGCATACTTCTGACGCAGCTGATCAATGCGCCGCTGCAGTTGTGTGGGTGTCGCTAGATGCTGACCCCGCAGATGCAGCTGCTCAATGCGAGATCCCCTGCCCACATGGAGTGCCTGCTGCAGATTGAGTGTGCTGCCGTCCTGCTGCGGCTGCTGTTGCTGCAGCGATTGCGTCAACTGACGCACTGCGTCCAGCTGTTGCTTGCGGCGCAACAATAAGCTGCGCAGCTCACCAATAGACTCCTCAAACTCATGTCGATGCTGCTGCACACTGCTCAAATCTGTTGGACATTATTGATACCCCATTAATATGATACATATAGACTAGATAGACCAGGGTTTACCATCGCTGTACGGCTCCGTGGTGGCAGGTGGCAACGCGGCACCAGCCAGCTGAACGATGCGAAGCAATGTGGTTTGGTCATTGCGCCGATATGTCAACAGGATAAAGCTCTCGTTCTGGTGATTGAAATGGGTGTGGAGACCACTGGGATGGGGATCAGCGCCGAAACCACTGTAACAGTCCAGGCGATGGCTATTGAAGACCAGCACCTCGCCATTTGCCCGCGCACCGACAAGCAGCTGTCCCAGCTGGGATGCGGCCAGCTGGCTAAACTGAAGCTTGCTCAGCACATGTTTTCTGTATACCACAAAGTTGCCGTCGACCATACGAAAGAGGATGCACGATGTGGAGCTGGAAGTGGAGGTGGCGCTGGAGCCACAGGCATATAGCCAGTTGCGATTCCGAAAGCGGACAGCGAGCAAGTGCCGGGATTGAACAGTTAAACTCTGACGGCGCTGCAGGCGCAGAGAGGGCGTCAACAGCTCATGTACAGTGAGTACCAGCTAACGAAGAAAAAGGGAATTTATTAAATCTTTATTTCAAATTACAGGCTTACTTTGGATTGTCCACGCAGTGAGCGACCAGTGATCAAATAGTGAGGCTGGTGACCCACAAACTGAAAGGCTTTGATTGCCGGCAAAGTGAACTCCTCCACCGGATTGAAGTACGTCTCCAGCCATTCAAAGGTTCTGTGTAAAAACATAGCATATATCAAACAGAGGCATGCAACAGATACAATTATAATATGCCACAATTTATGCTCACCTGCACTTAGCCTGACTTTGGGTAAAGTTGTTGGCCAGCAGGAGCAGGACCTGTTCGAGATTGGGTTTGAGCAGGTGCAGCTGCTGCAGTTTTGCAGCCAGTGCCATCTCCTGTATCGGCTCAAAGTGCAGCTGTATGCCATTGAAGAGGGCCTGCAGTGGCAGCTGATAGAACTCCAGGGTCTGGGGTAGAGCCACTGCCAATAGCAAATACTGTCGCCAAATGACCACAGCAGAGGCAGTCGCATCCTGTTGACTCACACGACCCGCCAGTTCACCGAGTCGGACGAGTCGTTTGTCGCGACTGCCCAATTGCAGCTGGAAGAGCTCTTGACCGTGCAACACCAGCAGCAGATGTTCCGTGCGCAGCACGTGTACAGATCGCTCGTGTCGCAACTCCATGTCCATGAAGGGCAGAAGAATCTCCACACTCAAACTGGTGCCATTCGCATCCTTTCGACAAACACTTGGCATCAACTTACCTGGGCCAACATGCGGTTCTCCACTCTGAAGATTGCCCTCAGGCAAACCAGCAGCAGCAGCAGCAGCACCTTGTCCATTGCACTGAGTAGATGAAATATGTTGAAAGATAGTTCTCGAAATATGACATTTTGTCGATGGCACTTACTGTTCTCACCAAACTAATAAATACACATAGAAATAACGTAAGCAACTCCGTTGCAGACATATTGAGGGAAAATATATCAATGCAGATCCCGAGATCATTTGCGGAGTGGACAGAAAATAGACACAATCCAAACACACTTTGAACACTTTGAATATTTTCCACATGCGTTTCTCGCTGCTTCTTTTTGTCAGAGCAACAATTAACTGTTAACGAAACTGTAAACTGAGTAGGCACAAAGAGAGCGGAGGCGCAGTAGAGAGCGCGAATGAGAGTAAGAACGATATTTACAGTTTGCATTGTCAACATTGCATAGTGGTACGCAATCTGTAAAATAAAATATCAATTATATAAAAATTGCAATTTATGTAAAAAATTTGAATTAATTTTCAATTCTATTTTCTAGATCAGACTTTGGAAAACGATCATCATTTGAAGTTATCGAGTGTTTTTGAACACACACACAAACATATTCACACAGTCACACACACCTTATAATTTAGCTACACGGACTTTGCGCTGGGACTTTTCTTGGGGCTGGGCCTAAAAATAAATGAAATTTGTAAATGTAAATGCCTTCGATTTTAGATTTTGTTGTGTATTGAGTCAATCAGCTTCGATCATTAGTGGAGGTCATTAAAGACATTAAATCGGCTACATAAATGTCCCAGTCATCGCCAAATACGACACACCCCACAGCGGAAGGAAGAACCAAAATCACGTATAAATATAAATACCAACCAACAAATACCAACAAAATCTATTCGTGCAACTCGACCCCAACTCCAAATGATGGATTTTAAACCGACTACAAAAGCGAACAGGCCCTATTAAAACCATATGGACTCACTTCCGTTCGATATTATGCAGAAGCATAATTCAAAATCGAATTAACGAATTCTCGTGTGGTATTGAATGAAATTTAGAGTAGAGTATTTTTTCAATAAATTGGAGATATAATGCGAAAATTTATTGGCATTTTCAATTTGTCAATAGTAAAAATATGAAATTGCTATCAAGTAAGCAATTTTTAGGCGTGAGAGACCGATCAGCTAATATTAGTTTTGTTTAAGGGAAATTTATGATTTATTAAAAATATTAGTATTTATTGCAAGTGAAATTCGAATTTGATCGATAATTGTATAACTGGAGGAGTTATCAATAAACCCAATTAATAATAAAATATGTATTATATACGCTAATTTTTTAACTCTTTAAGTCTAGGGAGGCTCAAGCAAACAGATTTAAGGACTTCATCAGACACATGATTCTGTTCGAGAATAAATATGTTTTATGTGATTGGACGTGTTTCCTTCTGTTTGTTGCATGCCTTGCACAACTTTATTCTTGATTCGTTCAACGTCCTTTCATAAACTCTTTCTTTTATATGGTTTACAAATTGTTCTAACAGAAAAAATATATAACGAACCCAATAGCAGCTAATACTGCAGCTGCTGTTGAATTTTGCCACATTTGCCATTCGGCCAATTTTGGTCATTTTGACCATTTTCGAGCAGCGACTATTCGTGACTAATTAGCAAAATTTGCGACATAATCATTCAGACAGGCGGCCTTTAACCAAGAATACAAAAAATAGAAAAACAAAAAAATTATGTATTTAAATATATATATATATATATATATATATGTATACGTGTATGCAAGTAAAAAGGCACCCAGACAGCCGGGACTTATGTATATGCTCGAGTTGTGGTCTTTTGGCGCCAAACCCTTGAGTCCCGTTATAACATTTTGGGCAAATGCGTTAGCTCATTTAATGGTCGATGCTCGATGCTCGATTGTCATGCATATCGCACATCAGCCGTCTACTGGCACTGATTTGAGTGCTTTCCAATTAGAAACTCGCATGCGATATGGGACATATCGACTCTTCCTCTTCCGCTGGCGCAAGAGTACCACAAAATGTTCCATATGGTCCTATAACGGATGATGATGCCACGGTTTTGTGAAATTACAAACAGAGTATATAGGCTGCTAAACTTTTGTTTACAATCTGTACGATTCCCAATTTGTGAGTTTGACTTTAAGTGTTCTATAAACATGATATGATATTGTATGATATGATATGCCTTGTTATATGTTTAATAACATATACAGGGTATGTTATAGCTTTAATGCACATTCTTGGAGTGTGCTTCTGTCTGATGTATAAGCAAAGGAGAAGAGGAAGAGGATAGAGAGAGCGAGATTGGGAGAGTTTTTAGGAGTGCATAGAATGAAAATTCATGGCCGGGGAAAATGAGAAAAGCACACACAAATCGAAAGGGAGGCACACGCAAAGAAAGAGCAAGAGAGAGAGTGTGTGTCTGCCTTCGAGTGTGTGTGTGTGTGTATATGAGTGTGATTGAGAGCGCGAGAGTTAAAGAGTGTTAAAGAGAATGAGAGCGTTTGCTTGTTGTGGCGTATCATATGCAAGATATAAGCGAAGCGAAGCAATGCATAGCAAAGCGAGGCAACTAACTGTAAGATCGCGGACAGCCGGCTGACTCGTCGAGTGGCGTCTGGCGGACTTCTGAATCATTGTGCAATTTCTCGTCGTATACGCCGGACGTGCCACAAAAAGTAGCAACAGAATAAGCAGCAGCAGTAGCAAAAACAAATTCGGCGCGACGCGTCACATTTGAATTTTTAAATACTCGCGCGCGCCCCAACTATCTCAAGTGTGTGTGTGTGTGTGTGTGTGTGTGCGAGTGTGCGATTGTGTGTGCTCTACATTTTCTTTTATTTTTTCTTTTTATTATTGTGTGACCGCGCTGCCGACTAATGCATTTACATATGCATCTACTCATACATATAAACACGTAGTATTTATTTGGGATTCTTGATTATGCAGCGCCTTCTGAAATTGAGCATAAAACTCAGCAAACCGAAACCAAAACCAAAATCAAAATCTAAATCCGAAGCCGACACATCAAGTGCAGCACAGCCGCTATATAGTTGATAAAAATAAAATAGTTTTGGCATAGCCAAACAAACCAACAGAACAATGTCAACCTAATATATATATAAATATATATATATATATATACATAAACATATACATATATATATAAATAATGTGTGTGCTGAGTCCATTCAAAATACTTGACATTCAAGCAAAATGAAATTGTGGAAATCAAAGAAGCCCATCGGCGGCTGTGTGCCGGGAAAATCCAGTAATCTCAAACAGGAACAGGAGCTTGCAACCAAACAGCAACAGCAGCTGCAACAACAGCAACAGGAGTCCAATAATATTGCGCTGGCGCCCATGTTATCTGGTAAGAGCTATATTCGTTAACACTTCAATGACTAAAAATCTTTTTCCGCCAAAATTTTCAAACTGAACAAATGTGCAATAAGTGAAGTGCGCTTTTTCTTTTTTCAATTCAACAAATAAAATAAATATAGTATTGACTGTCATTACTCCAGAAATCAAGAAATCAATGTGATAATTATTTGGAAATAAAACAAAGTTAAGAATTTAACTACTTGATTTAATAACGGAAGCTTTTGACTTTTAACATATATTTCTTGCTGAAAATATTGAGTACTGAACTCAAGTTCTTAAATAAATTTAGAATTAAGAACTTTATTACTATGAGTAAGATAAATATAGTTCTGAATTAGGTTCTTAAAACAATGCTGTTAATATTTTCCAATAGGAAATAGTCAAAACAGAGTCAAGAACTTACCTACTTGATTTAAGAACGAGAACATTTTAAGTTTACAATATATTTCTTACTGCACTCTCAGTCTAGTTCTAAAGTTCTACTTGATCAATTTTAAACCTTATCGAAGCATTTTAGTTGCAATTAAATAAATAATAAAATGCTTGACATTTGCTCTCAGTTATACTTGGGCTTTCGACGAGTGTCTTAGTTATTATTTTCAGTTTCATTTCATTTTACGTTTAATATTTCGATAAACCCAAAATGAAATCTTTGTTTTATGCTGAAAGCGCACAGAAGAGTTTCTCACTCGAATAGGTTTGAAATCAATCTCCAAGTACATTTGTCTCATCCTTACCATCACCCCACCCACCCCTCACTCCTGCACTATATTATATTGTATATTTTATGTTTTATTTTTCTCGTTCGATTTCCCGTCGCTCAGGGTTATCGCATTTCCGCTCAAGGTACGACGACAGCGTCCCGTCTGCCGCACAAATGGCCCTCAAGTGCTCAACAGAGCGCGTTTCTAATAAGTTTTCCACGTTTGCCTTATTTTTTGTTGTGCTTGTTGTTGTTGTTGTTGTTGTTGTTTGCTACAATTTTATTTTTCAATTTCTCAAGCAGAACGCACCGTGCACTGTGCACAGCGATGCGTATTTGTATCTGTTAGATTCATTTTGCTGGGCAGCAGTTGGTCGCAACTTGAGTTTTGGCTGGCTGGCTGGCTGGCTGGCTGGCTGGCTGGCTGCTTGTCGAGTTTGCCGACTCTTTTCAGCAGCCAACATGTTTGACATTTTCAATTAAAAATAATTGCTCGCATTTCGTTTTCATTTCAAAAGCTACATTTTCACTGCAATTTGTCAATTTCGTGTACTGTGCATGCGTATCTATTTACCTCTCTCTCTCTCTCTTTCACGCAAACACACACACACACTCTTTGTGTGTGGGCATGGAAATGGAGACACAATGACCTGACCACCGTTTCTCCATTGTGTTATAGCAATAACCATTTGTTCGGTTTGCAAAGAGACTTTTGCATTCTTTTGAGAAACATTTTCCAAAAAAGGTTTACTAATTAGTCAAAATTAGTTGAAAGATGGCTAATGTTAATGTGACGGTAACTGGGTGAAATCCTCTCCGTCATTTAAAGATCACAAAGATATTCAGTTTTAGCAACAAATCCAGACTGTTTACTTAAACCTCTTTTTTTGAGTTCGAATTCTTTTCAGACTCATTAAGGTTATTTCAAAATATACAAATTTAATTACTTTTATCTTTGAGTTTAAGGTTATTTAAAATATATGCATAGATAATTGTAAAGGAAAAACTTTAAAATTGTATATATTAATCAAGATCGCACCTCAAACATATCTTTGATTTCTAAAAAAAAAAACAGTTTACTAAATAAATTATGAAATATTCAATTAGTTAGAGTTAGCTTAAAACAAAGTAAAATAATAATCAGGAGTAACTTATTATATTATTCAGAAAGTACTCCACAAAATCAGGCAGTGTCTTTTTTTCAAAACACCTGAACTAAAAATTTTCTAACTATTTTTTTTAAACTAATTTTTTCTAATTCTAACTTTTTAGAAATATTGACTATGATTAAGAAATGTCTTTCTAAGAAGCTCAAAAATGTCTAGCTAGTTTTAAGATACATTTTACTATATTTGGAAATTATTTCTAAAAAAAAAAAACTGTATCTTTTTAAGGGCGATGTTTTCTAATTTCACGTAATTTTTGTCTGCTTTATTTTTATATTTTAAATTAAAATATGTTAATAAATATATTATTTAAAGTATTAAACAACTCTCGCAATTTTATGGAGTGCGTAAATTACTGCCTTAATTCAAAGTGGAATGTCTACAAATAAATTTGCAGTTATTTCTGAGATTCATTTTCTATGCACGACTCACGAGTCACGATTGTATTGCTGATATATATATATATATAAAAATATATATATATATATATGTAGACTCCTGTGAGAGGTTGCAGTTTTATGTTTATTGCCGCTATTCATTGCATACAGTTACTGTTGCTGTTGTTGCTGCTGCTGTTGTTGTTGTTGTTGCTGGTTGCATTGCTGGATGCATTGGAAGAGTTATGGCACATAACAGTTAACCCTGGGCGACCGGAGGGTGCTCAGCTTTAAGTGAACTCTGTTAATGAATGAAATGAAATCGAGTAACGAGAAATGAGAAGCGAGAAATGAGAAAACGAGATGCGACGAATACAAAGTATTTGTATCTGTATTGCCGCGTATCTCAGTATCTTTGTATCTTTGTATCTGCATCTGTACATTAACGCATGCAGCTGACTGATGGACGAGCACAAAAACGCAAGGCGCAACAAGGGGCAGGCGGCTATATTGCCTCGTTTGGCATCGTGGTGCACGCCTGTGTGTGTATTGTTGAGTGTGTGTGTGTGTGTTAAGCTTAAGTTGCATTTGATGAATTTATGGCATGGTGAGAGCGTAATTAAGCATTTAATTAAATATTTTTGTGATGCGGCGCATTCGTTGAACGGCTTCCAAGCAATTTGCTTGTCTAATCTGCTAGCGCGGAATGTTGCCACAGATTGTTGCTAGTCTAATGAATGCTTCCAAGAGTGAGCGGTGGGCCACCCACAAAATAGTTAAAGATACAAAATTGAGATACGGATACAAGATACATTAATTGTCACAACAGAGGCGCAACTGCTCATAAGTGAATGCATTGTTGATGGCATCGAGTGGAATGGATCAATGCCCAGATGTCATTTGTTTACACTGCAGCAGCAGCAATAATCACAACTGCAACAACAACAACAGCAACAACAACTGCTGTTTACTCAACACTCCACTCTGTGTGTGTGTGTGTGAGTTTGTGTAAACAAGGCATGAGAAAATCGAAAGGTGCTCGAGTGTCAATGCACCACAATCACCAAATGGCAGCAGATTTCATAGATACCCCAACCCCCTAATCCCGCTTAAACCCTAACCCCTATCTTCTATTTGCCACCCCCACCCCTCGAATATCTCTACACCCCTCCATATGTGTGTGTGTGTGTGTGTGTGAGACCATCGCTTATGGCGCACATTAAACACTCATCAAATCAGCTAAGCAATTCTCACAAAAATAAAAAAACCCAAGAAAAATGCCTGCAGTAAAATGCATCTTTTGGTTAAAATATAACTTCATCTGTAGATTGGAATACCATGCAGTCATCTTGGAGAACCATCAAAATATATATTTCCCAATGAAAGAGCACAAATTGTTGCCACATTCAAGTGAAATAAAACATTAAATTGTTCCGTAACAACATAAAAATTTGTAGGTTTATGAAATACCTCTTAAAAAGTAAAACATTACAAAATATGTATATAATACAAAAAGATATGTAATGCTCCTAAGCCAATTGAGTAGAAATGTATATAAATATATATATATATACATAGGATTTAAAGACGCAAAAACTGATTTGATTTGATGTTTGTATTCCATTCGAACCCCAGAAAGGGCCATCTTTGATAAGCAGACAAGTAAAGCGAACGTGTCCAGAGTCAAATATGAAAATCCATCCATGAATTTATGGAATTTAACATAATTTGAAATTTGGAAGCGCTGCACAATTTGCATGGGCGTCATTGGGATGTTTTTTTTTTTTGGTAAAAATACGAATATTTGTGCATCCCAATCTGTTACTCAGACAGTTGTATTAAATTGTTAACGAGCTGTGCATTTGGAACATGATTAATTGGATATGTTTTTTTTGGCATAATAAAATCCCGAAATAGATTGAAATAATGGTCAAACGTGCCGCGAGCCATGTAAAATGTGAAATTCTGAAGAATGTAAAATGACAAAAATAAAAATGTTGCAGTTGCAAACAGTTCATAATTAATACGGAAATTAGTTTTATGATCAATTAATTGAATTTAGCATATACACATGAACACTGAAAACCATAGCTATATAGCTATATATATATATAGAAATATATATATATATATATATATATGTATTTTTTTTTTGTTGAGTTTAATGATTTTCGTTGCCGCGTTTTTCCTAATCCATCAACAGGTCATTTAAATTGTTGGCGACATTTTATTGTTGATGGCTTTATTTCGACTCTGCCTGATCCCAGGCATCGCAGTTGCTATTGCAATAAAAGTCTTCCCCTCGCTTGACTTTCCCCCTTGGGGCCATGGGGGTGGCTCGGGGGATTTTCATATTGCTTGCATCGAGTACTTTTTACATTTTTTTCTCTCTTGTGTTTAACTGCATTCAATGAACCTCGATGCCGCATGGGGGATACGTATGGGCAGCAAGAGGGCTGTGGGGGTGGCTGGTGTGTGGTGTGTGCTTGCTACCCATTAAGGGGGGGATACACATACAGAAGCTGCAGACGACGCGTCACTGGCAAATGAGTAAACATTAAAATTTGTTTTTCCTATTCGACAGAGACATGTGAAAAATCGCTCAACTGCCACAATTTTACACAATCGAACAGAAATTTTTTTGGTTGTGTGAGTGAGTGTGTGTGTGTGATGTGTGTGTGTGCATGCGTGTATTGTGTTTGTTTTTTTCGCCAAGTATAAACAAAGGCGGAGAGCTGCTGCCATAAGTGTGGTAAGAGCCACAAAAGTTGCCACAACAATTTCACGCAATTGAAACGAAATGAGCACAGGCCAAAAACCAGCTACCCCCTCTGCTACCCCCTATGATGCCCCTTAGCACATAGACAGCAGTGGCAGCATTTGGTTTTGTTTATGGAACACACATACGCACACACACACACACAAACACACAGAGAGAAAAACACACGCGTCTGCAATTCCGGAGGGCGACTCTTTTTGCGGCAAATCCTTTTGGTTGTCGCGCTCATTAAGCTGCCACACCAAACGGAAGCAACAATGGGCGACAACTGCAACAGCTACAAAAACAACAATGACAACAACTACAACAACAACAACAACAACAACAACAACAACATAAACAGCATCAGCTGAGCAACAAGGACAGTAGACAGACTAAAGGCAAATGACATTGACTGCTGCTGCTGCTGCTGCCTCGCACTGTGGAACCAATTGACTAGGTATTTGTATGTATATATACATACATTTATATACATATATATATATATGTATATATATATACCTCCATCAATCTACACTTTAGTTAGTTTGACAAAAGATCAAGCATATCTGCTATAAATTTAGAAAATTATTAGTTGTCTGCTGTGTAAAATTTATCTAAGCACCTTCAATACAAATATTTTTCTCTTAACTATTCAAAATGTTTTCTTAAGTTTTTCATACAATTTTTTGGGGTATTATAGTATCGTTTTCAAGTCGACGTCTCACGGTTATTAACATCTGTTGCCGAACTTGTTGGAAGCTGCCGTAATAAATCTTGGTATTTAATTGTTTATTTCTCTTATGAAGTTAACATTTGCCAAAACGAAGCAGAAAATTGTCATCAGTAGGTAATCATTTTCTCTATATATATATATATATATATATAGATATATATTTATTTTTTTTTGCTCATCTTTGAGTTGTCTGCTGCAACTTCTTGAATAAAGTTCTTATTTACCCCTTAAAGTAATAAAGAAAAATCGCCTTGCTAAAATTTATTTTTGTATTATTAATATAGTTCTATTTTTATATATATAT
Organism: Drosophila demipolita; assembly: GCA_035042405.1. Lineage (NCBI taxonomy): Eukaryota > Metazoa > Arthropoda > Insecta > Diptera > Drosophilidae > Drosophila > Drosophila demipolita. Next base: position 733,531 of record JAWNLI010000488.1, read on the forward strand.
ATATATATATTTAATTGAAGATTAGCAGTTGCTGTTTAGATGTTTTGAAGCTAACTCTTAGCTGTTAAATAATTCCGATTTTTTTAATTGTATGGCATATCTTTCCATAGTGCGTTAAAAATTGTTGTTTGCAATTGTTGATGTTGCAACTGGTGTGGCAATTGTCGATCTTTTGTTTACGCTTTGGCGCAAAATCTGCATTGACGACTTTCAGCATGGCACACACACACACTTACACACACACACGCACACACACATTCGTATATCATTTGTATTTAGAATTGAAAATACATAAATATTAAAGAGAAAAATGAACAGCAAACAGAGGCAGCACTGAGTACTCGTTGATAGGAGCATTCACATTAATACAACACACAGACACACACGACACAAACACACACGACACAAACACACACGACACAAACACACACACACACACACAAATAGGTAAGTGTGTTTACAAGGGACATTAAATGCATTTGTGTGGATGCATCTTTTGGTCTTGGCAGGAAAAACTGTCACAATTTCAACGCTGCTAAAAATAGTAAGAAAAATAAAAACAGCAGCATCAAATAAAACTCCAATAGGAATGCTCTCGGTTAGACATTATACGAATTAAAGATGCCCTTTTTTTTATATATATATTTAGTTAAAATATTTAGTTAAAATTCAAATTGAAGATATAGCTAAAATCATGACCTTCAAGGAGACAGGAAAATATTGATATTTGGCTGGTACCCAAAAAGTGTTTGTAATGTACCTGATATCCTTATCCCTAAAAATATATAGATACCAATTATATAGGGTATGTCATATACACATTTATCTTAAACATAGGGTATACGCAAAAAGGCAGAGCCTTGGCAAATTATCATCAGCAGGAACATCATTATCATCTATACTTTGAAGACACACGATTAATGTAATTTGTTGCTGTTTTTGTTTTTGTATTTTGTTGTTGTTGTTTTTTGTTGTTGTTGTTTTTTGTTGTTGTTGTTGTTGTTGTTCTCGTCTCCCGTTTGGATTAATTTGTAGAAGTCTACATCGGCTAGCACAACTCCCAATTTCCCTCTTCCATCTTCCATCAGCCATTTCCCATCTTGTCTCTCCCATCTTCCATATGCCATCTTTCAGCTCCCTTCTGCCGACTCCATCTCCATCAGCATAATTATTGTCTCTGTTGCCGGGATACAGTTGTATCTGTAAATGTATCTTTGTTTGTGCATCTGTATCTGTATCTGTATCTGCATATGTATCTGTATTTGTATCTGTATCTGTATCTGTATCTGTATCTGCATGACATGCAACTTTCAGGTCTTGGCCGCCAGTCTTTTTGCGATATTTGTCAACGCCCTCTGCACGTGTTAATTATGAATTTGGAGAATGTGCAGCAACTTCTCAGTTTTTAGAGATGTTTTGCGGGTGAGAAATATTTCTCTTCTGTGGCATAGCAGCTGCGAGCTTATAAATATTAAATATTAGATTTAACAGTTCCTTGCTTTAAATATATATATATATATATTTTTTTTGCAAAATGAGTAAAGTGGACATATACAAATTTATTGTCAAAAAAACTAATAAAATAAAGTCTGAGTTAAATACTAAAATTTATTTCATGTTTACATATATCATTTGAATTAAGCAAAATATGCATTTTAGAATTTATTCTAGGCATCAGTAGAAACACATTCCCAAATTTTAATTTTTTATATATTTTGAACATTTTATATGACAAAAGGATATTAGACATATTAGTCATATTAAAAGTGTTTTCTAATAGAGTTAAGCATTTATTTGGAAACGAAATTAAATTAAGGATTACTTTTTCAGTAATCAGTATTCTATTTATTTTCTCTAGGAAAATATTATATTTATAATCAAAATATTTTCACTGGAATGATTTTCTCAAAACTGCACTGATTTTTAAAAGCAAAACCTTTTATTTATTTTTTATTTATTTATTTAGTATTACTATGATACAACTTTTCATTTTGGGTATATTGAAATCTTTATAGATATGTGCATTACACAGATAGAGGAAACATATTTACACGTTGCAGTTATCAGTGGTTCTGGGAGAAACGCCTTTTATTGTGTGGCAGTAGTCAAATTGAATATCCAAACGGATCGAATGCATGTTAATCCATACCGGGAGACCTTATCGGGAAACTGGTTCAAAATAATGTGAGGGGCGGTGCGGTACGTGTGTTGGGTGTGCGACCGAGGATTGGTTATGGGCTATTAACATTTTGGGGCATAAATCTGTGCCCCTTACAGTTGCAAGCACACCATGTTGCATGCGACTGTGAATTTCTGTTTGCCAACGATAAGAAAGAAAGCAACAGACTGCTGGGAATTCATATGTATATATATATATATATATGTATCATATCATATATGCTATATCGTCTATATGCCCAGTGGGAAATGAAGCGCGGAATTGGGCAGGAGTTGGGGAATGGGAAAGGGAGCGGGAACGAGAGTGACTGTTGCCGTTGCAAATGAAAATGCTGACTGTGTGTTGCATGTTTTATTTGCATTGGCTCTTTATTAAGTGCAACACATACATAAATACATACATACACGGCTACATATATATGAGGCGACACTCAGCGCCTATGAAACGCCCCTTCGACCCCTGGGCCACACTGCGGGTGGACTCTGCTTTGCTTATTATTTTTTTTTTTTTAAGGAACTGACGCCGCCGCGACAACAACGACAACAACAACAACAACAACAACAGCAGCCACAACAACAACTCGTTGTGGCATAAATCAATTCTCTTGCAACGCGTCGCGTCGTTTTTCTTGCTCGCTAAATATTTGCCTCGAAACGGCGCAATAATGAGACAAATATACACTATATAATATATATTATACAAATATATATGTATATATATTGTGTGCTGTCTGTTTGCCACACTTCACACTTAATTCGGTGGCAAGTGGAATAATTCAATTACATCGAAAGCATTTGCAAAAGAACCAATAAGGCATATTTTATGGGCCTGCAGATCGGAGTCAGACTAAATTTCACTATAATTTGTATTAGAATTTCCTAAAGGAACTGATCGAATGAACTAACAAATATTTATAGCAATATTGGATTCAAATATTAGTTGGCGCTGCTGAAGAATTGTGTGAAGCTTTACTTACACACACACTGACACACACACACACATAGACACAACTAGCATACTTGCAACAGCTGTTCAAAATATTTAACTCAATAATAAATGCCGCTCGCATGAACTAGTTCATTCAATTGTCGTTCCCGTTTTTTATTTCAACTCAGAAATGTCATCGTCTTGCTAAATAGTTGAGGATCTAAATGCAGTAGCTGCAACTGCCTGCTGCATGCCACAGCCAGCAACGGCAAGCACTCCCCTCTTGCGAAATTTGCTTTATTCTTTTTTCTTTTTTTTTTTTTTTTTTTGCACGCAACTTTCCGTTGCATTGAGTTTTGAGTTGCGCTTAGTTCAGTTCAGTTCAGTTCAGTTCATCGGCTGTTGCACTTTGGCTGCATCCGCTGCCCTTGCAACTGCCCCGTTCTCGGTTTTGGGGCATGTGTTCGTTGCGGCTTTATCAGATGTTGACATTTTATTCTTTTTTCTTGTCTTTTTTTTTGCGGAACCACACTTGAGTTCATTTGCAATAATTGGTTTTTCTTGTTGTCTTCGCCTGTCGCTTGGTGGGCACCCGCCCGTCGTGTTGCCCCTTTTGCCCCACCCCTGCTGGGTGGTGTTGTGAAATTTTTGACATATTTTCCAGTCAGACTGTTCCTCTGTAACTGTCGTCCATTATACAAAGTGCGAGGTTAATGGACACATTAATATTTCTCTCTGTGTGTTTTCAAAAGCCAAGGCGCGGCAAGTATTGCGCACAATTCTCTAAGTACTCCTCTTTCCCTCTCTCTCTCTCTGTGTCAACTCTCTTGTTTTTAGTCCATTTCCAAACTGCACCAGGGAATACCCAAGTACTACTGCATAATCGCACGTCAATCAATCGACACACATTTCCCGCTTGGCCCACATTGTTGGCGGAGGCACCTGTCAAATGGGCAGAATGTTGAAAGTGAAAAGTATGCTTCATCCAGAATGGAAGAAGAGTGCTCTTTTTACACAATTCTTAAACTCGTATTTTCTATTTTAAGTTGAAATACGTAGAGGCAGACAGATTGTAGGACAAAAGATATGAATAATACGACTGGACTTGATTAAAAGTAAGAACTATTATTATGATCTGCATAAATGACTTATTTCGAGTCGATTCTTAGTTCCAAATCGAACATTTCACTTTTTCTATAGAAAACACATCTATATATATATATCTATAAAGTTTACAAGCAAAAACTCGCAAAAAAAAGAAAATATTATTTCAAATGAACTCATCTAGTTAAATGATGCTCGCTGCACATAACCAAAACATAAACAGATGAATGTATTCATTAGGGGCAGATACAAGAGTGGGAGGAGTGTGGGGGAGAGATTACCGGGAGTACAGCTCCTCTTTGTGATTTGAATGATGTCTATTTCCAAAGTAAATGTTGCAAAGCGAATGGAATATCTCGTTGCAAATGTGCCGTAAATAACGGGGGGGAGAGAAAAAAAGATACAGAAAAGACCCCCAGCGAACTTGTGTGTGTGTGTGTGTCGAACCTATTGTCAGTCCGTCCGTCCGTCCGTCAATTCTTGAGTTGAGTGAGTTGAGAAATCTTTGGGGCTGGGGCGGCCTTCAAGTGAGAAGTGAGCTGCCATTCAAAAGTAAACCAACTGTCCAACTGTCCATCTATTTCCATCAGCCTGCCAAGTGAACTGTGCACGTTCTGCGATCTATGCGATCTGTGTGATCTGTTTAATTGCCAGGATTAGTCCAGGAAGTGGTAATGCCAACTAGCACCATTTCCCCGCTAATGTTGCGACGTTGCGGCTCAGCGCAATTTCCGCCTTGCCACATGCAACAAGCTACTTGCAACGCACAACTGTCGACGATAAATTTAACTGCAACTTTTTCAGCCTGCCAGCGAATGCCAAAAAGACCGACCATAAAAACCGAGCAAACTGCAAAACAAAAAAAAAAAAAAAGAAAAAAAAAAAAAACACCCAAAATAGTTTTTAATGATTTCCAACACCTCCCCGCCCCCGGGCAGCCCGACCGCCCCTTGCAGCAGTTGGCAGCAGTCGCCTCTTTAAACGGAACTGCAAATGGCCCCGCGAATTTGCCCGTCAATTTGCAATTTCCTAATGAAGTCACCCAGAAAGTTTTGTCACCCGCAATAAATGTGAAAAAAATATGAAATTAATATTATTAAAGCAGCTGAGTGAAGTGAAACAGATTTGCAATTATAATTATTTATTCTTTAGCTACGAGTAGAATTCAACTTTAGTGCAACAGTGCTTTTAAAAAATTAAAAAAAAAAATATTTTTGACATCGTACTTTTGGCGTTGTGCTTATTGAATGTATACAAAAAAATAAGAAAATTCGCACGTGGTTTTTTTCCGAAATAAGAACAAGGGATGGAGAATTGAATTTTTGATCAAATCTAAAAATAATATTGAAAGAATCAATGAATAGCCTTCAATGGTGTCTCAACCGACAAACTGATTCTGATTCTGGTTGAATGGCCAGAATTGAGTATTAAAAAAAATACATAAATTTGTGTAAACGTGTAATTTCAAACTGACGCTGATTTCCGCTCGACAAATCCGATGAATTATGTCGAAAACACAACGGCAGTAATAAAAACAAAATAAATGAAATGAAAATGAAAAACTTATAGCGACGCCGCTGGCCGAAATCAAAATGAAAATACACACAAAAATAGCAAAAAACACAAAAAACACAAAAAAAAAAAAATAGAGAAACGCACTCCTAAAGCCAAAGAATTGTAGAAAAATAAATGTAAAATGTGAAATGACATCAAAGCAAAATGTGTAAAGTGGGCAAAAAGGAGAAACATAAACAGGAAAAGAAAAAGAAAAAGAGAAGCACAGCGAGAAGATGAAGAAGAAGCGGCCAAATGTCAAATGACGCTGGCCGCATAATGTGCAACCAAAAGTGGCACTAACATATACGAAATTGGCAAAAAAGCAAACCCAAAAAAAAAACCTAAGCACATTCAATAAAAATAAATGAAATACTCAAAACATATAAATGTATGTATATATATTTATGCAAATGTGTAAGTATACAATGCCGAAATACAAGTACTTATATACACCTACATCTGTGCACGTAGATACGCATCTAGGCAAATGTATCTGCAAGATACATTTGTTGTTGTGCTTGGCAAATGAGGCGAAACGCACAAAATCTGAACGCTACGTTTTTTTTAGCTTCTCCGCCCTTGTCGCTGTTTTTTCTATATGTTTTATTATGCTTTTTGCTTTTCGCTTCTTGGTTTTCGGTTTTCATTTCTTTTTTTTTTTTTTTTTGTTTTTGCCTAATTATTGCTTTTGTTTTTCCGACTTGGGCGCTGGCATTAGGAAAAACTTTATGCGCCATTGAAGCGTTCGAAAATAAAAGTCGTGTCCGCTGTGGTCGTCGTTTGCGTCAAAGCTAACGCACATGCGTGTGTGTGTGCAAGTGTGTGTGTGTGTGTAGTTTTGGTGTGCGTCTGTTCTGGCCGCACATGTTTAGCAGCAAAAGGGGTAATTGTAGCCCATTTCGTATGGTCCGCAAAAAAAAAAAATAATAATTCTTACAAGCCGAAACCTTCAGCCAGAAGAATACCTTCAATATAATTCCCAAGAAAGTAGAAGAAACCAGCCAAAATCTTTCTCAAATTTTGTTACCTGCAGAAACAGTTTCTTAAACACGATTATTATTTATATATAGAAATGCAAACTTTATGTAAACCGAAGATTTTCTTGTGTGGCTTTTTACTATTTAAATTTCATTCACATTCATTATTTCATTCTTAAACGATTTGTGAACAGGTTGCATCTGTTTCTCTTACAATTCGTATACAATTGTTGCTCAATGAAATAAATTATAAATTGATTTTGGGGAGGAATTTAATTTTTTTTTAAATTTACTTTTGTTATTGGTGTATTTTATGTTTTTTTCTGTGAACATATAAATCTCAGCAGTGAATTCGGGCTACTTGATGAGGAGTGGGTCAAAGAGATATATACAAAGCATAAATCCAGCTGATAGGAACCATGCCCTTTGGTTGTGGTAATTGTGTGCACAGAGCAACGAAAACTTAATTACAGTTTGTACAAATAATAAATCATATCTTATTAAGCATTTATGGACTTCATTTCAAATATGATATATGATCGTTTGCCTTAAGTTTTTACAAAATTATTTCCTATGAAGCAATGCTGCTTAAGAACCTTGGATTGCAATATCGCCTTCAATCGCCTTCAATCCCTGTTTACATTTTTTTTATAATGAACGTCAAATTTGTAGGCGATAATTTTGAAAAATTACTTAGAGGACGCTTGAGGGGGAAGCAACGTGACGCGTGCAACCAATCAGTCGGTTTATGAATCAATTCGATAGCAATTATGGGTCACATAGGGGCAGCTCTGCTCTTTCGAACCGGAAGGCGAAAACTCCATGGCGAAATCAGTGGGTCGCTTTGATCTTCTGGCGCTACTTTTTTTTCTTTTGGTAATGCATGGGGGAAATCCGCAAAGCAGGCCCGTCGTTCAACCCGTGCAACGGTCTGTTGCATCGGATTCGGTTTTCTGCTTGCTTTTGGCAAAATTATGTGCGGTAATAGGGGCAGGGGGTTGCCGGTCAATGAACGCCTTTGTCTGGGCCAAAAGACACCTTTGATGTTGATTTTACGCCATGCCTGATCTCCGCTCTTTATCTTCCCATTTTACTCATATTTCTTTCGTTTTGCAGTTGAACGCGCGATGAGTCCGGCACAGTCGGAGGACTCTGGACTGGCACCGGAAAGGGGCACAACATATACAACGATCACGCTGCCACGCAATGCCCTCAATTTGGCCATCAGTTTTGCAGGTAAGTGGCAGACAGTGGGCACGGGGCGGAGTCAAGTGGACTCCTAATGTGGCATAATTATTTACCACCATCATTTGTAATTATATCAATATTAATGGCAGCTGTTCACCAATTCCGTTGAGGGGATTTAAATTTGCGATTCCAGATTCGTGAATCTATTCTGATTGAAAACAGTAGCCCGCATTTGGAACACACACACACACACACACAACAAGTTCAATTATTTGGCTCTTGTGATTTTTGACAGCTGTCTGTCATAGTTGGTAAATTCTTCAAAAATGATTCCATAATTAAGTTAAATCAATTTGTAAATCGACGGGTTGCCTTTGCCTGCTTATCAGGCTAGATTTACAAATAATGGCCAAAATGAGCATTTCGACAGATACAATTGATAAATGTTTATTCGGAATTTAATAAAAAAAAAATGTTTGTTATTGAGCTAAAGTTGCAGTCTTGAATCTATATATATGAAAAAATAACAAATATTTTAATTATGAGTTTTCAAATCATAGAACACGTTTAGCCCTAGCTCAGTTTGATTAGTACATTTTAAATCTCTTTAAACATAATTTATTTAAAATAAATATTCTTTTTTTTTTTAATTTAACGAGCCTTTTGTATGCGTATTTATATTATCTTATTACTTCTGTCCAAAAGTGTATTATATTCTTTGCTTATATTTTGAAATGTATGTAAAAACGAAATTTATGTTTGACCCTCGCCGAAGCAAACAAATATTTATTTAAAATATAAAAAAAAATATTAATATTTAAATGGTGCTCAAAAATGTTTATTTTCGCTTGTTTCGCATTCTTTGTTTAGTACAACATATATATGTATCCATGCATAGAGAGTGCTCTATACTCAAGTACCATAACAGTCAAGCATTTCTCTCAGTGTAGGTCTTTGGCTGTCTTTCGATATGATTTGTTTGTTGGCTCCTCCATGAACTATTGAGTCATAAGAAATTCATTAACTTGATACAATATGCGCTGGCCCCCCGTTTCAATTTGCGGTTCTTGTTTTTGGTTTTCTAGTTTATTCATATTCTGTGTGTGTGTGTCTGTTTTTTTTTTTTTTTTTTTTTTTGTAATCTTTGGGAGGGGTGCGGTTGCGGTCGAACTGTCTTGATCTCCAGCCAAAAGTGGGCCGATATGATACGATTTGAATGCGGAACGCGTCCGCGTCGATAGCCGACGGACAAACGTCGTTTGTCGTCGTTTTCATCTTCTTCTTCTTCGTCGTCGTCGTCGTTGACGTCGCCGCTGCCAAAATAAATCATCATTTCAATCTGCCAACGACGCCATCCGCCCCTCCCCCCCTTCCCACCCCTCCTCCTCCTGCAGCACAGGCGTGGCGAGTCTGTCGACTGCCAGACATTATAATATATATTTTGTCTGCATCCGTAGTTGTTGTCCGTAGTCCGTAGTCCGCAGTCCGTAGTCTAGAATTTTTGTTTCGTTTCCCTGACTAATCTCAACATATTGCGTTATATGGCGAGAGCTCGGCCACAGATTCGCCATGCCGCATGCAGCACGCCCCCAGTGGTAGCCACCAGACAGAGATAGTAAGTGTCAGCTACACAGAATAGAAGATTGCACTGGCCATAGACTGGGATTAAGCCTACACTGAACAAAATAAAAACAACCAAATATATAAATATTTTCTCTTGAGCCTTTTTTAATACAAAAAATATAAGTGTAGAAATATATAAAAAAAAAAGCATTTGATTTGTTTTAAATGTTAGTCAAGTGTTTGTCGAAATGTGAATCTTGTAAAATCTTCGATTACATTTTGGAGACTTACTTGTTTTGGTTGTTTTAAGTGTAGCACCCCCAATTGCGCCAGAGCTGGACCAGACTCCTGGCTTCCAGTCATCTTTGCCGCCTGTCTGACGTAAGCGTCTTCAACATTTGCGACATGTTGGAGGTTTTTGGGGCGGGGCATGTTGGGACTTAATAATTTGTTGCTTATGTTGTGTTGGCAACTGGCAAATTGCCAACAATAGCAACTGTAGCAGTGGCATCCACACACTCACTGCCTGCGTAGTTTGTCATAACAAAAACACCATCAACATCAACAATAATCAACAATTTGGCCAGCCGCTTTTTACGAGTAGTTTTTGCTTTTTTTTCACTCCTTTATTTTGTTGTTGCAATTTGGCCAAAAGACGCGAATGTGTCGCATGACGAGCCGTTGACAGAATTGGTAATGGAGACCAAGGCAAACGGGCCTAAATTGAATGCGATCAGAAACTTTGAATATTCAGTGCGAATATTATTAACTAAAAGAAAAATATATCCCACATTTCGAGGAATGGCTAAGAATAAGAATTTTAGCCTATTAATAAATACCGAGTAAATTGTTTGATTATAAAAAAAGACTTATTTTGATTTCTCAATTGTAATCCATTCACAGAACGCAATGATTTATCCTATCCACCGGTTATTGGGGCACTCAATCCAGTTGGTCATGCTGCCGATTTTTTGCTGCCCGGCGATCGGCTCCATCAGATCGATGGCATCTCAACAATTGGCCTCAGCAATCAAAAGATTATGAACATGCTGTGCTCCAGTGGAGCAGATGCGGCTCCAGCTATTGTGGAGATCGAGTACTCTCTACCCGAATGCAGTAAGTGTTATTCTCATCAATATTCTCGATGTCTCTCTCTCTCTCTCTCTCTTACACTCTCTCTCTCTCTCTGTCTCTTTCTATCTCTGTCGTAATTGTCTTGGCAGTTTCGCAGAATAGTTTGTATGTTACCTCGAAACTGGCACAGATCACTGTGGAGCGGGAGAGCGGCTGCCTGGGCCTAACGCTGCGAGGGGGCGGCGACTATCCGCTGATCGTGACCCACGTAAGACTGCACGGCCCCGTCTATAAGACGGGTCGCATCAAGCCCGGCGATCGTCTGCTGCGCGTCGATAATGTAAGTCAAGGGATCTCTCTCTCTCTCGCTCTCTCTCTCACACACTCTGTTCCTGTCTCTGTCTGCATTGTTAGATCTCGTTGATTGGCAAGACCCTGGTGGAGGCGCAACAGATCATTAAATGCGGCCACGTTTCCGGCTATACAAATCTGACCATCGAATATGACGTGTCCGTTGTGCAGAACGTCGAGTTCTCGATGGGACCGCTAATCATCGAGATCGAGCGACCCATGAACGACAAATTGGGACTGGTGCTGTGCAACTATTCGAGCGCCGGCACCGGCTCCAGCTCGGCGGGCACAGCGACCAGCAGCAGCAGTACCGATCGCATTGATGAAGTTACCCAATCGGATATATATATTGCTAGCATACTACCCGCCAGTATTGCCGATCGGTGAGTATTACAATTACAAAAAAAAAAAAACACTTGTTAACCAATTACATTTATCACTAACCATCTATTATCGATATTAATAGCTTATCGATTTCGTATACCCCGATTTGAGATGAGTTCCCATGTGAACCAGCATTTCTATAAAATTCAGCACCAGAAGCAGCACCGAAATTAAACAATTTCTAAGATCTATAGAAAAACTACAAAATTATTAATTTTTTTTTTTTCTGAGCCATTTATTTATGTTTAATTGTCAATTAAACAAGTTAATTTAATTTAAAATTTAATTAGCTTGCATATCACATAAAATATGAACAGGTAAACTGATTAGAATAGGAATATGATGCCCATCCTAGCTTGAAATCGTCCCTTAAACAAGCATTTCGAGCAAATTTCGTATATATTTTAAATTTGCAAAGTTAAATTCGGTTTTAGCTTTTATTACAAATATTTGATAAAAAAAATGTATCCATAAAAAATGACACGTTTTCCAGATGGCTTCTACGAGTGACCTATTCGCTAATCTTGAATCTGACTCTACGAAATAGGAAGCGCATTAATTTCAAGACTTCAACTCCAAAAATTGCTTAAATTAAGATGCAAACTCAGAATTCGCATTGTGTGATTTATTCAGATTCTGTTTATATATATATATATATATTTATTTTTTTGTGTGCAGTTGTGGCGCCTTATCAGTTGGGGATCAGGTGCTATCCATCGACGAGACAATGATTGAGAGCACGAACTACACTCCCGATGAGGTCATGACCATGTTGGACACCAGCGGACGCGGCTACACACAAATGCAGATCATGCCGGCTTATGCATTGGCGCGACGTGGTAAGTTCCACATGCCACAATGCGCACTCCTTTCTTGCAACACATACATATATATATATGTATATATATGTATATATATTTATATGCTAGTCTTCATCTATTATTTTATGTTTGGCTATCTAAGTGCCCCAATCGGCGGCTGTTTGTGCAACGCCAAAAGTCAAAGCGCCCATCCAAAAATGGTGCTTTGAAGGTTGCGTTGCGTGGGCGTCTGGCTAATGAACAGCAGACGTCGGCGAGATCGGCAGCAGCTAAACCAATACGTAGCGAGGGTTGCTCAATGTGTTGCGTCGCAACGGAATTGACCCAAGAAAATTTGATGGCAACAAATCGCAGTCGGCATATCTACATATATATATATAAATCTATATATATATATATGTATATATATATATATATTAAGTTTACTCCCACTCGTTAACGAACTATGTGTGCAACCCTCGCTCAATCAAGCTGAATGCCAATCAATTTGTGTTTCAGTGCGTTGAAGAGACGAACAATTTGACTTTCGGGGGCGACAATGGATGACTTCTTTAGACCGTAAATTCTAGGGCCAGAGCGACAGGCAAATAAACAGCAATGAGCCGACACACACACACACGCACACACACGCACACGCACACATGTACAGGCACACACATGTGTGTGCATATGTGACTAAGCTGCGGATTAGCTGCAGTTGAAAGTGTTTGAACTATTTCTCACACATTCCTTCCCATCAGATGGAGGCGACCTATTCCACCTCCTCCTCCTACTTCTGCCCCTGCCACCCAAAACTTACTGCCTCCTTATGCGGCAGGGGCAAAAACGTGTGTTAAAAGCTATTGGCCAAGTTTGGGCAGGCAGAATCTTTGCCAGGCCGGCCGTAAATAGTGGCTAAGCGACAGCTGCTCGCAGAGGGGTGTCTAAAAATAACAACATCATTTAAAATGCACTGAAAAAAAAACAATCAAAATAGCTAACGATCCGCACTTTATTGTGCAACAGACGTGTAGACTATATATATATATAGCAGCAATATAAATTGAATACCTTCCGTCTTAGTTTGAATCAGATTAGATAAACCCTCGCAGATTGGAGTCATCTCATCAGCTATATTATATAGTGGCTCGATCTGGCCGGTTTCAAAATGTGTGAATATTGACTCGATTGTTAATACTAATCAAGAATATATAAACTCATTAAGTAAATTTCACTACAAACACATTTTTTTTAAACATTATTTTACCTTATCAGGTTTTTTTTTTGAATACAATTCCAAAATGAACACAATTTTTTTCACTTTTTTCTTGGAAGCCTGAAAAGTTTAGATAAACATTTTTATTTATTGGAAATAAATTATTCTTGCAAAGGCAGACTTCGAGTATGGTAGATATATAAATAAATTCCTAGGTGTGTCTGTCTGAGACTGCTCCTCCAATGACTGATTGGGGATTAATATTTTTCTTTTCATTTTTCTGGCCACTAATTTGTCTGAGTGCATCTTACATTGCAGGTATGACGTCGCTGGGCAGCCCCAAGTACAGTTTCAGCACACTGGAATCGCGCAAATCGAGTGGCAGGCAGCAGCGACAGCGATTCATTCGCAAAAGTTCGGTGACCCTGGAGGCCAATGGTGTCACAGCCACAACCACAGCCACAGCCAATCCCAATCCCAGTCTGTGCCGGGCGGAAAGCTTTCCGGTGCTGCTCGACTGTAGTCAGGGAGCTGGCATTGTGCTGGGCAATGCGAGCAGTTGCGGTCGAGCCGTGTCCATTGCCCAGATACTGCCCGATTCTGTGGCGGATCGCAGCGGTTGCATGCAGTCCGGTGATCGAATTGTGGCCATCAATAAGATGTACAGCTTGGATGCGGTGGCGATGCGACAACTGCTCGACGGTCGGCCCGGCAATGGTGCGGCCGTGTTGCCCACGGCTGCCAACTGGCTGGAGCTGGAGGTCGAGTTCGATATGCCCGACGCTGTGGTGCCCTCCAGCGGTGTCTTCAACGTCAAGCTGCTGCGCGCTGGCAAATGTGGCCTGGGCCTCAGCGTCAGTGGTTCCAGTGCAGGTCTGGTTATATCCGATGTGAAAATGGGTAGTCCGGCACATCGATGTGGCTCCCTGCGACCGGGCGACATACTTCTCGCTGTCGATCAGCATCCCGTGCAGCATTTCAATGTGGATGCCCTGCTCAAGGAGCTGCCCACCCAGAACCAAGCAGCAGCAGCAGCAGCAGCAGCAGCTGGAGTAGGCAATGCATCATCCAATGCGGACTTTACCACACTGACCATCAAGCGGGTGGTGTTACCCGACTTTCTGCCCAGTCCCATTTATAGCAATTGCAATTACAACGATTGCATCTCGCTCAAGTCGAGCACCCCACAGCCGGATTACTTTCGCGCTCCCACTCTAGATGAGACGGGCAGCTTGCAGTCCGTACAGCTGCGTCATCCGCCACAGACACAGCTACAGCCAAATGGTATCTGGCCACCGGTGGCCAATGGCTGCTCGACAAGTCGATCCTTTGTTGGGGTAGCAAATACACAGAGTCTGACCACCGAGCTGCCCGAGGAGGATGATGAACTGGATGCGGAACGTCGTGAAACGCATCCATATGGTGGCTATGAGCTGAATAGATATGCCAGGTAAATGATTGACTGATTGACCAATTGATTGACCGATTGATTGAACAAGGCATTTGATTGTTTGCAGCGTGGACTGCACGGCATTGCCGCCGCCAATGGAGAGCAAGGTGTACGGCTCGGCGGCCAGTTCGAGCAGCAAGAGCAGCGGGAGCAGCCTGCATCAGATCATCTTCACGGTGCACCTGAAGCCAATGGGCGGACTGCTGGGCATCACCCTGGCCGGCAGTGAGGACATAACCAAGCCGATTACCATTAGCGCTATCGTCGACGGTGAGTCAACTCGAGAGAGAAACATAGCTGATCCGTATATAATTTATATATTTATATATATTCTTTGTGTTGGAGCAGGTGGCATCGCGCACAAGAATGGACAGATTCGTGTTGGGGATCAGCTGCTGGCGATCGGTGATCATTCGGTGCAGGGCATGTCGCTGTCACATGCCACCACTCTGTTGCACAATCTGAGCAACGTTGTCGATCTGAAAATAATGCGCAGCCACGACACGAGCAACAGTGGTGGCAGCGGCGCCAACTCCAACTTGCCACAGCAGACCCAGGCCATCTATGCGCGGGTGCAGCGACGTCCTCGCAGTCCATCGGCCAACACCGAGGCCAGCCTCAATAACAATGCCACAGATGCACAACAGCAGCAACAGCAGCGCATCTTCCATGTCACCCTTTACAAGGATAAGGTGTACGATGATTATGGCTTCTCCGTCTCGGATGGACTCTATGAGCGGGGCGTCTTCATTAATCGCATTCGCAGTGGCGGCCCAGCGGATATGTCCGGTCAGCTGAAGCCCTTCGATCGCATTATGCAGGCAAGTGCCGCACACATATATCAATAATAATATATATTATCGGCATGAGGATTATTATAACTGAAGCATAGGATTGGAAATGGGTTAAGGCTAGTTAAGCATAGTTTCCAATACATGTTTGTAGAGAGAGTGCTTAAAACTCACAATAAATCAACTGAACAATCAATTTTAACACATAAGCAAGCAATGTTCTACGATCAGATGGAGAAGGAAAATATATTACGATAAGTTGATAATTTATTAGTATTAATACCTAGTTAAAATTTAGAGAGGACATAACAGAAATGGTTCTTGTACAGATTCTATTTCAGTCTGGTGAGTCCTATAATTGAGAGACCATATAGAAGATCCATATTTAAGAATCGTCAAAGGCCAATGGCTCGATTAGAGTCAGAAGATATGTATATAATTGTTAAACTAAAGATTGGCAGCTAAAATTATTCCGAAATATACCCATAAAGACAATAATTAATTAATATCATGTAGATCAGTTCAAAATTCAACCGTTTTGCGGCGATTCTTAAATGTTATGTTTATGTAGAACTTTAATTGGTTTAAAATTTCGTTATTTTTATTTATAAATCTGTAAATATATATCGATGTATGTGACTAGATCATATCGACTCCGGTTTGTACATTTATATAGGAACCGCTTTGTTTTCGTATTTATAATTTTAGAATTTATTGCTTGTATTTGCCCCCAGGTCAATGAGATGAAGACGCAGGACTGTGACTGTTGCTTGACGGTGCCGCTGATCGCAGTCGCCGGCGACAAAATCGAGATGATTATGCAACGCAGCGAGTGAAGCGATTCACAAACCACAATCCACCATCCACGATCCAAATCGAGAATTAAAAAAAAAAAAAATCATTTCTATTTCTATTTTTTTTTCATAATCTTTAACTAGTTGTATATTAAGTATCTTAATGCTAAGTGCCATCTTATCTGTATCTAACTATTATCACATTTATGAAATCCTTTGTAATTTCCAACAGATTTGTCCCGCGATTTGCCTTAACTAATTTTTACGACAATAAGTTATGCCAAGTGCCTGCAACTTTTTTTTTTTTTTAATTTTTTTTTAATACTACTTAATATGTATTAATATGCCATCGATCATAACCAAAAATGAATAATTGTGCGAAACGAGTTTCATCTTTAAACTTTTGCTCCATACAAGCATAATACATAATTAAACAAATATTTTGTTTTATTTTATACGAGTATTTAAAAAAACTTATTAAAAAAAAAAATAAAATGAAATCTACCTAAATATTTTACAAGAAAATCTTTTAGTTGTTGGGTTTATAAATCTATTTAAAGCAGATTGTCAAATTGGGTCCATAAATTTGGATTTCAAAATCGTAACTCTAATTCATAATTTAAGAAGAAAAACTTTCCAAAGCTATAACTTTGCCAAAAGTCATCCGACTTTCAAAAACCAAGTTGAAAACGCGTTTCTGACTCGAAATTTTCGGTAAATATGAAAAATGTTGGCCAATTATTTGTAGTTCATATTTTTAACAACAAAACGTTTCAATAAAAATTTAACAAAACAATTCCATAAAAATTCTGATTCAAATAAATTACTATAATGCATTTAATTTTCAGCGAAATGGGTGAAAACCATAATACCGATAGTTCTCGCACCAATTTAATCAATCAGTATGCAAATTTTGTTGTGATCGTTTTAATATTAATTTTCAGCCCACTTATGTCAGAGGGTATTATCGCCTTGAAGAGTTCAGTTGCTGACGTATTTTCAATGTTGCACTTTGTGTTTTTATAAATAACAAGCAAAAAAATAAACAACAACAACATAAAACAGACGCAGAATTAAAAAATACTCTTCGTACACTGATTACCGATGCGATGCGTTTTCTTTTGAAAACAAATCAAATTCCAACAATAATAAAGAAAGAAAACACATTAAATAAACCCATTTTAAATGTAATCATTTTGATCAATATATTAATAATAATTTGTATACCATATTTTATATACATGAATTATAATGGCGATCTTGACACTGACCTAACAATCTTTTCGAATTATTTTCGAACTTTCACTTTGAATATTAAAAAATATAAAATTAAATTAAATAAAAATCAAGTAAAACTTTCGAAATGTCAAAGTTCAATAAATGCTAATAAATTAAAAATATATTCCTGAATAAGTTCTTTCAAATACCCTGTTAATACTGATATTACTAAAGGTACACAGATCTGTAAACAGGGCTAATGCTCTGTAATCGGTCTGTCCAAAGGGCATCTTTTGCATTACGGGATCAATAAAAAAAAAATTTAAGTTGATTCGTTTTACACAGAGCCCTACTCAAAAACTAACCTCGCCACACAAAAAACTATTTTAAGATCCGATGATTAAAAACGGCGATTGAGAGGTTAATGAGTAAATCAGAGATGTGCTAAGAAAAACCAAGGGAAAACGACCAACAACAACAAGAGGAAAAAGAAGATTAATAATTATTGTTATTAAATGATAAGGCAGCTGAGCTGGATTATTCTTGGCGATCTGGTACTGCGGATCACCACTGGCAGACAATTGACGTCAATGGCACAAAATTGAAATCCTGTTGGCGACGAATACAGCCAGCCGGTAAACACCTTTGCCAATGGACTTTGGATCCCGAATCCGAAACACTGATAACAAAACCGAACAGCAAAGCGCCAGCCACCCGCTTCGCCAGCTGTAAACAACCTCAACGCCCCCTCATCCATATGTATATACATATGGGTGTGTGTGTGTGTGTGTTTTGTAGGCTTGCCGGGCCGAGAGCTTGACACAGTTTCTATTTAAGTTTTGCCGCTTCAAGCTGCGCTTATCGCTTAGAAACAGTACAGGCATCTCTCTGCTCATGCGAAAGTCTTTTTATACTCTTAAGGAAACAAATAAAAATGTAAAAAATTATATTTATTTTTGAAAAATTAAAATCTACAAGTAAGTTGTTATTTGTGGTTATTTTATCACTATGGGTCAAACATGGCCTATGTGTAAACCTTCAGGTTGACAACCGATAAACCTAAGTTGTTAATTGATATACAAAATTAAAAAAACAAAATGAGGAATGTTTTTTTTCTGAGTGCAGTGTTTGCCCTTTTTTTTCCACTCTCCCTCTCTACTTTGTCTTTCTCGCTTTCTCTCTCTGGAAACTTTACATAGCAGCAAGCGCTTTGAAGCTTTTCTTCATAGGCAGCGCGTGCTGAGTAGCTCTAGCGACGCATCGATTTTGATCAGCGAAGCGTTTGAAACCGCTTATCATGTTTAAAGTGCATCTGCCGCCAACGAAACGACGACGTTGGTTGTACTTTGCATCTGTCGATTCGAAGGGGAGGTAGAGCCAAAAGTTATCTTAGTGCCGTTATACCCCGCTCAACGAAGCAGCAGCAGCAGCGGCAGCGACGTTGACTGCGAGGCCGAAGCTCAAGTTTGTCAAGGCATACAAATTGCGTGGCTCGCAGCTGATCGACTTCAGTGCGCGGACAAACGTGGAACGCGAAAGACGGCAAGGAAAGACTGACAGGAAACGATTTACCGTTTACCAGCAAATTGACCTATCGAAAGAAAATAATAGGCAATTCGAAGAGAACTATAACAGCAACAAAAAGTGTCAGCAATAAGAAAAGACAGCTGCGCGATTTAAAAGCCGATAAGATTAGTTTAATTAAAAGCGAGAGCTAAATTGCCTTCTAACAAATAAGTTAAAATTAACTAACGGGGAAAAAAAAAAAACTCTGACGTGTTTCTGCCTAAAATGTAGACAGACTGCAACCAAAAGTGAATTTCAACAAGTGTAAAACAATTAACAGCGGAAGAGGAAAGCTTCTGTTGCAAGCACAAGATGTATGTGGCAAATACAACTGGCGGCTTAATGCTGCAAACGATGCTCTATTTGGCAAATCACACAAGTCGTGCGGCAGTCAACACATTGATCGATCTGCCACCGGCGCTCAAAAGTGGTAAGTGCTCAAAGCCAGGCCAACAAATTAAACAGCACTTTAAGCAGTCTACATATATACATATATACCATATGTACCAGCATATGGTTGCGAAAAAAAATAGCACCACCATCAGTAGAAATATTCTCTCAAGTGTATTCAATATATTTGTATGTTACAGGAACTTTCTTTAAGAAACAGAGAAGTGGAGATAGAAAAAGAAAAATAACATAAAGCTATATTCTATATGTATATATATATATATGGGTTCTCTTTGTTGCAAAAGCCAGAAACTTTAAATTGTGCTTGTGCTTCGACTTGAAATAGATTGCATATAAAATATATACTATTCACATATATAATGGACTGTTTCTTGTGAGATATAGTCATATCTGGAATGTATATGTAGACTGAAAGCCCTTGTTGAAAAATCCCTATTATAGAAACTGACATATTACCTTTGATAAGCTTTATAAATGATATTTACTAGACAGATAATTATACTAGACAGATAATAGAAATTTTTGAAAATTAGTTGATCTACAAATTGTAATCATTGAAGAATAAAATCTTCTATAGATTAAAGTATGCAGTTTATAAATATCTGACTATATTCAAGTATTCAATCTATAGTCTGTTTTAGACTTTTTTAAGTGTGCAGCGTAAAAAAAGATTCTCTGATCTTAGACCCGGATACAGGGTATTTTTATAGTCGAGAATTTCTCAAGTATGCCAAATGCTTGTAAGTAAATCAACATGAAGTAGACGAAGAAGAAGCGAGTTCACCTAAAAGTGGCTTTTGTATACTTTGTAGACGAAGAAAACGCAGATAAGTTGAAATTCTGTTTCTTTGGATTTATTTTTTTGTTTGTTGAGGTATTGTGGTGGGGGAGGGGTTAAAGCTTTTAGCTGCCTTTGAGAAAAAAACACAAGTCGAAAGGGGAATAATAGCAATCACAATAATTAACAATAGACATGTGAATATATATCTTATGTAAATGTCTTATGTATTTATGAAGAGGTCGAAAGCACACATGATTATCTAATAGAAAACTTCCGATTTAAATTTAAATAGCAACAACAGCAATGACGACGAACATTTTTAGCATTGATCAGTCAATCGGCTTAATAGCCGAAGGCCAACGACCCGATGAAGTCCGCCCAATGTGACAAATGAGCATTTTTGCGTGCACTTCTCAGCTGCTGCTGCTTCCGTTACTTTGGTGGTTGTTGTTGTGGTCGAGCAAACAGCATTCATTCAATGACATTTGCAAGCAGTGGCTAACAGCGGTCGAACAGTAAACTGTTGTAATTCTTATAATGCCATCGAAAAAGTAAACGCTTTTTAATTAAAACATATCTAATTGAAGAGGCCTTGGTTAACTTGACGAATGCATGCGTAACTTAAGTGAAGTCTTAAGGAAGCCAGTATAAATATGAAGCTCTAACAGCTTCTCTTTTAAAAACATACAAAAAGAAGGTCTTTAGCATAACTATGTTAGTTCTCGAACAGTGTTAAAGTGGGTCCTTTAACAGCATCTTAGTATTGTTAACATGAGTCTGCTATGCTAATAACATTTCCAAGCCCTGTTAGAAACATATTCCACATTTTAGATAAACATTTCTCTGAATTTTAATTGAAATTTCTTCTAATTTCCTTGCAGATATCAATGAAGTGAAATGCTTCGGTGTCTACGGCTGTTTCCCTATCAATGGGCCGTGGAACACAGTGACGCGGACGATAAGTGTGCATCCGCAGAAGCCTTCAGATATTGAGCCCCATTTTACGCTATACACGCAACGCTCGCTGGACCAGCCAAAGTACATTGATCTAAATGATCCGGATGCTGTGCAGGGATTGTCCATCAGTCGAGGGGCCAAGATTTATTTGATTGTGCATGGATATCTGGAGTCGGGCACCATGCCCTGGATGCTGGAAATGGCCCAGGCACTACTCACCCAATGTCCGGCCAAAGATGAATGCGCCGTAATCCTAGTTGATTGGGGCGGCGGATCGAGTCCGCCGTATGTTCAGGCCGTGGCGAATATACGCCTGGTGGGTGCGATAACAGCGCATGTGATTCACCTGCTCTACGAGGAACTGCGTCTGCCCAATTTGGATAATGTCCACATTATCGGGCACTCCCTGGGCGCCCATCTCTCCGGCTATGCGGGCTCCCACCTCCAGAGTGACTTTGGTCTCAAATTGGGTCGCATTTCCGGCCTGGATCCAGCTGCACCACTCTTCACGGACACCGATCCGATTGTGAGACTGGATCGCTCCGATGCCCACTTTGTGGATGTAATACACACCGATGCGAATCCGCTGATGAAGGGCGGACTGGGCATCATTCAGCGCTTGGGCCACGTCGACTTCTATCCAAATGGTGGTTTCGACAACCCCGGCTGCGACAAGAAGCTTCAGGACGTGATGAAGAGCAACCGGAAGGCGTCCCTCTTCATTACCATGCAGGAGTTCGTCGGCTGCAATCACATTCGCAGCGAGCAATTCTTCACGGAGACTATTGTTGGCGGCAAGTGTCCCTTCCTGGGCATCAGCTGTGACTCCTACGATGTGAGTAGCTTACGGGTTCTTACTCCTTGTTGCTCCTTCTCTTTTCTCCTCCTCATCCAACATCTATCACCTTCCATCTATTCCCTTCTTTTCTTCTCTATTCTAAGGCTAATCTCTTTCTTCTCTCTCTCTTCTGCCTCGTAGAGCTTCAAGGATGTTAAGTGCAGCAGCTGCGATGAGCCGGGCAGTCTCTGCATGCGTATGGGTTTTCACAGCGAGCACGATTATCGCAAGCATCTGGCGAAGGGCATCGTCAAATCGGAGGATGCCCCGCCCGTATTTTATCTGATGACAGGCGATAGCAAACCCTTCTGCCGTCAGCACTACAAGATCACCGTGCGTGTCTCCAGCCACGACGAGAGCAATCTCCATGGCGGCGAGGTAGGCACCCTCTCCATCAAACTGCACGAGGATCACAAGCGGATGGGGAACGGGCATGGCATGGGCAACAAGCGGAGCACGGAACGCATGAAATTTTCAACAAAGGCCATGTACTTTGAGCCAGGCTTTGAGTACACATCGCTGGTGCCTGGCCGGGATCTGCATGACCCGGGATATGCGACAGTCTTCTGGGAATATCAGACAAATATTCTGAATCCGTTGACGTGGCGCATTCTCTCCTCGCCGCGCATTTATCTGGAGTATATTCTGATCGAGTCGCTAGAGTCGAGTGACTTGTATTTGAAGTTGTGTCCTCTGCACGAGGGCGCCATTTTTTCCGGCGCGGAGAATGTCCTGCACACTAAATATTGCAAGGATTAAACACTAAGCCAATTTCGCAACCATTTTAACAGCACATACCCGAACCGGAAAGCTTTACTTCGAGTCTAAAGGCAGGCAATGGTTTTTCACTCTTAGCTCAGCTTTCAACCATCCAAGAGAGATGAGTGTTGGTGTGTCTTTGCTACTGTTCCCACTGTTTATCGCAGACACACACCCAACGCACAGCAAACAAACAATGCGAAAAGAAAACAAAATTTGTTGTATTTTTAATATAGTATTTTGATTATTGCATAATTTATTCAATTTGAAATTATTAATCTATCTATTTATGTTTAAGCACTATCTTTAACTATTATTTATACTATTTTTTTTGGTTTTTTTTTTTGTATCCTACTTAATTAGCGTACTTATAAATAAAAACTAAAGAAATTATAAGAATTTGTTTAACTTGACTACAACTTTGGGAAATATTTCAATTTAATAATAATATTAAATAATATTAAGATTAAATAACACTTTAGGGTACAAAATAGAAACTCAGTTTAAGGACAACATTTTCATACACGCAGAAAATTCAACATTTTATTAAAATTAAAATTAGAATGATTGAAATGCATAATAAATATGGAACTGTTTTAGGATAAAACACAATCCTTCACAATTTAAAAATTAGGCTTGAGCTAAGAATTTAATAAATCAAAGATATTTTTAAGCTTAAAAACATTTGTTTATATTCCCCAAATTAGGACGATAATAATTAAGATAATAAATAAATAAAAGAAGATACTCTTTTCATATTTGGATTAAATTATTAATAATATAAGTATATAAAAGGAAGAACTGTTTTAATTAAAATTAATCGTAAACTCTGTTGAAAATTAATGAAACGATTTTGATCTCTGTCACAACAACAATTCAAATGTCGATTAACATTATTAATGAATATTAAAAGAGAACTTCTAAAACGCTGCTCGAAACGACAAATATCGAATGAATTTGACAAAAGCTACAACAAAAATAAAAATAAATAAATAAAAAAAGGTTTTCTCAAAGAGTTCGAAATTTCCAAGAAATTGTTTCAGCAGCAGATTGTCAACATGATCATCCACCAAGGGATAGGGGCAGAGGGGAGGAGGAGGGAGTTGCAACCACAAGAAAGACAACAGACAACAGAACCTGGAGAACCTGTGGAATGTTCAAAGCAACAACAACAACTACAACAAAAACAAAAACAACACAGAAACGAAAGCAGAACAAAAAAGAAAAGACAAAAAGAAGTCAAATGAAATGCAGATAATATCAATTATATGTAAAAGATACACCAAAACAACACACGCGATCCGATCCGAACCAATGCGATAGATACACCCGACCAGATAAGCATTTAAATTATTAACAACAACAACAACAACAAGATGAACCAAGCCAATCTGTTTAAAGGATCCATAACATGAAATTTATATTTGTCTTGGGTATAATTTTCATTAGAATCGACAACTGATTCAAATCATCAGTTTGGAGTCTCTCCAAAATTTACTCTCTTCTTTCTCATTCATATTTATTCATTCAGTGTTTAGTATTTATTTGAGGAACATTTTTATTTTCAAATATTTAATAGCATATTTATAATTATATGAATTAAATACTATCTTTTCTTGGTCTAAGATATTTTATGCAGCCGAATAGTCAACCAAAAGGTATCCAATTAAATTGATCACAAATAATAAAATAATGGCATCAAATAATATTTATAAATACCAGATATGATGGGTGGATTGTGTTGAAGTGTACCAATTTTAGTATTTGGAAATAAAAGAATTGTTTGTCAATCCCAGATGATGAGATGAGAAACCAAGATTGTTGTTTTGCTAAATTGAACTTGGCTTCATATTTCGAAGATTTCGAAGATGTTCCGATTTGCAGCCACGCCCAAATATTAAATGATTAAATGCCCTACGAAGCAGCACAACTATTATATATATATATATATATATATATATATAAAAATTATATATATATATATATAATATAATGATTCTTTTGACAGTATTCGATTCACTACTTGGAATTCTGCTTTGAATGCGCTTTGTGCGTAGCACCAGCATGCTTTAAATTTAATCTCATCCCATTTTCTCACTGTGTACACACTGCAATTAGCAATTAAAATATCTTGTTTATTTATTTTTCCACTCAATTCAGTCGCTTTTAAATTGTGTGCAGCTGGCGTTTGCAGGGAGCAGTTTCCGACTCTCGTCTTAATTAGTTGAGTTCACCTAGCATACTCCCGACCCCTACCTTACCCCTACCTACTTCACTACGGCTCTTCCTGCCCCCCCCCCCCCTCTGCTCCATAAGCACAAATCAGCGTCTGGCTATTTTTTTTTTTCATCTTTTTCTTCTCTAGTTTTTTTAGCGCCGGCTGAACGACATCAAATGCAAACTGAAATCAAAATGTCATAACTTCCACTCGGCGACACAAGCGACAATACGTCAAGATGTCAGTGCACACACTGACACACACTGACACACACACACACCCACCTCCTTCCCTCAACCCCTTTTGGCAGCACGTTTAATTAGTCACCTCCCCGCCTCCATTAAATTTAACTTTAACTTTTAACGTCGGCGTCGCAAACAAATCACATAATTATGATTGAGCGCAGCCAACGCTAGCTAAAACCCCCCCCCCCCCACACAGCACCCCCACCCCTAATCCCCTTTATGCACTCCTTTCTAGGCCCGCCCGCCTCACCTCTCACTTGTGGCGCATTTTGGGGCTCGTTTATGGGCGTTTGGCTAAAAATAAATGTGTCCGGCTCACAGCTGCCGTAATTGAATGCAAATGCCCAACCCAAAAAAAAAAATGTTAAAAAAATATATATATATACACATAAATATATATATGTGGTTATCTACAGTGGAGTAAGACTCACCCCCCCTTTGCAGCCACAACTCTCTGTGTCTGTCCCAAAGGAGGCGACAATCTGCTATAAATTATCGTGTGTAGGTGCCATCTCCCTCCCCCTGCCAATCCTCCCTGCCACACCCCTGCTGATGTATGCTCCATTGTGTTTGCTGGCGATGCGTGGAAAACTAATTTTCCTCTACGCCGCCACACCCCCCTCCCACCGGGCAGCTTCACTTCACTTCACTTATGCCTTTCCTTTTTCCTGTGTCATTTTTTTCCTACATTTTTGATATTCATAATTTGTGGCGTGTGGCGGCTGGCGACGTACTCGACTCTTTGTGGCATGTTGTTAAATTGCACCACGTGTTTTTGATAATGACAACATAATTATTATGCCAGCCCCCATTCCTTCCCAACCCCCTCCTCCAATCCCTAAAAAACCGACAAACTTCTCTCATACAGTTTTCGTATTCTTTTTATATTTAAATCTTTTTTAATATAATTTTTTTTTTTTAAATTTAAATACAGGAAAAGTTAATATTGTGGCATTTTTTTTTTTTGAGTTAAAAATTACTTCTGAATTTTATTTCGTTTTCGTTTTACTATTTAGAAGAGTTCTAAGATTAAATAAATATATAATTATAAATAATAATTAAATTATTAAGATTTATTAAATAATTTATAAAATATGCCCTAGTTGAGCATACATGAGTAGCAGATGCTCTGCGCGTGAGAATTGGTTGTTCTATGCCAAAAATGTTTTTTGGCGTCGAAATAAAGGCAAAAAAATATCAAACATAGAAAAACATTTGGAAAATTCAATGATTAACTTTGGATGGGAACAGGGTATAACGCTTAAACCAGAGCACTTTTTGCACACTTAACAAAAGTGAAAAAATCAAAGACATCTTAAACTGTAAATTTTGTATCGATTTAAAATGTATTATTTATTATCCTGTTGGTTAATAATTATTTGCAGAGATTAGCAGTAAGTTTACCATAGCTATAAATGTTATTTGCCAGCTGTTAACTGAACATTACCCGCAATGACTTTAACAGACTTTAAGGCATAGGGAAAGAGAGAGAGAGAGAGAGAGAGAGGGAGTTAGGGAGGATAGAGTAATACCAAGGTGGAAGAGAAGGGGGCATGTGTCAGAAGCAGAGGCAAACAAATGAGATGACAAAAATATAATGCATGAGGTAAATAATCATACAAAGCAAGCGCTTGCGGACATTTAGAGCACTAATTTAAATATCATTAGTGAACAATTAAAACAAAAGGAAAACATAAAACGAAAGGGATGAGGATACATATGTGTCGCAGGAGGAGGGGAGGACAAGAGGACTTTAACAATGCGGCATTATCGCAAGCCGCCTGTCAACGCGCGCCACGCCCACAGACTTAAGATTGGTGGAGGGGGGGAAGGCAAAGTAGTGGAAACGATGGGGGTGGGGTAGCTTACATAAATGTCAAAGCAGCAAGCAGAATAATGCAAAAGGAGAACTGAGAGAACTAAGAACTAAGCCCGAACAGAAATCAAAGGGCGACTTTTACTTGTGTTCGTTCGGCTTGTTTTGCTTTTGTTTGCCTTACGCAAAGTTTTGACAGCCAACCGAAAAGCCGCAAAGCGACAAAAGGTTTGCGCTGAGGTAAAATAGCGAAGGGTTTTCGGGGTGAAGCGGTGTACTTTACGCCCTTTATAATTGCAATGCACTTTCATGACACAATTAATGATAATTATTGTAATAATAATAATAATAATCATATTAATTGTACCAACAGTAAATACAATAATTATTAGTATCATTAATAATAACAATAATAATAATAATGAATGCCGAAACTAAGAGAGAATTTTTCAATTCGTCTTCAATTGAATTAGGTTAGTTTTTATTAGTTTTTATATAAATATTTTCCATGGGCACAATAAAAACGCAACAGTTATTTTATTCGTTCATATTATTTTATTATTTTAATACTGTTTAATTTTGTTTTAAGTATTTCTTATACTCATTATAAAAATAACACAATATTTTAATAAATAATTTCCAACAATTAAAAGTAATGGAATGTAGCATCTGCGACCCTATATAGTATATATATTCGTGAACAGCATACAAAAAATATGTGGATATGCATTAACGTGCCTTATCAGTTTAAGGGGCGCACAGCCTGCGGCTATTCACATGGTGGACACGTGCCGCGCTGCCCCCAAAACCAACCACATCTTGGAAACCAGCAGACCCCCACCCCAAACCCCGCCTCAGCTTTCGTCTTGGCTAAGTGTGCAACCAGCAGCCAGGAACAACAACAACAACAACCGCAAGTCACCTGATGATGCTTTTCCCATGGCAAACTGCTGCCACGCCCTCACGACTCCTCACCCCTTACACCCCACCCCTCTCACATGCTTAAGCAGATGGGCGGGTTTGCTGTTATAACGGCATGAATTACCCAAAAGGGGAGGGGGTAGTCCGTGTGGCTTGGTGAAAGGTCGATGGATAGAGGGGCAGAGGGGTATACACATTTGATTGTAATATGATCCTGCGTGCTTGAGCATAATTTGTTATTTTAGCTATCGCATTATGCTACCTCTGCAGCCCAACAAACGCTATACAAACACACACCCCCATCCCCACCAGCAACCCCCCTTCCTTTGGATTTTCTGTTTATGCTACGCAGTTTCTTATACAGTAGTCGTTCGCAACATACAACTAGCAAAAAAAAAATTACAATTATTTTTAGAATATACAAATTTTTTATTTTTTTTTGTATCAAATTTAGATTTTAAAGCCTAAATTAAAATTATTAGGCTATTATATATATTTATTGTATACACTTAATGCAATAAATATTGCAGATAATTATGAACTTAGCTATTATCCCTAAACTTTAGGCTATTATCCCTTTCTGACTCTGGTATAGTAAAGTTAATTGAAGTCTAGAAATATAGTTGAGCATAAATATTTCAAATCAATTTATGATTAATTAATTACAACTATTTGCTATATGAATTACGCGGAGAAACCTTCAGCGAGCGAGCACTGTAGCAGCATATGTATATGAAAATGGATTTCTCTGTTGTCTCTCAACATTACAGCGGAACAAAATATCCTTTGTCAGCAAAAACAAAAAAAAAAAAAAAATAACCATCAACGAAAAATATCGATTACATTCGCTGAAAACTTTTTGTCTTTATTCCGCTACAACAACAACAGCAATAAGCTAAAGACGATGAAGAAAGAGAAGACGAATAAGACGAAGAAGAAGAAGAAGAGCGCCTTGGAGCCCCGAAAACCATAACCATAAATAAGGGTAATAAAATTGATGCTCAGTTGTCGCTGCAGCTGTCCTGACTAAGAGCAACAAATAAATTTTTCTTTTCTCATTTGTTTTTTGCTCTTTCTCTATCTCTCTCTCTCTCTCTCTCTCTCTGTCTGTCTTTACGGTTTTTGGTGATCTGCGAATGTTCAATACTCATAACAGTAACTCACCAACCAAAGTGACCCAATCGCATCCAATCGGAAGAGCTACCAACTCTTTTTTAATGAGCCCAACTCTGATCATAGATTGGCAAAAGAAATGCACTTAAAATTTGGGCAAATATATAACAAATATATAAATAAAAATTAATTATATATACTATATATAACTAAAACTGCATCATTTGAACAGGACACAAAAACATAGCTTTCATGAAATTTATATAAAAATCATTAAAGATTTCATTAACAAACCCAAATAAACAAGAAAACATTTATTAGGTTTCCAAATAGTATTTATGTAGTTAATTGCCAAGATCATTTTTAGAATTATTTGCATGTTTCATAGATCGCAAAAAAAAAAACAGATAATTAACATTGGTTGTGTTGTATTATTATAAACATAAAAAGACAAGCATATCAATTGTGTTCAATTACAAAAAATGTGTTCAGTGTAGATATGTATGTAAATACTGGGCATTTACTGTTGGGTTAGGCGTTACTTACAACGGATACACTGAGTAAGTACTCAATTTTCGATAATAAGCGCGATGTTCAAATCACACTCGAGCACACTTCCAAGAGGCGACCCGACCAAATGCTCTTTTTTCTCTATTTTTCAATTTTATTCCTCTTTATGTTGGTGTTTTTTCTTCTTTTTTTGTTTGGGATTCTGTTGTTGTTTTTTTTTTTTTTGCTTTGTTTGGGTTTTCGCTTTGTTTTCTCGCTGCCTGTCATTGTTTTGGGCCATAAGGCGAAAGATTGTTATTAAAAACAATATTCGCCGGGGATAAGCAGCCAGCCAGCCATGCATTGAGAATGCCAAATGGCAAATGGCAGCAGTAACAACAACAACAACAACAACAACTGCAACAACAACAACAACAAGGAGAAGCAGCAGCAGCAGGCAAAGGGATGAGGAGTGAGGGGGGCAATGTGCGGCTTATCTCGCATCTTTGCATTAACACTTCGGATGCCGCTGCTTGCCATTGTTGCGCCTACACTTGGAGAAATACATAAAAAGCAGCTCTCAAATGAAATTAAAAAAAAACTAAAAATAGTTTTCGATATCCCTAGACGAAATTTGCTTAAATGGAGAAACGTATTTGTTGAATTATTTATTTATTTCTAGTTTTTAGATATGCTTTCAAAAGTCCTTGTAATTTTTCAATATATCTATGCAAATTAAGTCCATAAAAATATCGATTTCTTCAAGCAAAAATTTAGGATTAGGTGTGCACAAAATTAAAGCTGACTTTGTCTGAAATATTTTGAAAAAAAGAGACAGCATATCAAATCATTTCGTCATTCGATTGTGCTTCAAATTTAGCTTGGTTCCAAATTTAGTTTTTTTTTCTTTTTTTTTTTTTGGCTTTTTTTATGGTACTATTTGATCTGGGAATATCTGATTATGCAACTGGCTTCCGAATTCCAAATGGAAGATTTGTGAATGCGATGCCTACACGAATAGGTATATGAACTGACCAACTATATAGAGTCTCCTTCAATGAGTTATATAACGGTAGATTTTGTCAAACTGTTAACTTTGAGAGCATATCAAAAATGTCGCTTGTAATTTGAATGAAGGAATTGTCTGCAAATGAAGCTAAGCTGCATATTGAACATACTTTTTCTTGGTGTACGCACACACACACACACTCGCACACCACACACACACACACACACACACACTTTCACACACTCACACACACAGATTCGCAAATGGCACAAAATGGCAGCCACTGCGGCAATATTCGCTTATCAGATTCAACACAATCAGCTCTGTGCGAAAATTCTCAAATTCTCTCTCACTCTCATTCTCTCTCTCTCTCACACACACTCTCTCACACACACTGTCTCTCTCACTCTCTCTCTCTCTCTCTCTCTCTTTCTCTCTCTCTCTCTTTTGCACATGGTGTTAGTTATTTAGCTTAGAGCTTTTCAAAGGCATTGGCATTGGTGAGCATCTCACGGGTCAAACGCCAGACCTGCTTGGCGGCCTGCTCCAAGGCGCTGGGTGTCTTGCCCTTGAACATGTCGAGGCTGGGCAGGAAGTAGTGGGGACAGCGACGGTATTGCAGGCAGGAGATTAGCTGCAGGAATATGCCATTCAAACGGTCCGCAATGCAGCACTCGTCCCACTCAATGTCGCGCGGATGCTTCTCGCACTCGTAGAGCAGCAGATTCTTCAGATGATACGCCTCGATGGGATTGCCGGGCAGTTCCAAGTGACGATCACGCAGCGTCTTCAATATGCTCAGACATCGACGACGGCAGCCACCTTTGAAGATGCCCATCAGTTCCCATCATCCTCTCATCTCTCTCTCTCTCTCTCTCTCTCTTGAGCACCTTCTCAGTCTCTCTCTCTCTCTCTCTCTCTTTCTCTCTGGCTTTGTCTTACCTTGCAGCAATCGATTCTCGGCCTCAAAGAAGCTCAGTGTCCAAGCATCGCCCTCCATGCTAGCCGCATTGTTGTTCTTGTTTTGCATAGCGATGCTCTCCTTGGACAACAGATCAAATCCCTCCGTCTTGACCTCCCCAACGAGATTCGGATGCGGCCAGGGTATATGGGCCAGTGGCCAATGCGCTGCCGAACGTGGCCAAATGCCGGAGCATTTGAATGCCGGCGTTATTTGGACCACATAACGCTCCCGAATGCGCAGCTTCACCTCGCTGGTGTCGCCGATCATCTTGACCATGTCCCGATAGATGCACTTGTCGCACGCCTGCGCCACCAGCGTCTGGAATCTGGAGCGTATCTTTCGCGCCGACAAATAACCAGATGCCGTTATGAACTCCACCCACAACGACATGGATCGCTTGCGTCCATCGCTCAGCTTGAGCACCGCACAGCCCGGCAAGGTGCCATCGTCGACGAAGTTAAAGACGCCCATCTGGTTGAGGTAGAGCACGATCTCGAACTCATTCGGTGATATAACCTCAACGCCCTCGAACCTGCCGCGGGTCGAAAAGCAGAGTAAGACAATAGCGTAAGTACCATCAATGTTTGTCTAATCTATAGCTAAATATATATCATATAAAGTGTTATCGATAGGTTAATCCTAAATAGAGTATTTCATCGACCAGCAACATATATTATATATTCACGAAATTAAGGTTCCGCCCAAAATATAAATTGACAGAGTTTTTTTTTTTGCAATATACATACATATATATATATATATATATATATATTTCCGTTCTTATCCAATTGTTGCTGTATAACATAAGAGGTCTGATATTGATCGGTTGTTGTTGAGGACAAATTAAGGTTGCAATGAAAACTATTTAAATATAACTTTTTTTATTATTTGCTATATGTAACTATCTAATAAAAATAATAAGTCGTTGCTAAGCCATTTGTCTGATCTTGCTATAAAACCTAGAAAAGTCCGATAAAAATAAAACTGCATTTTTGAACGACTAGCTTAAAAAATGAAGAGTAAATAAATTAAATTATTATGACAATGATATCATTTAAAAAAAATAGATGTATTAAAGTCCAAATCTTCCATTTCGGAATGAAAACTTTTTTATATATGAAAATTTATGGAAAATTAAATTTGGCAATAGTCGCAGTGGCTCAAGCCAAAAGTTTAGAAAATAAAAATCGACTTAGAAATCGGCGAAATCTGTTTCAAATATATTCATGTCGATGTAATCCTTTGTTCTCATTTCGAGACCTTTTCGTATTCCCCCTTGCATCCTCCAACTGGCTGCTCCAATTGGATCTGCGTAATTCGGGCGTCTGACGGCTGTCATCGCAGCACTCACTGTGTGGCCCTCGTATCTGGCTCACAACTGCCAACAGGCCAAACAACAACAACAACAACAACAACAAAAACAACTAAGATCCTCAATCCGATAAAACATGCAATGTCATTGCTGTCAAGTCATGCTCCTCAGTTCCTGCTCAATATCGATGATAGCTCCCGGGGCACAAAACTTTACACAGCCAAAGTTGGCATATATATATTAATTATTAGATGCTTTAATTATATATGTACATATATATATTTATGTATATATATATTTATATATATATTTATATATGTATGTATATATTAGAAATTAATAATACCTAATTTTTAACGTTATTTATATTAACTGTAAACTATCCTTAAAAGTCTGCCCATATTGCTACGTATAAAAATAGAGTTGTTTCAGCATAAAACAAACTTTTGATTTTTTAATCCTGAATTCAGGCTATTTAGGCTTTGATATAGTTGGGAAATTACCTAATCGAATCCATTTGGTTTTTTCTATGAGCATTTCAAAATATTCAATTGCCAACCGATTTGTTATTTGCTTCTTTAAGTGTAAGCCAGTTTCTAATTAATAAATTAATAATGATAATTCGAAATCAAATTTAGACAGCTTGAAAATATCAAATGTTTTCCTAACTTCAAATACAAATTAGGTATTCGATATTTGTTTGGTTTTGTGGGTGATAATGCGTTGACAGATTTAGCTCACCTGCCATTGCATTCGACCAGACTGGAGATGAGGCGTGGCTCCTGCAGTTCCACCTCCTTGAGTATAGCCTGGACAATCTTGCAGATCTCTCGGATCGCTGTCGCCGTCTTGAACATGCGAGCTTGGACGCGTTCCGCACAGAAGCGATTTAGCTGGTATATCATGCGCGTCTGGGCGGCCATCATGTCCGGCGGCACCAGCATGATGCTAACGATGATATCGATGCCTGATTCCCAGTCCCAGTTCCAGTTCCGTAAGCGGATCTAGGCGGCAAACTACAAACGTGGACAGACGTCAGGCGTATGCCAATTATATGAAACTGCAAGCGCTAACCAATATCGAAAACGGGGTAGTCGGTTAGGAGTAGGAGATGGAGGAGATAGAGGAGATGAAGGCGGTGAAGGAGATGGAGAAGGAGGCACTCTATAGGCGACACACAATACACACAGAAGACAAAGGAACAATTCAATTGTGAGTTACGGTTGACAGCCCAAAGTGGCAACAATGGGATAGCAACAGCCAACTGGAGCACAACGAAATGCCTTTTTTTCTCCTGTTTTCGGTTTCTCGTATTTATCTGGGATGGGATGTATCTGGAGCTGTATCTTTATCTGCTTGCGAAAATCGGGCGGATTAGCAATGATTGCGATTGTGATTGTGATTGCGTTATGGATTATCCGTTAACCGGGAATCTGAGAATTCGGAGTCCAAGTCCAAGTCCGAGTCCGAGTCCGAGTTGGAGTCGTGTCTTGTCCTCTTGTCGTGCCGTGCCTGTCGAATGCGTTGCCAGCAAAACACTCGATGCTGCGATTCAAGCGAACAGATACGCCAAAAAAAAAAAAAAAAAACAGTCAAAACGCTGTCGTCGTCGACGTCGGCGTCGGCGGCAGAGAGTCAGAGCCGATGTTGGCGTTGTAAATCTCGCGGATATTTACAGCTTGGATGTATAAAGCTGTCGGCCCCAACCCAAACACAAAACCACAAAAAAAAGAACATAATAAAAAATGCTGCAACTCGTTGTTGGCTCTTCTTATCTCTCTCTCACTAGCTATCTCTCTCTCTCTCTCACACACACTCTCTCGCTCTCTCTCTCTCTCTCTCTCTCTCTATCTCTCTCTCACTCTCAATATGTATCCGCCATCTCATGAATGGAACTATGAGTAAACACCCACAAATGCAGCTGCAGCTACAAATACAGCTACTGCCACAGATACACTGCACAAAATTAGTCCTTAGCCATTTTCCCCATTCATTGAACAAAATCAATAAGAATTTTTGGGGGCAATATTCGAATTTAAAAAAATGTATACCTCTAGTTTTGTATATCCCATATATTTCCTACGAGCCTCGGAAAGCATTAAAGTCACTCAAAACGAGGAATCGAAATTGCAAATTTTACTGATTAAAGTTCAAGAACGAAAATGGAACCATAATTCAACATTATCTTTAACCATTCCTGCCTAAACTTCATAAAATAACGTTCTGTTAAGTAAACTCCGTAGTATCCATTCTTCCAAATTTATGTAGTTAACATCATCTGGAAATATGATCTCAACTTAAATACAATTTTAAATATTTAATTAACAAGTTAATTAATTTTAAGCACTTCAAATTTCTTGTTATTCAGTTTATGCTTTGATTATTAATATTTAAATATTTAAGAAAAAAATATTTGATTACTCCATTTTGTTATATTTTACTTGTACTTTTTACAAATAAAAAATTATTTAATTTTTAACATTTACAAGTTTTTTGTATTTGTTATAATTGTTTATAAAATAAATGCAAAAATAAATAACTGTGTGGCTATAGCTGCAGATGCCGCTGCAGATATTGAAGGCGCTGCAAATACTGCACACAGGATACACCGATATAGCCACAGATACAGAAACAGTTACAGATACAGATACAGATACAGATACAGATACAGATACAGATACAGATACAGAAACAGATACAGAAACAGTTACAGATACAGAAACAGATACAGATGCAACTGTCAACGTGTCACGTGACAAGTCTCGTGCCAAGCCTTGGCGAAATACGTACGTAAAAATCGATGAGATACTTGGTTTTTGTAAATGTATCTGTGAGATACATAACTGCACAGGCAGCTCAGCCAGCAGGAATTGCTGACTAATCACGCGCCATGTGAAAGTATCTTTTTCTGTATCTGCTGCTTGTATCTACGTGCGCTTGTGTGTGCATGTGTGCATGTGTGCATGTGTGCATGTGTGCATGTGTGTGCTGTAGTCGGTATCTATGTGAGAGCGTTGCGGCATTGGCTGGAAGCAAGCTCCGCCCACAAAGCAAAAAAGAGGCACCAAGAGCCGTCGTTGCCGTCGGCCTGTGTCGCTCCGTCGGGCAGTCGCTGTCACGCTGCGGCGCACTCTTTGATGTCTCGCTCTCTCACACACACACACAAACAGTGTTGGACTTGTGTGTGTGTGTGTTTGTGTTTGTGTGTAAATTTAATTTGTTAAATACATTTTGTGCCAGACGCCGTCGTACACGAATTGTGTGCAATAATTTATCTGAAATGTGCACTCATTTAGCAACGAGCAACGAGCAACCCTCGTCGTCGTCGTCGTCGTCGTCGTCGTCGTCGTCGTCGACGTTGCCGTTGTCGTCCAACAGCGATATCTTTATATCTCACGGATACACGAACACACAAAAGTTTTACATTTCACAGATACTCCACTCGCACAGCGCATGCAGCCAGCTCCACAGATCCACACATTCATAAATATGTCGCCTGGATTAATGTGCCAGTTGGCAATTTTTGACAGCGCCGTGTTCCAGCCAAACGAATGCCGTCTGTAATTCCCCCTTCCCAGCTCTTACTCCTCCTCCTCACCAACACCATCCGCCCCCTCCCTTGCTGCTTCCGCCAACCACCCGTTTAAGCCCCGGCCTATTGCAGGCATATATTATATATGAACGTTAATTTTTTGTATGATCTTAAATAAAATTATATCTTTACACAGTTTACATCGAGGGAAGACCTGGTCGAAAAGTCAGCGTTTAAGCCTAGCTTTAGGTATATTTTTGGCCAAGGCGCCAGAATTTTCCATTTTAATTATTTAGATTGAACATTTCTTCGCAAATTCTCATTTTGATATCACCTAAATTTCCAGTCGACAAATTTATTAATTTTATTTTAACTTATCTAAATTCAGGAGAAAGAAAATGTTTTTTAATCTGCTTAATTCCAATATCAAAGAATTCAAATTGATGTACATTTTTTGTGTCACATTAAATGTGAAATTCCAAGCATTAAAACATTTTCAGATTTATTTATTAACTTGCTTGGAAAACTAATCAAATGCGTGCATCGAATCTAAAAATCTACATTTCACACTTCAAATTCAAATTTAGAAGTGTAGACAGATACACAAATTCGAAATTTTCTTAAGAACTAGTTACATTAACTGATTTAACATTAACATTCAAAATAAAACTCTATAAGAAATGTGAAACCAATTTATAAATTTGATCGAAACTTGTACACTTTAAATAACGAAACCGGAAGTGAAATTCTATTCGATTTAACACCCTCTGTTTTCACATTAGCATTTCACAAATCATCTTCAATTTAATATTTTAATATAGTTAGTTTTTAAGTCCAACAAATCTATACTTAAATTGAGTATGACAAAAATCAAAATTTATCAATTCTACATGAAAATCCCTTTTTTTTTGGTATGTATATGGAACTAATATTTGCCCCTCTCCGCAACATTTTCCATCAGAGTCAAAAACAAGACTTTTTAAAAGACAAGTGTTCCGCATTATCATCATAATTGTGGTCCAAGCAGACAGACAGACGGACAGATTGAGGCGACATGTGATGCAGATCAAAGCATTCGTCAAAATTAGTTGTGTTCCTATCAATTAGATGAGACTCTTTTGCATTTGGCACTAATTCAAATTGATGGAAACATCAGCAGAGACCAAACAGAAACCAACACAGAAAACATGAAACAAACCAAAGAGGAAAAAGCATAAAAAAATAATAAAACATAAATAAAATAAAACACATTATGCATAACTAAATATCTTTGAAAAAAAGCTGACAAGTAAACATTTCATTTCGTCTCGTAAAACATGGCATAAAAAGAATAAAAATATATGCTGTAAATTAAAGTTGATATAAGTGAATTAAAATATAATATGATCGTTGTACGTGGTTTGGATAATTTAATCTAAAGTTTGCTTAATTTAAGCAGTCGTTAAACTGACTCATCCACTTAATATAATAACTTAATTACTTGGATTAGGATATGTTAAAGCCTAGGATTCTAACGGCAAACCATAACTTTAATTTCAGAGCTAGAATGAAGTTTAGAATTAAAAAAATTGAATAATAACAGAAAGGAATAGAATAGATAAAATATATGGAACCAATTCATAGAAATAAAAGGAACCAGAACCAGAACCAGAACCGATATTCAATTCAGTTTGGCTCAAAAAATGCAAAAATACCTCTTTCTCAGATTCTAGTTTGCTTTTCTACCTCAGATCCATTAGAGAAGTTTGGCTTGGCATACAAAATATATAACTCAGTTGCTAATTAGGGTATATCACCCAAAATAAAACTTATCAGAGCTCAATTTGTAACTGTTTTGTTTAAGTCAGCCAAACTGGAGAGAAATAGAGATACAGATTGAGAGAGAGAGAGAGAGAGAAAAAACCAAAGTTGTCAACGGTATATCAGATTTGTTCACTCAACTTCTTCTTCCTAGACATATATATATATTTATATATATATATGTGAATGCTGTGATTTACGATTGTCTATGGGTTCTCAATTTAATTTAATTTGGGGGAGTGGATCAGTGAAGGATCGCGACCAGGTGGGAGCGTTTCTTTCCAACGCCATTTGGCGGGATTTCCACATGTATAACCAGCAAGCGTGAGAGAGAGAGAGAGAGAGAGGGAAGAGAAGATGTATTCAGATAGGCGCATATCTGCATAAATTTGAAACAAAGGGCGACATAGACAGGCGGGGACAGTCGGACATCGGGACAAACAGACAGACAGCGAAACAGGCACAAATGATAAAAAGTGGAAACGAGCATGTACTATAAACTCTTGAATGTGTGTGTGTGTGTGTGTGTGTATGTTTTTCCCGTATTTATATATCTCTTAGATCTT
Source organism: Drosophila demipolita (assembly GCA_035042405.1). Classification (NCBI taxonomy): domain Eukaryota; kingdom Metazoa; phylum Arthropoda; class Insecta; order Diptera; family Drosophilidae; genus Drosophila; species Drosophila demipolita. Next base: position 772,401 of record JAWNLI010000488.1, read on the forward strand.
GAAGAAATTTGAATATAATTTATGTGCAATCGTCGCGTTTTTCGGTTGGTTTATTTGCTCTACCGGTGATGGTTCTTGGTTCTTGGTTGTTGGTTGTTGGCTCTTGGCATTTGGCTCTTAGCTGTTAGCAGTTGGCTGTTGGCTGTTGACTGTTGGCTCTACCGCCTTCTTGCCCCTTGTCAATGCCCCTGTCCGTATGCGGTACGTACCGTAGTACGGTCCGTTGTCCGTTGTCCGGGGTCCGGGGTCCGGTTGGGTTTTGGGCTCTTCGGGTCGCAAATGAAGAACGATCCATCCATCTAAACGTTTGTCACTTGCTCCGTTGTCGCCGCAACGTTTGTCTTTTTGTTCGCTCCGCCAGCTCTGCTCCTTCGTCTCTTTTGTCTTTGCTCTTCTTCTTCTTCTTGATGCTGTTGTTGTTGTTGTTAATATTATTGTTTTAAAAAGCGTCACCGACACCGTCGTCGCCCCCTCCGACGACCATTGACCATCAACGCAGTCGTTTATCTTGTAGATATATCAAACCAGTCCCTCTGTCCCTCTGTCCCTCCGTCCGACTGTCCCTTTTTCCCTCAGTCTCTGTCTATCTGTCTCTCTGTGTCAACTCTCTTTACTGACCGCCCCAAGTTTCTATGTCAAAATACAATAACTAAATTTGACATGCAACTAAAACAAGTCTCTCCATTAAAGCTTAGTATTTGTATTATTTATTTGAAAAGATGTTAAAGATGAGTAAGAATATCATTAAACACACTTTGCCTAACTACATCTTTATAAGTATCATTGTTTTCTTAATTAATTCAAATATTTTGCAAAATTTAAGATTGTCATCAATTTTATTTGTGCATAAATGCTACAAACAAATTTTACTATAAGCAATTAATTATAATAATAATTATATATATATGTGATATGTGATATATGTGATTGTCAGTTTCTTCTTTTGGTTAATTATTATTATAATAAATTGCTTATAGTAATAAATATATATATATATATATATATATATATATACAGATAGGTTGTTCAATAATTTTGAACTTACAATACAATCTAGAACTGAACCAGAAACTATAGCTAATTATATAAACGATCGTAGTACACAGACTCCAATAATAATAATAATGATAAAATAATAATTTAAAATAATAAGAAATTTTATTAGTAATCATAATATTAACAATTTGAATAAAATTTGATTGTTTTCCATGCAAAGAGAAATACAAATTTTCCGCTTGCTTTTATTGCCTGTTAAAAGAGTTGGATTAATATGAAAAGTGCTTTTTCCAAATCAGCCAGATGACAATTTTACATTTCTCATTTGTTGATCTCTGCACAATCTACACACCCTCTCCTCTCCTCTCTCTCCTCTCTCTCCTTTCTACCCACCTTAACACCCCGCAGCAGCTGTAAATGCAACCCTTTCGTAATTGGTAATGCAAAAAGCATTCGCTAAACGGATTTGATTTTAACGTTGGAGAGTCATTAAACCCGTTTGTGTTGTTGCATGCACCACACACACACACACACACACACACACACACACATCTAAGTATATCCAGTGTGGACATCAATGAAATAATAATAACCGTAAGCCTTTGCGCTTTTTGCTTAAGTACAGGTGACATTTGACTACTTTATTGAATTATGACAGCGAACAAATCAGCGACACGTATCCACAGTCAAGAGTCGGGAGCCGGGAGTCGGGACTCGAGATTGGAGCCTCCAGTGTCCTCAAGCAACGCATTGAGTGGCCCCCAAAACGGTCAATCAGATTTCTTTTTTATGCTTTGTCTTTTGATTTTCTGTTACTTTTTTTTTTTTTTGTGATTTAACTGGGTGCAGGTTCTGTCTTCGGTTCTCAATTCTCGATTCTCAATTCTCAGTTGTTTTCAGTTGCTCATTACGCATGCGCCGCGTTGTGTTCCTGGAACGGGCATCGGGATGAGGGAGTAGTGTGGGGGGTGATTTGACAGAGGGGGCCACGATGATCAAGCGATCGTCTCCGATCAAAACTTCAGACTCGACGGCAACTCGCTGGGCATTGACTAGTTTTGTACATGTGTTTCGTCTTCCACTGTTCAGGAATACTAATTACGCCAGAGCAGGGAGTGAAGCAATCTCCATCACCCACCCCTCCAACAGTGTGGACAAACATTGGCTAAAAAAGCTAAAAGGAAAAATAAGTAATTTAAAAATTGGGAAATAAAAAAATTAGATTACAAACATTTTTTTTTATTTTTCGATGTACACAAAAATTAATAAACTGAAACTTGGCTTGCTTCGGCATATATACTAAAAATAATATATATTTATGAAAGTCCGCAATTTTGTGGTTATCAGTAAATTATTTAATTATTTTATTAATATAATAAATCAATCTGAATGTGAACCTTTAATTTAATAGATATTTTAGATTAAATTGCATGTAAAGCATTTTTGGCTGTTTTATTCGTCTTTTTTAAAGGCTCGAAATGGCCAAAATGGCAACACTGATCCCAACCTTACCGCTCAACACGTTGGCGATCTCTTAACTTACGATGTTGACGACAAGTGCACGCTAATCACGCAATGAAGAGAGAAAGAGAGAGAGAAAAAACAGCGAGTGTGAGAGAGAGAGGGGAAGCGCGAGAGAGGGATAGGAAGGGAGATGTGTATCGTTAACCAAGCCTGTCATTTTGCTTAAGGTTAATTTCAAAAAAATAATATCATAATTTATTGTTACAGCTCTGCTGCTCTCTCTCCCTCTCTCTCTCTCTCTCACTCCCTCGCTGTTTGGGCAGAATTCTCATTGATTCTCATTTCAGACACGTACTCGAAAATCGATCTCAATTTCGTAGTTCAGATATCACGCGCAAACAGCTTGTTGTTGCTGTTGTTGTTGTTGCTGTTGATCGTCCCTTTTGGCCACGTTCCACATAGTAGTCGTCAGACCCTATACCCAATACCCTTTCACCTCCGCCTGCCCCCCGTCATCTGTGTCTCATATATGCGTTTATATATGGCCAATATATATGCGGCGGCCCTTTTCAAGCTCGGCAATGATCACGTTGACATTTTGCTTTGGCGATTCCAACTGCGTCATGTGGGGGGCTGCGGGTGGCAATATGTTGGGGTGGAGTGGGGGGAGGGGTTGGTGTGGTAGAGAAAAGTTGAGAACTGGGAGCTGGGGTCTCGCTGTTGACATGTCGCTTGGTTGTGATTGATTTAGGGCTGCTTGGCTGCTTTTTGTTTTCCGCTGAAGCGCAGCCGTTTGAACCCATTGTTTTTAACCAAAAATGGGCGTACGATTGTCAGAGAATAAAAAAAAAAAAAAAAACAACAACAACGACGACAACAAACAAATGTGCAACAACAACAACAACAATTACAAAATGAGCACTGCAATTGAATTTGAGTTTGAGTTTTGGTTTTGGGTTTGGTTTAGCTTTCAATGATTAAATTGATAGCGCTGGATTAATGCCATTTTTATATATATACATAATGCATGTCAAGTGATTAAGAACAACATGCTCTGCAACCCAAGACTTGACCTGGAAATATAAATTATTAAAATACTCATTTTTAGGAAACTCTTTAATTAAAACTGTTTAACAATTGTCTTCTCTCAGCTACAATTATTAACTATTTAACGTGCTTAAATTAAGCTAAAGGCATAATTTGGCAACGACATTATTAAAGTTAATTTTGCTTGCATAAATATTTTATACTTTTTTTTTTATAATTGCTTAATGAATCTTAAAATTGGGTCTCAAACCGGAACGGATCGTTTTACTAATTAAATTTTAGAACCGGAACATATATTGAATAATTGTATAAGTAATATTTACAGAGACCGATATTATTTTTTTATATAGAACTATAAAAGAAAGAAAGAAAGTATTAAGATTTTATGCTTAATATCATCTCATAAAGGTTGCTTATTGCAAGTTTCCATATAACTGAATTTGATACGTGGTATTATTTGGGGTTTTTTATGCCGTTTCAAGAGCTAAATATATATTTCCATGGCTGGGCTGGGAATGAGTTTGTGTTGCTTTCATCGTCGTAATTACGCCAGCCATGTAAGAGATTTTAGCATTTATTTATATTTAATTTTCTCTTTATTTTTATTTTATTTATTTTTTTTTTGTTTTTGTTTTTGCAACTTGTACAGCAGCTTGAAAGCAGCTTAAACAGTTGCCTCAGCTGGTTTCCCACTGCTGCCGTTGCCGTTGCCGTCGCCGTCGCTGGCTGCCTTGCGGCGCTTGTGGCTTGCGAGCGTATTAAATTAATATTTGCTTTTTGTCAAAAGCCTATAATCAAGCACCCTGGCGATGACAGGCTAAAGGGTCCCTAATTACAGCTTGTTAACCTGATGCAGCGGCCACACAGGTCGTCTCTCACTTGGCTCGCGTTTACTCGCGATTCCCAACTCCCCCCGCCCACCGAGAGTGAAGAGGCCATTCTGCCTCCCCAGACTCAGACTCCCAACTCCCGACTCCCGAATTCCCGTCTCTCATCTCCAGCAATCTGCGATCAGCAGAAATGGTAGATTGCCCGACGGCCAGATTCCCTGCGCCCAGCTTAAACTTGCTCCTCGAACACAAACCCTAAATTCCAGGGTATCATGTTGCAACACATTCAGATACCACTTACAGTTCGGGCAGCTTAAGTCTTCACATATTTCTCGGTATACAATTTTGTAATAATCGCATTTTCTACAAAGTATTTTCGGTGTTGGTTTTAAATTTCCGAATTTTAGTTCTGTAGCTGTAGTTATGTGATTTGGATTGGGGGATGTGTGTTTTTGCGTGCCCCTCGTCATAAGGGTACAGGGTATGCCAAATAAAGAAAGGGAACAAAAAAAAAAAATGCTGCCTCCGTTTGTTGCCTCATTCCGTTTATGCTAAGTGGCAAGCGCCGACGCAAGCGCAGTTCGCAACGGCAACGGCAACGGCAACGTCGACGTCGACGTCACATCACTCGGCTCATCTCATTTGGCGGGTTTAATGCACACCGCACCCCCGCTCCCCCACAAGCAAAGACCCTGCTGAATCTCCCCCTGCGCTGGTTGTCAGTGTTCCGTGTGCAGTTTGATTGAAGCCCGCAAATTAAAATGGCCAACTGTGGCTGCGGCCCACGAATGCAATTCTCACGATTTCGCGTCATTTGTTCATCATTTGTGTTCCACACACACACACACACACGCACACACATCGAAAGAGAGAGAGAGAGAGAGAGTCGCATCAGCATCATCTTGTAAGCGATTCATTTGGGCTTTTGCAACATACACAAGTTGCCCAGATTCCAAATTCATGATACCTAATCCCCACGTCGCCACATCGCCACATCCCCATCCAGCTGCACATGATTCAAGATGCGAAATTCCACAGCGCAAGTCCGGTTTGTTGCCAGCGCCTGATCAAATTAACCATTTAAATAAAACATTTGTTTTGATTTTCGCTTAAAAAATAAAGAGAGCTGCAGTGGTTTGCGGGGTGGTGGTGGGGGGGGGAGTGGTGGTGGCAGATAGGTGCACAGTGCGAGATGCTGATGCCGGTTGACAGGCGTACACACAAATCCTCGTCGTTGGTAGCTGCTGCTGGCTGCTGGCTCCATTCTCCATTCTCCATTCTCCATCTCCATAATGATCATACTTTAAGATTTTGAGAAAACTTTAATTCCAGATTATCACAGCATTTACTCGTACTTTAAGCCAGATCACCGCATCAAAAGCATATTCAATCTGTTGTAGAACTCTCCTTAATTATTATACTTAAGAACTACGTGTTATTAAAGCGATAATAATATGGGTTTTAAATTGAAAGGTGAACCGATTTTGGGATCAAGCCGAAACTGTAATTCACCATTTTTATTAGAATGAGTTAAATGCACCGATATTTCAGTGAATATCTATAGTAAAAATATTAAACCGAAACAGACAAATAATGACCATATGTTGACCAGTAACTAAATATATCTTAACTTAAAGAGATATACGATTTATTGAAATTCCTTTATTAGACATATATATATTTAATATTGTAAAAAAATTCTTAAAAACCAGTTTCAAATGGCCTTTCTGCAAAACTATATAAATTGCACAACAAAATTAAACAAAACAACATAATCAAATTAAATTGATGCTTAATATAATTTCATGATCATTATTCTGTCCTTAAATCAACCCAAATCAAATTCTGATCAAGAAAAACATAAAATACACTTTAAATGGTTGTATCAAAAAGTGCGCATTGCCAAAATTGGCTGCTATAACAAATTGTGTGTTCAAGATGTGATTATGAGATGTTCATAAAAATTTGCTTCTGGCTTTTTTAATGAATATAAATTGCATGGAATTCATTAAGAGACGAACAAAAAAAAAATAAAAAAAAAAATGACAACAACGTCAAGAACAGCAACAAAAAGATGGCTAACAAATTGGCCTGAACTGACATCTGGGGATGATGATGCCAATGGACAGGCGACAGCTCAAAGGAGTCAAGCGATGGTCTGGTCTGAGGTGGGGTGGCTGGGGAACTATCATTTATTAATTGTTCTTTAATTTGTGTGGGAAGCAACACATTGTTGCCCCCCCCCCCCGCATTGTTCCCCTTCCCCTATCCAAAAAAATACACGAAATGAAAACGCAAAATGACACAAATCAAATTATCAACATAAAAAAATTAATAAACAAAAGCAGCGACCGCAAACAACAACAAATAATAATATATAAATTTGATTTTATTATTGTTGCTCATATTAAGATGCAAATTAAATACAATAAACCACAACTCATTAAAAGCGCAACTGGCTAATGACCCGATCCGAAAGATGCTTCCAATTTTAACGCCCCAAACTAGCAGCCAAAACTTAATAAAACCGGCTAGAAAAAAGTCGAACGCCCACAGAAATTGGGACTTTCAAACTGGTGTACAAATTTTGATGCTTTGGGCTAAACAAAGAATTTTTACAGACACTTTTCAGACTCGTCTCTTCTTTAATATCTACAAATAATGATAACTATATAAAAAAAACCAAATAAAACAGAGGGAAATGTCTGATTTCAATAAGTAATCTCAAAGTTTATGAATTCCGAATGTTGTTGGTATCTAAACTCAAATAACGACCACTCAGGAGTCAATCCATATATTTTCCAGAGAATCGTACAGAGAATCATACAGAGAATCGTACAGAGAATCGTATTATTATTAATAAGTAAATTATTAATTAAATATGTTAATATACATAGCACAATCTAAGAATAAATTTCGACAACGTGCTATAATTATAATTATTTGATTTGATGTACCGGTTCAAAATGCCATTTGAAGCTAAACAAAAGATCGAAATATATTCATATATAATATGAGAACAATGTAATGCTTTGATGTATGGGACAGTTGTTCTAATTATATAGAATCAAGGTATAAATCATGGAAAAAAAATAACATAAATATTTATAAATAAATTGTATAAATATGTGTGTACAGCAAACGAAACAACAGTTAATGCAATAACAATAATTATAACAATAACAATAACAACAAAGCGTAAGAGAGACTTGTAGCGGGGATTGCTCGACCTGAAGATGCCCTGTTTATAGCTGGGTAGCTTTATGCATATTCGACAGATAATCTACTGAGTGGATAGTGTGGCTAACTTTAAAGTGCAGGGTATATAAAATGCAGGCTATTTGCATTAAGTATAAAGAACAATGTAAAATAAATAAATTTATTAATGGCATTAAATTTAATTTGACTGTTATGTTTGTTGCCTAAAAATGAAACTCACACGTGATCCAAATGCCAAATGCCAACTGCCAAAGTATGCGCCATCAATTCATCAATCAGTCAATCGTCGCTTCAACTTGGCCCACAGCCATCGCTCAGGCAGGTTGTGCTGACTCAGGCTCAAAGTGGGCCGCCACATCAAAACATACAAATCTGCATATAAACAGTTTGTGTATTATGGCCATGTTTGGCCATCATTTGGCGACATTTGATGTAAAGTTTATTGCGCTTATTGTTAGCTGTCTGCAAAATTTGCTTAATGTGCCATTAAAATGCGTTGCGTGTTGGCAAAACCGATCGACTGTCAGGCTTGGACATATAGTACATATATTCACTCCGCTCTGTCTGCTGCATAATATCGGCCAAGCAATGCTTCGGCCCCAAAATCGTCGCCCAAACGACGACGTCGACACAGAAAATATCAAACATCAAAGTAGCGCCCCAAAAGAACCACCCGAATCGAAATTATTATTCAGTCTATTGTGTTTGTTTTCGGGAGCAATAATATAGCTTAAAGCCCATATAGCGTAATTGAAAGAGCTCTTTATATGCTCCGCATGTCATGTTAAGCAGCTGTTAATAAATACAGCACATTGATTTTATTCACGTTTGATAAACGCATTAATATATACCACAATAAGCAATCGGATAAATAGGGTATGATGACAAGAGTCCGAAGGTAGTATCTCCTGTAAAGTGTGTATATTCTACATCGGAATTAACAGCCATGTCTGATGCAGTTTATCGATTACTTACTTCTTTTTCGCAGTATCGATCAAAATCGAATAGGAATTTTCAAAATTGTAAGTATGTTAAACATATGTACAAGTGTTGTAAGGATCGGTAAAGAAATATCAGATGAATATCATAGTTTCTATATAATATTCTCTATATATCCATACATACATAAATTCATTCTTGCATACAAGCATTTAAATATATAAACTGCAAAGTAGGTAAAGCTCCCTCGACTGCTGTATTCTTAGTTGTTCACGCAAAAGAAGTTCCACTGTAGTTGCGATAAGGTTATTGGTTGTTTATTGATTTGTTAAGCAATTAACAGCAATTGCTTAATTATGCAACGGACGTTAACTAGCTGTAAATACATGTCAAATTATTATTCACATTTAAAAGCAATAATTAACAGTTTGAGGCAAAATGCCAACTGGATCGAATCATCTCTGCTGACGTCTGTCAAAAGGTGAGATATATCTGTGGGTTAAGCGGCTTAAGAATAAAAAGTTCAACTCAAATTTGTTTTGAAAAAAAACGCAAGTTTTTATTGACTAAACTCACAAGAAGTGCAAAAACACAAATAAATAATTTAAATAAAAAAAAGATGGTTTTCAACTTTATCTTCAACTTCATCATTGACCTTAACTTAAACTAAATACTTTAGCTAATTTTATTTGCCGCTTGGCAAAAATGTTGTGCACAAAAAAAAATGTATTTATATATATATATGTAAAATATATATAATATATATAAATATATATTTTTAATATGTGGTATTTAGTTATAGTTAATTACTGGATAAAAGTAAATGGGTTTTGTGCGCGTTTATGCTGCTGTTATTGAATATTATGTGATAGATCTATGTAGGTTTATATATACGTATATGCTATATAGTATTTATGTATCTATATCATTTAAATATAGGAAACTCTGTAAGCGGCGTATACTTTTCGAAAGCACCTAAGAACTAAACAACTTATTCACTAACAAAATATCAAATAGTATTTGGGTTAAAATTTCCGAATTATGTAGTTTACCTCTCTGAGCGTTTACCCCCCAGTGTGTGTGTGTGTGTGTGTGTGTGTGTGTTAATCCCTAACTATCGACCATTTCTAATCCACATTATGCGGCTTTCGCTTCTTAGCTTGTCTTGTCCACACACTAAATATACAAAGTAAAAAAAAAAAAAAAAAACACATCACACATATTTAGTTGCTTAGGATCCCTACAACTCCTCCAAACAGCGGACATTGGTCAGCATGATGCGTGTGAGGCGCCAGACCTGCTTGGCGGCATTCTCGAGAGCCCCCGGCGACTTGCCCTTGAAGAGATCCATATTGGGCAGGAAGTAGTGCGGACAGCGTCTGCACTGCAGGCACGAGATCAACTGCAAAAATATCCCATTGATGCGATCCGCAATGCAGTTCTCCTCCCACTCCATCTCCCTCGGATGCTTCTCGCACTCGTACAGCAGCAGTGTCTTCAGATGGTATGACGTCACAGGATTGCCCGGCAGGTCCAAATGACGATCGCGCAGTGTCTTCAATATGCTAAGGCAACGGCGGCGACTGGCACCTGCAACATAATCAAATATCGGTTAAGTGTCACATCTTTAATGTATTTATATATATATATATATATATATCTATATATATGTAGATAACATATCGATATAAAAACATTTTAAAATTTAGTTTAATGCAAGTTGGAATACTCGGAAGTGCTCGACTGCCTTTAAGTCTTTATATGTATAAATATATATATACATATATATATATATAAATATGTATATATATATGTATATATATATATTTGTGTGTGCTTATATAGAAGAAAATTGCGCTTTCTGCTGAGTAGTTTGTTAAATATGAAAATGTGATTTATAAGACCTGATTCTAAAAGAAAATTGCACTCCCAATATGAAAGATATATCTGAAAGAGCATGGCTTTTATTGCTATCAAAAATTAATATATAGAGTTATTTGGGATGCGTAAAGCTTTGGTAAACGATTATTTATATTTTTAATCTGAAATTTCTAAATTTCCTAGTCACCTTTATCGCCTTATTGACAAAAACGGATATGACTAAATCGGCTCGGCTAATGTTGCTTATCAAGAATATATATATTTTATGGGATTGTAGATTCGTTCAACAATCAGTTGCTTTAGCATGACATATTTACTGATTCACGTGAGTTCAATTTGTATTATGCATTTGATACTACAGATTTGACACCCAAACGAAAAAACATGCTTTAAGTTAGCAATTAAATTTAAAAAAAAAACAAGGCAAAACTTGACAGACTCGAAAGTTGTAGTGTTTGACATGGTCAACTTGGCAACAACTCCAAAACATATCATAATTATCATAATTCCCATTAAATATATATATATTATTTTATGGATGGTAACTGGCCGATTACTCATATAAATAGCACTCAAGTGTCCAAAATGTACAAACAAAAAAAAAAAACATGTATGTAATTTGATATGTGGGAGTACCGCGAGTGGTAATTATTTCTGACTGACTAATCGAATTTGGGGAAACTGTGCAGTTAATTTGCTGATAGTTGACAATACTTGCCATGTTTAAAATATAGACCCACTTTCTAGTAATGTTCAAGGTGTGAACACACAGATTGGAAACTAGGCCTCGACTAAAATTACAACTACAACTACAACTATAACTATAACTATAGCTATAACTACAACTACAACTATAACTACAACAACAAGTACAACTACAACTACGATTACGACAACGAGTATGTTGTGAACCGGTTTGATTGATCAACCCACACAGCAAACTGACGTTTGCAGCACATAAATCATGGAGTGCGTGTGTCAAGACCTGCTAATCTCAGAACTGTACCCCCGATAATCATGCGTAGGGCACACGTTGATGTTCTGTTGTTATTGACAAGCCCAATTGCTGAGTAACATGTTGTTATAAAAACAATAAAAAGAAAAATATAAATTGAAACTAATTTTAAGATTTCAAAATAGCTGATAAGCATACATTTATATATTCATATATATTTATCTATGTATATATATAAATACAGATAGCTAGTTAATTCTATTTTGCGTGTTTGCAATTTAGTAGAAGTTCTATAATTCGATACGAATTTCACCAGCATCTAAATATTGTTTATAGATCTCAACTCCAATAATGTGTACTAAATAATGCCAAAATGATAAAACTCTGCGTTAAACTTATCCACTAACTAAGTAGATCATTTACTCAATTGAGTTATTGGAAATTTCTAGAATACTTCAAGCGCATAATGAATACTCAAACGAGAGATCTGATAAGTGTGACAGGCAGCGTAATCGATATACGATATTGTGATATTGCGATAACGACATTGTAATCGATCCGAGTCTCAGTTGACAGTTGGTAAAAGCACGATTCCAGGTAAGCAAATTATTATGCGACAGCGCATTAAATTAAATGCCAAGAAGATCCAACTTAGATCGAAGAAGATCGCGGAACGAGACATTTTCTTGGTGAAAGAGGTGGGCTGAGGCAGACGGACGGAAAGACGAAGATGACAACAAGGAAAGCACACGAAATCAATGTGAGGCCCTGAAGATTTGATTTCGGTCTTTGGTTTAATTTTTATTTATTTATTTTTTTTTTTTTTTTTTTTTTTGGATTTTGAAATTTGCTTTTGTCGACTATGGTGGCTTTTTTTTTGTTTTTTTTTGGTTTTGTGTTGTTCTTACTTTTCTTGGGGGCCCCAGCGTCGTTGTTTTATTTATTTGTTGACTTTATCTAATCGCTGAGATTTAAAATATTTATAAAATCATTTAGAAATTTATTTATGGCTCAGACACTGGCATTGTTGATATCTACTACTTCTATAACAACAACAACAATAAAACCAGTTTGCCTGACTAACCAACTTAACGGCCTTATAGCTATGGTAGCAACTGCGGCTGCGACTGCGACTGCGACTGCGACTGCGTTTTATCTGGCTCTGATCAGCGGATTTGTGAGCGTGGAGACGCAAAGACATTGGGCTCAAAGACCGGCCAAATGGGCCATCACATCCAATAGCTGAACGCAGCTCAGATTTATGGGCCGCTGCACACTCATAATCACATACGGGACATATCTCATTTCTTATCTCTATGCTCCGATAAACGGATGCGTTTAAGGCGTTTGTGAACTTCATTTAAGTTGAAAGTTAATTGAATCTGATTTGACTCTCTGACGTGATCAATAAGCTTCAGATAAATTAAAAAATACCTACACTTGCAAACAAAATTCGTTCTAAAATTATAAGATCAGGATAGATTCGCAATTGCTTTAAAAATTAAGTGAAAATTGATAGCTAAAAGAAACTTTAAAAGAGAATTCCTATTAACAACAATATAAATATATTTTTTTTTTTAGTAAAACCTGTATTCTAAATATTTAGATTAAAATATTTAAATAATTTCAGCAATCAAATGTCAATTGTTTTATAAAAAGACTTTGATCAAGATCAGACATAAGTTTTAAGAGTGAAAGGCTCCCAAGCACTTCTTATCAATTGGAACTAAGAAAGTAGCAATCATCCAATTTGTTGCATGATCATTGCCACCTGATTGTGTGTCGTGTTGCCAGATCGAAATCTAATTTACAAGCAAATATTAATTATTATTTGAAACTGAACTCGCTGATTTGTTTGCAATAAATCAATCACATTAAATTGTGTCACTGAGTGTAAGACCCTCTGCTAACATCAGGTTTTGAGGGGGGTCTATGATTCAGTAGCCGAGTTACTCATTATGCTAGGTTTCTAGATTTATAGCCTAATTTACTATCGCAGAATATTTGTATAGCGGAACAGGTGGAAATGTGAACATTTTTGGATGTGCTTTCAAATTCTTAATTTATAATGCTTAGTAATAAATTACTGCATTTCATAGATAAGGTTTTCTATTCAACAAAATATCACTGGCTACTTAAAGTATATTATACTCCTATATCAGATAATTGGGTATTTCTTTTGCAAGACTTAAGGCTAATCACGAAATATAAATACGAAACTGTATATGGATGATGAAATGTCGTCAATATTAAATATCATCTGGGCACTAACTAAATTTTGTTTTCCAAACCAGACTGGGAAAATAATAATTAATAGCTGTCATAAAGTTTTTAGGGATTAGACAGACACATTTGAAGTATCATTTGAATATCTTTTTGCAATATTAATATTAATATTAAATGTAAAGTTGAAAAATGTTCAAAACGGTATTGAGATTTTTTGCCGACGGTAATTCGAATTGAATTGAATGATTCAGATTTGAGATGGTGCAATGCGTATGTGGATGGGGATGGGGTCAACTTACCTTGCAGAAGACGATTCTCGGCGTCCGTAAAGCTGAGCACCCAGGCATCGCCCTCCATGGCGGAGTTCTTGCCCTGGAGTGCGATGCACTCCTTGGAAAGCATATCGAATCCCTCAGTCTTAACCTCTGCAACAATATTTGGATGCGGCCAGGGTATGCCCGGCAGGGGCCAGTGCGATGCTGAGCGCGGCCAGAGGCCGGCACACTTAAAGGCGGGCGTAATTTGGACAATGATGCGCTCCCTGATGCGCAACTTCACCTCGGTGGTATCGGCTATCATCTTGACAATGTCGCGATAGGCGCACTTGTCGCACGCCTGTGCCACCAGCGTCTGGAATCTGGAGCGTATCTTTCGCGCCGACAAATAACCAGATGCCGTTATGAACTCCACCCACAACGACATGGATCGCTTGCGTCCATCGCTCAGCTTGAGAACCGCACAGCCCGGCAAGGTGCCATCGTCGACAAAATTGAGAACACCCATCTGATTCAGATAGATGATGATTTCAAACTCTGTGGGTGAGATCACTTCCAGTCCCTCGAATCGTCCATTGTAATCGTTGAGGGAGGATATAAAGCGTGGCTCCTGCACCTCCACCTCTTTGAGCACATCCTGCACGATGCGACAGACCTCCTGGATTTGTTTGTGGATCTGCGCCTTGCGCACCTGCACACGATCCGCACAATATTTGTTCATTTGATAGACCATCTTGGACTGTGCCGCGATCATGTCCGACGGCACCAGCATTATTGACCCGGGCGACGACGTCGTGAAGCTTTTTGTTCTTTTGCTTTTGTATTTTCTACTTTGTTTTGTTTTTTGTTTTGCAAATTCAATTCGCTTTAGGAACTGTTATTTCTTTTGTGTTGGTTAAATTTCAATTGGACTGCTCTATGCGAAACTTCACAGATGTTGCATGTTTTTTCTTTCTTCTTTGTATTTTTGGGGCCACAACACAAAAAAAATGTATAACAAAATTGCAATTGTTTTTTAAAATTTCTTCTTTGTTTTTTTTTTTGCTCTTTTATGTTTTATATTATCACGTTGCGAACGAAGGCGGCGGCGGCTTTTTGTGGGCTTGCGTATCACGTGACAGTCACAGTTTGAGTGGAGTTCGCACGCGTCGCAGTCAGAATCGTAGTCGCAGTCACAGTCACATTCGAGATGTCGCAGTCGAAGTCGAAGTCGCAGCCAACTCGTGTCGCGTGTACTCGCGCCATCAACTTCAAGACATTGACTGATTTTGTATGGCGTGCACGCCGCAAGAAAAGTATCCGCAGTCGCAGTAGCAGTCGCAGTCGCGGCGCTGCTGCCCAGTCTCCATCTCGCCATCTCCCCACAAACACACACGCACACACACTTGAGTCAGCAGTCGGCAACGTATGTGCGAGTGTAATGGCACTACAAATCGCAATACGCTTGGACTGCTGCGCCTGCTCTTGCTCTCACTCTTGCTCTCTCTCTCTGTTCTTTTCAAAGAGAGCGCACACAATGGCTGAGCGCGCTCTCAGCGTGTGTGCATGTGTTGGTTTCACTGTGTGTTTGTTTAATGCTCATTTGATTGTTTGTTTGTTTAATCAAAGCGCTATAATGGCGACAAGCTAAGATAGATCGAGAGGGAGCGAGAGAGAGAGAGAGAGTCAGTCTGTGTACTTTCACTCATTTGAACCCACACATTAACCCACCCCAAATATTCAACCACTCCGCAAGCCCTTTGCGTTTCGTTTGTAAGTTTTCATTTGCTTCTGTTGCTGTTTGTCGCTTAGCTCCGCCTACTTTTTCGCTCACACACATACAGGCATACAGTCCGGCAGACAATCACATAGATACGCACTAATACTGAGAAACGTCGCTGTATATTTCTCTCTCTATACTCATTGGGGGTGTGCTTGTGGGTGGTTTACTTTGCTAAGTGTTAGTTGGTAGTAAGCGGTGTAAAAAGTTGTTTTTGTTGCTGTTGTTTGCCGTTACTCGAATTACCAATAAATATCTGACCAAAAAGGCAGCTTGGCAGTGGCCATTTAGACATCTGATTTATGCAGAAAAGTCTATTAGCCAACCCTTAATACTAAATTACACAAATACTCGACAAAATGTATTACTACCAAATACATTTGAATTACATTTTGAGTATATCGAAATGCGTATGTGAAATGTGTAACAAAATTAACTAAATTTTACATAATGGAATACAATTTTTTAAAATGATATATTAAATAAAACACAGAAATAAATTATCAAATAGGCCTATAAATTTTGTGTAATACATAAAACATAAATAAACTCAGTTGTAGATTATGAAAAATAGTATATTATATATGAAAAATAGTATTTTATATATAAAATGATAAATAAATAACATACACATATTTAAATATACATAACTAAATCTACGCACATAAATAAAATAATGTATTTACATTCATTTCTAGTTGCTATTATGTTTTTTTTTAGCAAAATAGCAAGCAAACCAAAAATAATAGCGAGGCTGACAGATTAATTTATACGTGACAGGCAGATATATATATATAAATGTGTGTGCTTAGATGTATATGTATTTATGTGTATGGCCACAGTCGGCCATTACGAAAATCTGCCAAAGCTCCATCGTTCTAAGCCCGTATTAATGCATATCTAATTTGATTAATGGACGTTTAACACGAGCTTCTAACATGCCTCGCATCACGCTGGCCTGTGGGTGGCGTCTCCGGCTCGTAAATTAACACAGAAATTGGAAGAGAACAATAGAGTACGGTGCGAGTGAAAGAGAGAGAGAGAGAGAGAGAGCGAGAGAGAGAGAGCGAGAGAGGGACAGAGTGAGAGAGTGACAGAGTGTGGCCCATTGAGGGTATCATATCTTGGTTTTTATGCGCAGTGCGGCAACATTAAGTTCCACTTTAGAGAGTGGCAAACAAATTATTATGTATAATTCAGTTTGAACTGTGTGCCGGAACCTGCATTAAGATAAAGCTAATTAACACCTCAGCCCCGCGAGGGTCCCAAGCGACGACTGGCTAGGGTATGTGAGAGGAGGTGGTAGAGGTGGTGGTGGTGGGGGGGGGATGGGGTACACCCTAACAGCAACGCCCATAAGTTTAAAGACCAAGATGTTTTTCCACATGAGTCTATCATTTTTCATCACTCTGACTACAAAAGCGATAAGCGAAATGCGGAATGGAGCTAAATTGAGTTAAGGGTACCGGACATCGAACCTTCTGCTTGTACCTGCCTCTTGCTTGTGCCGGACGGTGTGCCTCTGGATTGGTTGCATGTCATCGTCGACTATGGAAATGAGTGGCCGTTAATGTGCGAGAAAAATGCGCTGGGAATCTCTTTAATGGCCGCGTAAATGTGGAAAATGATCAAAGGGACACGAACTTAATTGCGTCCATTATCGGGCTCTTTATAGCCCCCGATATCTGTATATGTTTATATAAATATATATACAAATGGGAAATGAATTATGCAAACGGCCCATAGCTTCAAATGCCCAGCGATTCCAATAAGACATCTTCATTAGCAGCAGCAGCAAGTGTCTGAAGGTCTCGGCTGGATTGGCTTAGCTTATGGCCATTTTATCGATAAGATAAACGCAATCGATTGCCGGCCGTGAGATTTATGCAAGTTAAGCAGTGCGATCGATACTCGATCAACGTTCAACGATCATCGGCGATCTCCTCGAGCCGTTAAGTAGAGCACAGCCAGCACGGTAGTCGTCTCGTTTAATTAAATTGTGTATGTTTTCTGTACGCTCACCCCTGCCTCCCTCCCACCACTAGCCTCCACCCGCTAACCCCTTCGACGGATGAGACAACTTCATTCGCAGCGGTTGCCCTTATCAATAGCCCGAGATCTGCACTGATGAGGTCCTCCTTGAGGTCCACTTTGGCATTGGCACATACGCTTTGTGGTACCGTCCCTGGGACCAAATGAGTAAATGGCGGAAAATTAAATTCGCTGCGGCGACAACTGCAACAATCCAAAACCAACTGTCCCTCAGCCACATACCCTGTACTTGATCCCATTCCATCGGAACCTGATTATTTATTAGGTTCGACTACAAATCCTTAAAGAAGTAAAACGTAATCAAAGCAGAAAACAGAAACTATTGCAATTATGGCCACCTTCTATCGAATCGATATTTATCGATATGTTTTGATCCAGCTAATGAATGAAGTCGAACGAATATAATGAACAAGTGTTTCCCTCAAATGTGTGAATGTCCCAAGCTGCAATCATATTCGTTTGACCCTAAACATTTTTTCGGTATGTTTTGATCTACTTAAGTTATCGATTGCCAAAGAAAATATTATACTGGTGATATACAGATGAAATATATTGCAAGTTTCTAGAATTAATTTGTTGATATTGCTTACAAATCTTCTTCATAGTTGATGTGGTCAGAGGAATATCTCTTCCAGGGGTACAGGGTATAACGAAAAAACAGCACACTCACCTACACACACACACACACACACACACACACAGAAAGAGAGAGCGATAGATTGCAATCGCTGGCAACTCACAACATTCCCTACTGCTGCTCCTGTTCCTGCTGCTACTGCTGCTGCTCCAGCGTTGGCGATGGCGATGGCGATGGCGATGACGATGATGATGGTCCCTGCTCAGTGGTGGACACAGGCACCATCAGCAGCAGCAGCAGCAGCAGCAGCAGTTGCAGCTGCTACATGGACACGACACGTTCCTCGTAACCACGCCGCGTTTCCCCGGTGTTTGTTTTTTTCTTGACTTTGTACCTTTCCTTCCTGCCGCATGTTTTTTGTCTTTGTGTCCCAATTTCTGTAGCAACTACTACTTGGCTACTACTTGCTTTGTGGTGACACTTGGACGTCGACATGTTCATTTGTGTTGTGTTTGCCAGCGCATTTTGGCCACCTTAATATATATATAAATAAATAAATATATATATATATAAATATATATATATTGTATTATTTCATATTATTATTATTTTATTTTGTATAAGCTAATTTTATTGCAGTTTATTTCCTAGATTAGCTTACAAGTTAAAATCGTCTTATATGATTTTCAATATAATACAGATATGGCCAACTTATAAGTGTCAACACATAATTGGATAGATCCCAAATTGCTTCTGCTCTTTGTGGTTCTCCACTTGAGCATAATTGGCTGAAAAGGTAAAATTGTGTCTTTGACTTGCGCTCAACTGCACTTGTTATTCTAATCTCAAGTTGGGTCAGTCGACAACGGAGATTCGAAAGAGGAACACAATTCAGAGACTGGGATTCACAGAATCCGAAACAGAAGCGAACCTTAATTAGGGCACTGCCCAAAATGCCACCTTAAAACCCCGACTAATTGACAATCTCGAGAGATAGAAAAAGCGAGAAAGAGAGAGGGAGTTGGAGAGGGAGATGCAGAGGCTGAGGCAGAGGCAGAGACAGAGATCAGAATTCACAATACAAATGTCAGTTTGGATGCGAACCCATTTCAAATCCATGCACACACTCACACACACACACACATTTGCGATCATCGATCATTTTCCAATTGAGCTGGCCAAGCTCTGATAATCTGCAGAGCTGCCAGCACGCATTGCGTTTCATTGTGCAGTCGAGTTTGTCATTTGATATGATGGCAACGCTGACAGCAGCCAGCCCAAGATGAAGACGGCGATTGAAGAAGGGTATTATGGGGTGAGAGGAACGTGCACACTGAGAAAAAATATACAAAAAAAGGGAAAAGAAAACTAAAGAACTAAGGAAATGATAATGAAAAGAGCCAAATAAATATAGTTACAGGTATATATACATATAGATACAGATAAAGATATAGATAAAGATATAGATAAAGATATAGATATAGATATAGATAAAGATATAGATAAAGATATAGATATAGATATAGGTAAAGATATAGATATGGATATGGATATGGATATAGATATATATAGAGATAGAGATATAGGTAAAGATATAGATATAGATATGGATATGAACATGGAAATAGATATGGATATGGATATAAATATAGATATAAATATATATATATAGATATAGGTATAGATAAAGATATAGATATAGATATAGATATGTATATAGATATTTATACTGATAGAGATATAGATATAGATATAGATATAGATATGTATATAGATATTTATACTGATAGAGATATAGATATAGATATGGATATGGATATGAATATGGATATAGATATAAATATAGATATAGATATAGGTAAAGATATAGATATAGATATGGATATGAACATGGAAATAGATATGGATATGGATATAAATATAGATATAAATATATATATATAGATATAGGTATAGATAAAGATATAGATATAGATATAGATATAGATATGTATATAGATATTTATACGGATAGAGATATAGATATAGATATGGATATGGATATAGATATAAATATAGATATAGATTAATTTATTTTGTTGAGTGTACTTTACCTGGCGCTTTGACATGTTCAACTGGCGACATCTGACCTCTGCAGGCTCAGCCATGTTGTTGTTGTTGTTGTTGTTGTTGTTGTTATTGTTGTTGTTGTTGTTATTGTTGTTGTTATGCGGCATGTGCAAAGGTCAGCCGGTTGCAGGCAGCGACAGCCGCAGAGCTAACAATCGAGGGCATTGGCATTAGCATTTACTTACCTGTCTGATCAGCTATACTCTTCTCTGCCCTTACCTTTCCCCTCCTCCTCACCCCTCCACGCCACTAACTAGCCCCGCTTTGCTCTGCTCTGCTGTGTTGTTGGCCAAGTGGCGCCTGCATCCCGTCGCGCTGTGTCTGCATATGCGGAATATGCGTGAGCGTCGCTTAACAACAACGAGCCGCATGCCTCATGCCTCATGCCTCATGCCTCATGCAACAAGCAATCTTTTGGACAGCGCCAGCGTCCCGTGTCCAGACATTCAAATCAGTGCCAGTTTTCGAGCTGAGAATTGCGATGCAGTCGCAGTAGGAGTCGGAGTTGGAGACTGAGACGGAGACGGGGAATGAGAACCACCACAGTTGCAGGGCCCCACCTGAGCCCCCACTTGAGCCCCCACCTGCGACGCACACACACACACACACACATTAAATTCAGCGACATGCGGTTAAATATGCTTAAGTTTTTCCGCGGACAACTTGAAATTAAGTATATGCCACAGAGCAGCGAAAGAAAGAGCACCAAAATCGTTGCATGTTGCAAGTTGCAACAGTTGCTGCTGCTGTCCTCATCAGTGTTGCCATTTTAGCATTTTGCTCCAAACATCTCTTACTTTAAAGCTGAAGCTAAAGGCTGCTTCCCAAATTGGAAATATATATATTTATTTTTTATGTACTCTCAAAATAGGTATTTTCCTTAAATTTGGAATCATAAATATTATTTCATCAAGAGGATTAATCATTGGGCCTTATTTTGATTGCTTACGCAGACCACTCGCCAATCAGTCATCAATCAATCGGCCCATCAATCAGGACTATCTTCTGATTAGACATTAAATTCTCCAACAACTATGCTTGAACATTATTTCCTTTATTTCCAGGTCAATCTGATGTTTGTGTTTTTACTATCAATCGGTCAATCAATCAATCAGGTCGAACGGTATACTCTAAATGCATAATTTCATTTCATTTCATTTTTGGCTTCTTTTTGGCTGTGTGCCATTTGGCTTTTGGCAGCACTCTTGTTGCCCCATAATGAGTCTCCTCCATATCGCAGTTCCCATTCAATGTTCGCGTCCACTACCCATTCCCAATCACAATCCCAATCCAGTTGTGCGTCCCATGCAGTTACCTTAATTTATATATTGTTTGGCTCTGTGCAAATATCAACGCGCTTTCTTGAATGTGGTTAATGCGACTTCTTAGCCATTATCCATTCATTATGACCATTAGGCTGTGTACCACTGCCAGTTACCCCATACCCCCCCCCCCCCCCCCCCCCCGGCCCCATCGCTGTATCTCTCTCCTTCTGCTCGCTGCTTCTGCTCCTGTTGATTAATTCCCGTTCCCCTGTTTCCCACTGACATTCCCCAGGCCATCGTTCTCCGTTTATGGGTAAGAGTCTCTTGATAAAACAATTTGCAGATCTGGGATCGACACGGCTTTTAATGGGATCCTCAATGCTTCCTTTTAATGTTGATGAACTTCATTTGAGAATAGTTCCCATTCTTAATTTCATCATGGTATATATCAAACAACACTTTTCCAAATTATAAAATAATATTTTTAATGGATAATTCAATTTTCAAAGAACACATGACAAAAATGTGAAATAATCAAATCTAAGGGAACTTCTTTGGTTTCTTAAGTCTTTTAGACCTTAGTTTAACTCACACAAGAACTCATTTCTCAACCGATTATTCCTTTCACAGATATATTAAATAGTAATTTAATCTTAATGATCTTTTGTTTATATGTACGAATCATGACAATACGCAAATTAGATTAGTTTGATTCGAATATTTTGGCAAGCTAGATGGACCCATCTGTCATCGGATCGTTCTAATGGCAGCTATATGATATAGTAGTCCGATCCAGCTGGCTCTGACATATATGCTGACCGCAGCTAAAATACCAGTATAAGCCAAATTTGATCGATATAGCCATAACACAGGCTGAGTTCATACAGTTAGTTGGATAGATGGAACGAGTTGACTTCTGGTTAAGAATGTGCATACTTCTTCGACGTGTTGCAAGCTATACGACAAAATAAACGAGGTATAAAAAGAGTGGAAGAAGACAAGAATTGCTGTTGACTCCAGATGCAGTCTGGTTGACTGTTTTCTGAGCCGTTGGGTGTCTTATCTGGTCTGAATTTAAATTATTGGCAAAGAAATCGGAGGACAGTCTGGGCTTACACTTGTATTAATGCAAGGCAAGGCGGTCCTCTCGAATGGGATGCATCGTGTGATAACTTGGCCCGACTCGCAAACAGATCGAACCAGTAACATGGCAGGTATGAGCCATTAGCCATTAGTCGCATGTTAAGGCCAACCCAAGGAAGCAGATAGAGACAGAGACAGAGACAGAGAGAGAGAGAGAGAGGAGGCCGGAATGAGGGCGTGGCATTGCTCAATAAGCTACAGCTAAAGGCTGACCATAAACATGAATATGCTATTATGGCTCCAGGCTGTGGACCACTTTGCGCTTTATCCTCGCTGATTAAAAGGAGCCAAAAAAAGCAAGGAACAACAAGTATTTGTTTATTCAATTAAAGCGGCTATTGAATATCCATCAAAGTCAAGGAATGAAAGTCTGAGATGAGCGGACAGGAATGGAATACCAAGGCCATAATCTCAATGCGAGATCAGAGATTTCTCAACATAAACCCAACGAATTTATGGCTATAAAAACATGTCTTCTCGCTCGTATTCTAAAAGTGTTTATTTTGATGGCCACCACAGTCGGGGCGCTAATTAGGACGTGCTGCAAACTACACAGCTCTGCGACGACTGCAGTCGTCTCCAGACCCAGACCCAGACCCATACCCAGTCTCAGTCTCAATCTCAATCTCAATCTCAATCTCTCTAAGTCCACGTCTCAAGACGCATCGTATCATTAAAATCAAAATCAAAATCATGCAAACGTTTAACAACGCTACAAAACTTGTCGCTGCATATGAGCGAGGTGTGGGGGTGTGGGTCGGTGCGTGGGGGGGGTCATCTCTATTGGATCGTAAAAACGCGCCGTTACAAGCAGTTGGCACTTGGCAGTTGACAGTTGGCTCATAAACTTTATAAACTAATTGCCAAGTTTTTCACTAGAAACTTGCCGTTTTTGCGCTCGCTGTTCAAAATACCCTCTGAGCCAACAGCGTTGAATGGGTATATTGGACCAAATGTGCTGGAAAACAAATGTGCTAATATCTAAATAGAAATTTTGAACGTAATTTTCAATTCCGAAATATCTTTCCTAGATAAATAAGAATAACAATATATATATATATAATAATAATAATAATAATAATAAATAATACAAATAAAACTGCAAAAGATTTTTAAAGATCAGCTTGAATGATGGGTAAGGTAAGGTAACGTCTGCCGTATAAACACTTTGATTTAATCCATTGAGGAAAGATGAAAATCTTTGTTGCTGCAAGCTCAAAAAATTGCGATTATATCAGTTGAAAGCTGCAATCCGTCAAAAAGAATGGAAAACAACAGTTGTTAATGGATGTGTTGGACTGACATAGATGCGATTTCTATGATCGGAACAGAGTATTTAACAGTTAGTTGACCATTTGCGGCTATTTGTTTTGTGTGTTGCTGCAAACGGCTCACAATTTGTAATTGAATGCATGTAAATTCATTTCATGTGCCAACAGTCGTAAAATCAAACATTTAATGCCTCATATCTGACAAGTGTCCAAAGTCAGAGAAACCCAGCTCTTTTCCTCTCTCTCCCTCTCTCTCTCTCTGTCTCCAAAAACAAAAAAAAAGAAAGAAATATTGGTGGAAAAAAGAGGAGAGCCAAGCGGCTCAGACTTGAGTGCGTAAATATTATCGGCAAGTACACTTTAGGCCATTAGCAGGCCATTTAGCAGACAGCTTGCAACGACTCCGGGAATGAGAACGAGAATGAGAATGCGAATGAGATAATTTTGTGAGAGACTTGCAGAAGAGACCTGCCTGCTATCTTGAATTATGTCAGTTTTGTAATTTTATGCGAATCTTGTTAATTGTGCATAAGGTTTTCTGCTGCTGCTGCTGCTGCTGCTGCTTGTCCACTTCAATCCCTCTTCCGATTTGCCCTCGTCTGCCCCCCGCTCGAAAACATGCACGCAGCAAGGCACGCAACGAAAGACTTAGGCAACGAACTCGCGACAGAAACGACAGCTGCATGCTATGGCTGTGCCACAAATGACCATGAAATTGAGCAACCTGCAAACAACAACGACAACAACAACAACAACAGCAACAACTTGCAACAACAATAACAGCGACTGTCAACTCAATAAAAACAAAACATACAAAAATGACCACATTTGCTATCAGAAACCTGTTCAAGCTTTGCAAAAATCAAATTAGTATATAATATATATATATATATATATATAAATATATACTGATGACTTAACTCGGGTTTACATTCATTTTAACATAATATTGATAATGAGATTGCAATTCGAATATATGTTTTATATCTCATATTGAACAATCCCAAAATCATAAGTAAATTGAAAAGAAATCAATTTAAATAGCTTTGCAGAGAATATTCAGATTTTCTCACAAAGTATGTAACACATTTTAGAGCTAACGGAAAATGTATTAATCCGTCAAGACAATGTACAAAATATTTTCAACTTTTAAACTGTCTAAGTTAAGCTCAAAAAAATTAGTAAATAAATTAGGTAAAAACTAAATCAGATATCCAACTATTTAGATTGATATACAATTATTTTTCTTTGTTAACAACATAATTGTATTTTCAAGTTAACAATTAGACTTGTTAAAAACATTGAACAAACCTGCTTAAAGTATAAAAACAAGAACACAAAAAAAAAATCCCTGCTTGAAACATTAAAGTGTTAAATATTTACTTTCATGCGTTGCAAGTGTATCAAAACTTCGGCGGATTTATGCAGCTTTTTATCATATTTTTATTTTTTTGGTGTGTTTTCTGTGATTATTGTATTTTTTTTATTTTTGGCGCCGCCGTCTTCAAAATCGCATAAATTGAGGTTATTAACGCGCGCTTAGGCCACAACTCATGTCAGAATGTATCAATGGGTTCCATATGGGGAATATTTATATTTTTGTGCAGCTTTCGACGCCGGAGCGCCAGAGAAAACCAATAAAGGCTCCAGCAGCTGCAGGCAAATAAATATCGGTCGGTCAGTGCAGTGTATCTTTGCACCTTGCCACCTTCCCACCAATCTCCTCGACTGAGTGCCAGCCAGACTGCCTTACTTGCTGACTGCATAGGATAAATTATTTCGGGACAAGCAAAATATCACTTCGATTAATTCAAACAAAGGCGAACGCAAAGCTGAAACCGCATCGCCTCCAACATCAACTCCAACTCCAACTCAAACTCCAACTTCGGCATACGGCTTTGGGTCTCTCTTAGTCGCCAAGTCTACCAGTTTCCCAGTCTCAAAGTTGCCGCACCCAATGCAAATAGAGTTCGCATTATCGACGGAACGGACCAGAATTGAAATGAAAGAAACGCTGTGCGCATTGCTTCAAAATTCCCGGCGGTCAAAAAAGGATACAAAAAAAAGAAATAAACCAAAAAAAAAAAAACATACTGCAAAAAAAAAAAAGAAGCAACATGCAGTCGTACGACTTGTTTATTTGGTATTGAGCTTAATTTGGACATGATAAGTTGCTCGGACGGCGTTGCCGGCAACGGTCGGCGCTGCCTTTCAAGTCTTTCTTTCGGTCTTTACAATCCAATTGATGTTTTACTTGCAGGCCGTGTGCCATACAAGTGCCTGAGTGCGAGAGAGATGGCACCATCGATTCATTACCCCACAAAGTAGTTGCTGAAAGCCTGCACTGAATACGCCCCCAGAAGTTGCCTGCCTCTTCAGCTATGCAGATTCTGTGGACAACGTTCTTCCCTTAATTGATTTACCAATCAGAGAGAAAATGCAAAAAGTGTGCTTTACCAATTTTGCTTTTTTTTTCCCTTAATATTTGAATTTTTATTCGAGTATTCTCTAAAGCATTTCCCTTTTCCCATATCTTTGTTTAATTTATTAATTTATTTAATCAATTTGACCATAAAAAAAAGGTCAGCAATTTAATATTCAAAATAGAATTAAAATGTAAGTAACAAAATTATGAAAAATTAATAATTAATATTTGAATTTAAAATGGAAATGAAAAATTTAAAGTAAATTGTAAATTTTTATGTAAACATTTATTTATACAATTAACATAGGAAAAAAGAAAACCTGATAAAAAACAGTTACTAATTTATTTATACGGTATCCAGTACTCCCTATTAGCAAGAGCAAAATAAATATTGCTTAGCTTTTGCGTCTGCTGCAAATAAAAACTGAGTAATAAAAGAGCCAAAATTGTATTTTATTTTCCATGCTTTCTAAATTCCGGAGGCAATCGCAATGTAATCCGCAAATAATTATTTATTTTACACTCTGTATATGTGGTAATAGTAGAAAAATCGAGAGCAGCGCAAGAGCATTTATTAAAATATATATTTACAAATTGATTCTGCTAATTTTTCCATTTCTCAGTTAAAGTTTGTATTAGTTACAGTAGCAATGGCAAAGCGAAAAACTAGAAAGGAGCGCATCCAATTTATTCAGTGGCAAAGCAAAAGTTTCAAAGAAGCCGAAGAAAAGCGGAGGTTTCATTAAACTTAAGTTAAAAGCTGTTTAGATTATCCAACTTAAGGTCTACCGATGCACTATATCAAAAGAGATCGCAGCTGAGGCGCCTCTTCACAGCAAAAGTGTCTTAAATTGCATGCCCCAAAAAATGGCAAGCAATAAGAACATATCATAAAAGAAGCACAAGCAATTTAGGCCAATTTCGATTAAAATCAATATTTACAAGACAAAGGATCTGGGTGAGGCCTGGGCACCTGGGGCATGCTGTATGCTGTATGCCACCCTTTGTGGGGGGACGTGAAGGACGTGAAACGGTGGACAGTGAACGGAGGACGGGAGGGGTGAGCTAAAATTACGAATTTAAACATGAAAACTTATAAATATTGTGACGCTGACAGAGACGGAGACAACACACACACAACGCACACAACACACACAACACACACAACACACACATGCATTCAGCACAGGAACAGCAACAGCAACAAATCATGCATAATGCGTCAGTTGGCTGTGCTCGACAGGCAGATACCCTGTCAATTAAATATATATAAATATATAGATATATATATATATATAAATATATGCTTAATAATATTATAATCTCATTGCATTACAAAAATGAACCATAATACTAGAAATAATCTTAAGTACTTTTTATGGTTTAAAATCATCGTTTAAACATATCAAAATCCCAACAATGATAATATATATATACATATATATATATATATATATTGATAAGTAAATAGTAAATAAGTGTATTCACTGCTAAGGGGTATTCAAGGAACGAGTCTGAAAGATTAGTTTGGAGCGCTGACCGCTGACACAGCCAGAAAGTTTGTGGAGAATCTTTCGGAGAGTCTTTCGTGCTGCGCGATCTGAAATAAACCAGGCGTTTGCCCCAAGGCGTCTCTGGCGGTTCGATGCGCAACCGTTTTGGGGAAGATTCGACGGGTTGTCGGCTCCGACGTCAGTCGCTCGTTTTGTCCTAAAGAGCTGTTGATGCGTACCAAGGCCCTGACTGCCAGCCTGCCTCCAACTGCCTGACTGTAAATGTTGGCTTGTTGGCTTGTTGGCTTGCTTGGATTGTTTGCTGGCTTGTTTGCTGGCCTGGTTGTTGGTCGCTTGGTCACTGGTGTCTGGTGTCTGGTGTTGTTGGTTTGCTTTGGTAATCACCTTTTGTTATAAACACTGTAATTAGGGCTTCATTAAAAGGGTGGTCCCCGCTTGTCTTCGCCTGGCATGCCAAGCGGCTGAACGGTTCAACGTTGATTGAAAACGTCGCCTTCCGTCCGGCACTGTCCGATCCACCATTCAAGCAGGTACATCAACAGTATGGACTGTGGTGCGGGGCACGGAGTTAGGGGTACGGTCATGTAGCGCCGATCAACAAGAGTGCCACGCCCACAGCGCACGCCTCATAAATAATAAGTGAAATGTGCGTGCGGCTCGAGTCCCGTCGCACAGTGGTACCAAAGTCACCCAACACACAAACTGGACTACCAGCTACCGTTTCAATCCTTCAACTAACACAATTTTAAATTGCTGTGCGAATGATTAAGGAAACCGAAAACATTTGGTTTTAATAATGATCTTGGATTCATGAATCGATAATGCATTGGGCCCAGTGTGCGATCTGGGGAACCCAGAGCTAAACAAATAGCGAGCCCAGCATAATTATAGCATGCACAAAGTGTTTTTTAAGAAAGGGCGGACAGTTGCAGCGCAGTTTATTCACCTGCCGTCCCACTGGGGCACCGAGATTCCGGAGACCCACCGCAACGTACAAATTTCACGCCTCGAAGCTATTGGCAACAGAGGTTTAAGCCGAATCAAAGCCACGACTAGTGATTGTTCCAGATGCCAACAAATAAGAGAAGATCTCATAGCATTTCAGTTATCGGATTATAAAGAGGATTCTTTAATTCATTTAATATTGCTGTCGAACTTTTTCGTTGGCCAGTTTCAAGCTTCCTTTGAAACTGCAAAAGTTGAGGGAATTCAATTAACAACTTTCTGTACAGGGTATTCCAAAGATGGGACTTTTCTGGGGCCAGCTTCAGCTGTTGTTTACCCTGATAAACGAACTGTGCTTAATCATTTTCAGTTGCCACAATTAAAATGCCATCAGGTAGACGCTCTATGACGTCAGAGATAGAGACTAAGAGCACCACTGCACCACTGCGCCACTTGGTCGATTGATCGCTTGATCGAGTGCATCGGATAAGGTCGCAAATGTCACTGAGAGCATTTGTTTTCCCTGTTTTCTGCTTACCTTTTTTTTTTTTAGGTTTTCAATGAGCATATGATTTATGTTTCTACTTTTCCCATGTGCGGGCCAACCTGTTCCGCTCTCAGCTCAGCTGGAAGGACCTTAGATAAGTGGAGCTGATATGGAAAGTCTAGTTGTGGCAAGCTGCGTCTTCTTCTTCTTCTTCTTCTTCTTCTCTATATTTTTTAGATCAGCTATTGGTGTGCTTGAAGCATTTGTTTTCGGTTTTTGGGTTCTACTCAAAATAAAAGTGTCAAAGTAATTCGCTAATAAAGAATTATTTGTCTTTCAGCAAGATAACAAAAATAAAAAATAAAATAAAATATATAAAAATATTATATATTTAATCTAAAGCAGTTTACCACCTACTCTGTATATATCTGTAGTTTATAGGGCTATAGTTAAGCAGATATGATTTTCATGATTTACAGCAAGTTGAACACTTTGAACATTAAATTTTATTATATTAAATTTTTTTATATAATTATACTAAATAGAAATATTAATTGGTTATCTGCAGTTGTACAAATAAAACCAGATTAACGATATTCCACGAATGCACATGACTGTGAAATATAAACTTGAATCTCAACATTACCAATAAAAATTAAGTATTAAAACCGCAATTCAATAATTCTATTTTCAATAAACCGATTTGAATAGTCCAAAAAGTACCAATTTTAAATAAATAATATTTCATATATTTTATGTTTATTTTATGATTTAAATTACAAAATTAGCGTTACTTAACAAGCCACGCCTCTTTTTAAAGGGCGCTAAAAATGCGCTGCAAACCCAGGCTTGAAAAATGCAGCTGCCTTTTTGTCAGCGCATTTGTTGTGCATATTAGAAATGTTTTCGTTGTTGTTGTTGTTGTTGTTGGTGGTTTTATTGTTGTTGTTGTTGTTGCTTTCTTTGTTTGTCTTCGAACGCAGCGGGCTGTCGAACTGAGGAAACCCACCCATGCCTCCCCACCCGTCGTGCTATCCATTGATAAGAGCGACTGGCGCCGGCGCCAAAAAGTTTTGGATGATCTCTTTTGGACTGGCTTAAATTATGGACTGTTGTTGGTGGACAACAACAATATGTCATTTTCCAATGATTTTTATATTGCACTTGTCGCAGTACTCCAGCCAGTGGGCAGTTGCTGCCACACCCCCCCCCCCATATTGTAATGCCCCCCCTGCCACTGATACCGCTGCCTCCGCAGGGTCATAAACATTTATTGGTTACGGCTCATTTGGGAAGGTACAAAACACACAAATAAAGAGTCAACAGACAGTAGTAGGGCTAGGGGTAGGGGTAGGGACAGTGTAGAAACCACCTGACACATGCCACACCGGACACACCGGCAACCAGCGTACGCAAAGTAAGGTCTGCAGATCTGCAGATCATCCTTTCACTTTTAATGAACTTAATGAACAGCTCCATAAATCATCATTGGAGCAGACCACAAATGTCGTTAGTTTGTCGCGCTCATTAATGGATGCCATCACGGGTGAGTGTGTGTGTGTGTGTGTGTGGGGAGGGGGGGGAGCGAACCCCCGCCGGATGAGGTAGATCTCGTTTTTTACCTGAAGAGCCGGCGACCTTTTACCACTATTAACTGCTTGCCACGCCCCAATGTTGCGGTAGCATTAGGCCAGCCAACAACAGTAACAGCAACAACAACAACAACAACAACAAAAACAATTCACGCTTCTCAACAACATTGTAAATTGTATGCCTATTAATCTATTGTTGTGGCGCATTCGGAAATTAACTTGCCACATCATTTCTGAGATGCTCTACTCAATTTGGCTGACCGTTGCTCCCGTTGAGAGCCGCAGGTGCAACATCAACTTCTTTGTAATGTTTTCTGTGTGTGTGTGTGTGGATTTGTGTGTACATGTGACATCCAAAAGTGAATAGATATAGTTGAGATTATTTGCAACTAATTCATGCAACATGTTGCCGAATTTGACAATGCCTAACATTTTGTCTACTACATTTCCAGTTTCCATTTGTGACTTAGTTTTGTTTGTTTGCAACATAAAAAAAATAAATAAATATGATGTATTTACTGCTTATTCTGAGCATATAATCTCATCTTTGGGTTTTATTGTAATTAACATTAAAATATTCAAATACACAATAAAAATTGTCGTATTGTCGCGATAAATCATCGCGAAAGCAAATAAAAATGTTCGAAATAGTAAAATATATTTTTTCAGTATTAATTAATTAAATTTGAAATGATATAAGCCACAAGACAAGATAGAAACTGAAGTTTTTGATGTTTCAAATGATTCTATTCGATGTTTATATAAATCTCATATTTTATATATACTCAATTTTTTATTGGTTAGACAATTCTAGCAGTAAATTCTCCTTGTTTTATGATAAAAGAAAACTTTAGCTTTATTTTTGCTAATACAATTTGTAGTTAATTATGAAAGTTTTGACTTAGATTCAGTATATGCCACTCAAATCGTGAATCATTCAATCTTCTATGTGGCAAGTCGATGCATTATGCTATTTATTTACAACAGCTGTGGCAATAACAACAGCAACGCCCCTCAACGGCTACAACAAAGCGCAGCGAAATATATATATACATATATATATATATATATATATATGAATATTTGAAGAGGTAGCGGAACAAAGGTACTAACAATGGTCCATTGTGGCCATTGAGGCAGCGTCAAAAAAAATGTGGCAAATGCGAGTGCTCGACAATTGTTTGAGGCATGTCGCTTATCGGGCTTGTTAATCAGTTTACATCAGGCTCGCTGACTTTGCTGAATGCTGCCTTGAGGCACAGTTGCCACAGCCTGCAGCCTGCATCCTGCAACCGTCTGCTATTCCCCCTCTCTCTCTCTCTCTCTCTATTTCCTTGCCGATTGCGCATGCGATTGTCGACCCTTTGAATTTGATGTTTGGTTTTAAGTTACCATCAAAATGATGTACAGATTTGACACGTGATTAGAAAACATGGCATTTGAAGCCCAGCTACCCTTGTATCTAAATCTTCATCTATGCTTCCTCGCCGCACCTCTCAACACCAAGCCGAGCAAATCTCCCATTTAGCCAGGGCTTTGTTTTTATTTTACAAGCCCCTTGAAAATGCTTTTAGGTGCGATTTGTGCTCGGGCCAATTTGCAGTTGTGATTATTATTCCAGCTCAGCAGTTGCTCTCGCAATCTCAATCGGGCTCTGCGGCTCCAAATATGGGTTCACTATTTACAATGCCACACAATGCAGCCAAGTTGAGTTGTATTGGGGCGTAAAGCGGCATGTTCTTGTTCCACTTAACGATACGATACCCATATATATATACATATATATATATATATTTATATCCCTGGATCCCTGTTACTATTAACCATGCATTCCACAAAAACACAAGGCCCATTGACAATGTTATTGTTGTTGTTGCATGTAATTGTTTTTGTTGCTGCTGTTGTTGTTGTTGTTGTTGTTTCATGTCGTGTTTAGTTGTCGTAATACCTCTGTGTTTGTGTGTGTTTGTGTGTGTCTATGTGTGTTGTGAATGAGTGTGTTTGTTCGAGGCGAATTTGTTTGTTTTATGGCCGCATAAAATTTAATGCCGCATAAAGTTATCGCCTAACGAGCTCAATGGGCGCAAGCAGCAAGCAAGAGTCGCCCTGTTGTGCACGTCTAGTGCACCCTGTCCCACTTACATGGCATGTATTATGCCACCTCGACTCCCCACAACTCTCCTCTCCACTCCACTCAACTCCTCTTCTCTTCTCTTCTCTCCTCTTCTCTCCTTTCCTTCCCTCTTAACTCCCAGTTGCTGTTGCAAACAATTTTAATTTGCGTTGCATTCTCATTGCTCCGCAGCTATTTTCAGGCGCTGCGCAAGTTTTTAGTTCTTTTTCTCCTTTTACATTTGGTTTTTTGCTGCTGCTCGATTGGCGTCTTGTAATTTGAGCGTAATTCACGTAAACAGCGAATTCCAATGCTGCAGATGCCATCCTGCAACGCAGCAGTGGCGTCGCCCTCGGGGGTATCCCAAATAGCCGATTTGGATTCTCTTTTTTTCCTAAAAGTTGACAAATGTCTTGCATAAAATATTATTTTTTTTTTTTATTAAAATATTTTTAATTTAAATATTACTCAAATCATTTTACAAATAATCATTGATAACGCCGACGGCTTTGTCAAAGTCAGTTTGTTAATCTGACATTTGGATTATTTAAAGTCGCGACTTAGCCTGAGTCCCGATCTCAATTCGTGCACCTAAAAATAGCAAATAAGAAAGGCTTAAATACTCCTAATATATTTTAGACATTATAAATTAAATGGGGCAATCAGTTGTGGCACATAAGACCGATATTGATGGTTTATTATGCCTAAATGTAAGTAGTATAATAAAAGCATATTAATGGAAATCTTGTCGAATTTTTGTAAACAAAAACTTATCTTTTAACTTTACATAGTTATACGATAGAGTAAAAAAATCCAGAGATCATAATTCTTAGTAATAGTTGCTGACAAGCGCATGAACATCTGCTGATCAATTAAATATATTATATATACTTTATCAATAAAATATATAATTTATGCTTCCTTTTGCCTATTATAGTTTTGCACAGTTCAATTGACCGTTTTCCCCCTTTTATCAGAGTATAAAAGTTGGTTTGTGTCAAGTTATATTATTTTTGTATGGTGTTCAAAATCACTTCAGATATTTTTAATTTTCATATATTTTATATTACACTTGAATTTGTTCCAGCTGAAATCCCACCGGGCTGCGACGCCTCTGCGGAGTCATTTTGCTGGGCAGTCAATTTGTTTGACACCTCGCGTTCATCAATGAGCAGAGCAGAAGTTGCTTGTCACTTGCCAACCAGACTGTGTCTCTCTCTCTCTCTCTCGCCCTCTCATACTCTCCCTTCCTCTCTCTCTCTCTCTCTCCCTCCCTCTCACGGTCCAGTCCTTTTGCGTTGCTGCTGTCCTTGCCGACAAACATATCAATCTGTAGCTGTCAATGTGTGCGTAATTATTTCAGCAATTTGTTGCTGCGCCAATTGCAATTGCATTCCAACGGTACCAGCCGCTTTCCTCTCTCTTTTTCTACCATCCACTCTTCCACCCTTCGTCTCTATCTTAATCTGGCTTTCTCCCATCTCTTCACTTACTCTATATAAAACCCCCCCTTCCTGTGAGCTCTTTCTCATTGCTTCCATTTTTATTTTTCCTTTTTTTTATTTGTTTTTGCGATTTCATATTTAAAAATGATTCTGAGAAAAAAACAGAGAATTTTTTATTTAATTTTATAATTAAATTATTTCTTTCTTTTTTAAGATACTTTTCTCGCACAAGGTAAACATTATTATATGTGAAATAATTAATCTGTATAGCTCAAAATTCAAATTAAAAATTTAAGTGTGCTTTTTTAATAATATGTTTGACTTTAATATAGTTTTGACTGTTGAAAAACAGATCCCATCCTTTCGTAGTAATGTTCTGGTTGCGCAATCAATCAGACAAACTTTGTGTTTTAATTATGTAAGTTAATCAATTATAAATTGTGCAAAAAGAAATTTAAAAATTTGTGGTTTACTAAAACACGAAAATTGTATCACATGGCTAAATGGAGACACACTGAAAAAATAGAATGCTGTTTTTGTCTCGCTCTAAAATCCGATGTGGAGTTTTCTGAAAGTATTTTTTGCTTGATGTTTTTTTTTGTGCTCTTTTTGCATTTAGTTTTTGCTCTTGTTGTGTGCTGAAATGTGTGAAATTTATTGCCAGCAATTTGGTTGCATGACATGCCGGGGCGATGCATAGCGATGCGATGGGATGCGATGCAACGCGTTGCACGATTGCGTCGCTTGCAATAATTAAAAGCGGAAATGCATGCC
Source organism: Drosophila demipolita (assembly GCA_035042405.1). Taxonomy (NCBI): domain Eukaryota; kingdom Metazoa; phylum Arthropoda; class Insecta; order Diptera; family Drosophilidae; genus Drosophila; species Drosophila demipolita. The sequence goes on from JAWNLI010000488.1 coordinate 807,704, forward strand.
ACATGCAGGATGGGCAACGGGACTGTTGCTGCGGCAATAAAAGAGTGAAGTCTGCTCCTATTCAAGGAGGAGATATTGCGGCTTATGTGTGTCATTAGTCGCTAATGGGCCAATCCATCAAATGATGCACTTACTCTTTCGATCCGCTCTTGATGATCCTCCATTATGAATAATCAACTGAGCTGAGTTGGAGATCGAGTTGAGTGTTTTTTGGCGCCCATTTGATGAATGCGCCTCAGTTGCACACAGATACACACACATATATATATATATATATATATACATTTCAAAATAGCAGCAAGTCGATCGACAAAAAAAAAAAATAATACATTCAGGTAGCTAAGCTGGCCGAAAAGAACTCGGCGCACGCGCCACAGTCATTTATCATGCAACGACGCTCAGCTTTCAACTTTAACCCCCGACCCCCTAGGCCAAGACGACTGCAACCGCATCCAACTCCAATACCCTACCCCAAGACCCCGACACCGTCCACCGTCCACCGTCCACCGTCCACCGAGTGGCAACTGGTAGTTGTGGCAGTGGTTATTAGTGGCCGCTTGTATTGACATTTTGGCAACGCCCGTTTGCTTACCAAAACTAGCCTCGAACACTCTCCCAACTCTGCTTGATTTATGCAGATATGTCTACGTATACCCTTTAGCCAGAAAGTGGGCCCAAAGGGGTATTTGCAATGTGGGCCCAAAGATGCAAAAAGTCTCTTTTAGTTGGGGAGCATTAGAGGAGCTTGAATTGCTTTGTAAATGTTTACAATGTAGTTATGAATAGAAGTGTTTACAGGGTATCTCCAACTTGATCACTTTCTTTTGTTATAGCTCCTAAGCCCCATTGACAGCTCTTTTCTGCAGCGTCCCACAGCTGGCACCGGTATATTAATACTTTGGACGTTGCTAAACGGCAAAGTGATCCATAAAGATTACGAGACGCACACATAGCTACACACACACACACACACACACATACTCGCACACACTTTGAAATTCCCACACAATTATTGTGCTTTGTTTTTAGTCAAATGCTCTGCTCGGCTGTGATTTTAATTTCCTTTTTATGAGGCTGGCGCCATCGAACTGGCAACGGGGAGCTCAACTGGATAGATGAGAAGGTGACTGGTTGAATCTGAGATGCAAGAGATCCACTGGCCATAAAGTTTTAATTATGTCCCATAAAGTTAGCCGGAGACACAACGCCCAAGATGAAGTCATAAAATCGAACACAAAAACTGAAATAAAGTTGTTTCGAAACAATTCGAAACGATTCGAAAATCGTTAAGCTGGGCCTACCTAGGAGGAGGAGGAGATGTGTAGGAGCTACCAGCTTTAAAGAGATATGCGCGGATGATAGAGGCAACGAGTGTAAAACCAGAAGAAATCAAAGGAACCGCACACAGTACAAATCGTTTAGAAACTAAGCACAGATTTGATTTGGGATCAATGTTCCAATTCAGCGATCTATTTGGAAACAGTCGAGGGAAATTCAAGCGTGAAAGCGAATCCGATAGATTGAAAGGGTTTTGGGTTTGTGATTTTAGCTTGATTTTGTTTTTGTGTTTGGGTTTCGGTGTGGATTCTGGTTTGGCCAGAAGCAATCGAGTGAGCCTGGAGGCTCAAGGATCTTAGCCGATTTCTCTGAATCGCGCGCAGCAAACAAAAGCCAAATTCAGAATCAGAATTCCACAATCCGAAGTCTTGTTATCATTTTAATCCGCAGACTTATTTTTATTTCTATACACTGTTCGCTAAATAAACCAGGCGTATATATTGCTATTTCTAAGGCATTACAAATTTAAAGAAGTTAATTATTATTTCTAGCTGCTAACAAAAATACATAAATATCCTATTCGAATTTACTTGAAAAATATGACAAAAATAAACTAATAAAAATTCGACCAATTAAAAAAAAAAAAAACACAATTAAACAATTAATTGTGGCAGATGACAAACAACGAAATTATAGCAAAAATTGTTTTTTGTATAAATATAATTTAATTAAATCAACTGCATTAAAAACAGAGCAGCTTGCCACCGGTTGACTTCAACAGCAATTTCCTTATTTGTTTTTATTATTTTTTTTTTATTCCAAAAAATCCAAAATCAAAAAATGCAGCAGCCGCCAGGCACTTGCCATACCAAAAACCCAAAAACCAAAACCCAAAAATCCAACCTGAGTTCTTTTATTTTATTTTAGTTTATTTTTTTTTCTTTTTTGTTACTGCTGCTGTTGCACCAAGCGTGAAAATACCGCGAAATTTGGCTTTTTCTACCCCCCCTAACAGCCCCTCGCTATCCACAAGCCTTGCCATGTTTCTATTTGAATTTCGAATTCCATCGCAGACTTTATGCATTATTTTTTATTTGTATTCTCTTTCGATGTTTTTGTTTTAAATATTGTCAAAATGTAAGCTCGAATGTGCCTACGAGCCGGGAGTGAACGACTAGCAGATACCCTGCACTCATACGAAAGGACATCATGAATCATAGATGAATTTCCAAAATAAAATGTAATTATCATATCCCAAATATGTATTTTATACATTTGTCAGTATGACTGTTTTTATATATATATATATAAATATATAAATATATATATATGTTTATTTTTTTATTGCTTGACACGGAAATTAAACTGGCTGGATTAGCTCGGCTTTTGGTGCTGATCAATACTTAATTCTGCTCGTTGTTGCTTTCTTCTGCCTGTTATAGCACTAAAATACCCTTTTTGGGCATTTTGAGTGGCTACAGGGTATACAAATAAGCGTTAACATGGCAACAATCGCCTCCTGCTGTGACATTAAATTATTGTTATTATGCATTTTTACGACACTCTCCATTTGGTCAATGTCTTTCTTTCTTTTCTTTTCTGTTCTTCTTTCTTTCTTTGTTCTTGTTTACTGTTATTGTTGTTGGTTTTTTGTTGGTTGTTATTAGCATTATTGTTATGATCGTTGTAGTTTGAATGCATGACAAGAATCGTTAAATATCAAATTAAACAAATTTCCACTGCTCGAATCTTGTCAAAATATAAAATTCATTTTTCCATACGCTTTATCTTAATCCCCATGTGAATGGGCAGACTGGTATAATTAATAGTGTTATTCTTACTAGCGTTGGAAAGTTCTAATACTCCAAGAGCAGTAAAAGATGAGCTTAAAAAATGAAATATTTCAATATATATTTATCTTATTTATTATAATGATCAATTTTAAGCGCAACTGATTTTATGTGGCAAGTTATGCGGTTCCCATTGTCCCAAAGGATCTTGAGTCATTTGGTATCCTTGAAGTTCGCTTTTCACAACTCTTGCCCAAATTTTAGCACTCACACAATTAATTTGTTTACTTTCAAGCGTTAATTGGGTACATTTATCAATAGGTAATTTTATTTATTTTTTGCTGGTAAGTGGCAACTGCCTCAATTCTGGTATCTCTGAGGGAATGCGTCAAGATGCGTAACCCCAAACAGTGTCGACAGTATTTGTCTGTATTTTTGTTGTCTGGTTATCTAATCTTTGATTAAAGTGCCGCTTCCTTTCCCCCCCCCCCCCGCTGGCTGCGGCCAGAACGCCCACTGATTGTTTCCTTCCGTTACACTTAACGCTTAACGCCCATCCGCAGAGACGACCACCCCACTCGTCCCTCTTGCTCAGTCTACCCCGAATTGCGCGATGTTTGTGTCCTTGTGTCATAATCCAAAATCCAAAATTCAAAATTCAATTGTTTAGCCCTTTGTCGAGTTGAGCAGGAAAAAGGATAAAGAATGGGCGGATGTGGGGGGGAAGGAGGATGGAGGACGATGTGCTGCGGAGTGAAAGTTGCAGTAATTTAGGCAAAATTGACATAGAAATCCATTTGTCAGCCCCTTCAGATTAAAATCAAGGATTTAAAATGTAATTTGATTCATGGGTTAGTCAAGAGCCAGTCTCTCTCTCTCTCTCTCTGTCGCACTCGCTGTTTGTTTGTTTCGCGGGGAACTGCGATCAAAAGAGCAAAGTGTGACCCCAGTAAAAAATCACACAAGGAACAGCAGCCAGGCAGAACCAGGCATGATTGCAAGGACAACACCAATAAATGACAACAAATACACCCCCCTTCCCCCACCCCACCAAACAAACAAAGCAACGGCAAGCAATGGAAATAGACGGTGGGGGGGGGGGGGGATTGTGCTGACTGTGGCATGTGGGTTCTGGTTGTGCTCGAAAAAATGGGGTTGCGAATCGGAAGAGTGATTTTAACCTCGACTCCTGGCGTGCGGCGGAAGGATGCAAGGGTGTCGTCCAACGGAGAGCTCAAATCTCCCGAGTGCTATTTTATGCCGAAGTGTGCCAGACGCCAGACCAACTCCCCATCCCCCATCCCCCACCCCCACCCGTAGAGTAAGCTGTGCCAGTAGCAGTACCAGTTGCTGGTTGAGGATGCGTCGACGGCGGCGCCAGCGGAGAGAGGCAAACAGGGGTTGGAATTGCAGAGGGGGGATGGCTGGGGGGTTTGGTTTTTGTGCAACCAGTTGAGTCCATTAATCATTTTCTAATTTGTGGAATGTGGAGTGTGGCAGAGTGGAATGCTGCTGGCCCAAGAGGGTCGCTCCCCGCTGCCTCTCTCTATCCCTCTATCTCTATTCCTCTGCCTCTCTCTGCCTTCCTCTCCCTCTGCGTGTGTCCCCAGGGACACCGGGTTACAATTGTCAAGTTGTTGTTGTTGCTGCTCTGACACTCAAAATGAAATTTTCACATCTGTAATTTGTTAAGTGCGTTTGTTATTTCCATCGAATTATTTCACTTTTATGGGTTAAGTGCTTTTTGAATTATGTTGCTTCTTGCCCGGATCCTTGAGGGTTGCCGCCGTCTATGCCATTAGGCAACACTGGCCGGAAATATGCGACACACAATTTACCTAAATTAGTTGTCTGGGAATTGTCGGGCCTAATATATATATTTGACTCCAACCAGAAGTAAATAAAGCTAAAACGATATTTAAGTGGAATCTGCTCAGATCTAAATAAAACAACTAGCAAAATCTTAAGAATTCTTCAATATTGTTTAGGGAAATCATAAATTAACTAAATGTCAATTTATTTCCTGACGCATCTCTTTATTTATTTTTTAATGTTATAAAGGTAATTGCAAATTGTACAATTTATTGTGAAAATTCATAACATTTGTGCTGAAATAGTTTTTATTTTTTTCTATGGAATTCCCCTTAAAGGAATTTGTATTTATATGTATAACTAGTTATTTGAAATTCTTTATAATTCATTCTTTTTTTGTATTGAAAGACAATCTTAAATGTCTTCAAAACTGAAGTTGAATAGATTCCCAATTAAAATCACGTTTTCCTCTTTTCAAAGTAAGTGGCATGGAATATATATTTTTAAGAGTAGTCAAAAAGACATCTTCATCTGAAATAGCCGCCTGGAATTCGCATTCTGATTTTGACCCGCAAACACCCGAGAAACACTTCCAGCTCATAAATTTTTGGTAGCCAACTGACTGAATTTGAAATTGATTTCATTTCATTTGATTACTTCATTTGCAGGCGACTAATGGCAAAATTATTGTTGTTGCCATTGATTCTTGCGACAAGTGAATATTTGCGCATTTGTCTTTTTGCCCACAGTGAGTGGATGAGGCATGCATGTCCTGTTGGGGGAAGGGGTGGAGGGGGTTGGGGGTTGTATGGAGGGGGTTGTCGATTGTCGAGGGTGTCATTTGGTAATTGTTACAAGCTGCCGCATATTTGGACAGTCAAGCACGACGCACTCAAAACAAACAAATGTGTGCTGGATCAACCCTCGCAACAGGACATGCCTATCCACATCCTTAACATGTTGTAAGCCGATACGCACAAAAAGACACCACACACACACACACACACACAGCACACACAGCAACAGCAGCAGTCAGAAAAACTTGAGGGTAGTGCGTGTTGCGCGTTGCATGGTGCGGAGCTGATTGTGGGTGCAGGGGAGCGGGGGTGCATCTACAAATGTCATTAGTTTACAGTTGTCTGATTTCATTTCAATATTGTGATCGATGATGACATCGTCTCCTGGTGCTCTTAGAGTGTTTGCCAACTGGGCAAATCCAATTGAAATCATCGATCCAAACTAGCCGAAGATAATCTTCATGTTACTCCAAAATGAGATAGCACTCGGGTTAACAAGCAATCCCAACTAATTGTCATTCAAGAAAACCTTTTCAACTTCATAAATCGCTAAGAGTTTCCTAATCGCCTTCTTCAGGGATTCCAAGCCGGGTCCGAAAACCGAACCGCAACTTTACCGAAACCATTATGAAGCTTATATATAAAAAAAAAAACTAGTTACAGAAATTTTTCAAACAAGTCGAAGAACTCAGCTCTGATGTTTTATGTTAATGTGATAGTCAATTCATCATCTTATAAATAAATAAAAAGCGCATTTTAATTTATGACTTTATATTACTAAATTTGTTGACTTATATAATATTTGGATCCAATTCATTTATTATTCTTAGCACTAATTTTGCACTCTCAAAGCATCTCGGCATAGTTTTTTTTATCGCTATAAGCAGATTGAATAAACAACTTGCCGACAGTGTTGCAAAATCTTCAAATATGGAAATGTAGCATTTGTCATTAGACTAGTCAGTTTTGGGGACGAATGAAAACACTCAGCATTTGTAGTAATGCATTTATTATATCATTAGAAACTGGAGCATCAAGCTGACTGCATTTTATGGTCTTCCAAATGACTCCCAAAATGGCCCTCAAATGTACCGCAAGATGTTGCTTGTTTTTTGTTGTTGGTTGCTGTTGCTTGTTTATTGTTTGTTCTTTGTTCTTTGTCGTTTTGCAGCCGCCCCTTGAAGCTAACACAAATATGAAAAACCGGCGACATCTGCTGATGCTCTGCTCTGCTCTGCTCCGCACTGCTCTGCTCTGCTCTGCTCTGCTCTGCTCTGCTCTGCTCTGCTCTGTTGTTGGCGAGCATTCGATATGATTTGTGATTTACAACAGGTTTCAATTAACAAAAAAGAAGAAGCCACTGCAAGGCAGAGTACACCCCACACCACACCACCCCGCCAAACCCACTCTGCTTGAACAGGCCTCCCCAGAACTGCTGAGAAACACTTTTCGTCTGCACTTAAAGTGGGTATTTTCATTGCCTTAGTTCACATGCAACGCCTGCAAATGGTAGTCGAGAGAGCTCGACTCGACGATACCCTGTGCCCAGCAGCTGATTTTTATATAGCTGACAAATTCTACGACTCTCAATACTTTTAGCAGCTTACTGCAATTTTTACAATTCATCAATAAAAAAATTTATTTTTAGCAGCGATGCAAGAATTAAATAAATGAACTTTTTTATGTTGATTCCATTCATGAATATATTTGTTTGCCTTAAGAGATCAAATATGCTATAAATATAAAATATAAAAATATACCTGATCAATTATATAATACATATAAATACATATAATAATTATTTTTTAACAATATTAATCTCATTAAACAAGAGCAAATTTATGAATATATTTATCATTTCATATATGTATTATGTATTATTTTCAACAAGCGCATATCGAAAGGAAATAACAAAATAAAAGAATATTAACTAGTCTATTTATGTTTTTCGTTTTTTTTTTTTCTGAGTGTATATGCTCTTTTCAATTATTTATTTTTAATTTTGTTTTTTGCATTTTGTAAAAGTGAGCAGCTGAGAGGCGTTGACAGGGACATAAATAAAGATCGTTTAAGTATCAAGTAATGCTAGACGAATAGTTTGAAGTTTGATTTTGCTCCCCCTCCACTCTCCGACTCTCTCTCTCTCTGTGTGTGTAAGCAGAGATGCCCGAGTTGCGCTCCCGAGGGGCAAGAAGAACAAGAGCAGTTGGCTGGTTGCTGGTTGCTTGTTGCTGGTTGCTGGTTGCAGTTGCAGTTGCTGGCTGCCTATCGACTAATTGAAGACAAGGCGGTAACGCTGGCGGCATAAATTAGACAACAAGCGAAAGAACAAGAGTGCCATTAAGTGGATACCCCGTAAAAGTGGAGGGAGACAATGGTGGAGGGGCTGGAGGAGCTGGAGGGGCAAATGGAAATGGAAATGTCTGATTGATTGTTAAATGTGTATGAAATGTCGCCGCGACATATTTCAATTAAACATGCCCCAGCGACAAAATGTCGCCACATTTCACTGCACCCCTCTCTCCCTCTTGGATACCCTGTAAAACAATACCCAGGCGGAGTTTGGCTCAGCAACTCAGCAACACCCAAATATTATACAGATGTGCTTCGAATTTGGTTTGGTTTTGAGTTTCCAATTAAATTGCCCAAACTCAATTTTAGAGAATTGATGCATTTTTTAAAAATGTAATTTGAAGTAGAACTCAAAATCTGTGTAAAACTTAAAAGCGAACCAAATCGTATATTGCTAAATTGTTTTCAAACAAATTGCTGTATTCGATTTTTGTGGAAAACAGATTGGTTAAATTAGGGTTTCGTTTATAAAATATAACCCTCTGAATCAGAATGCTGTCATCTCAGAAAGGTTTTTTTTTTTTTTTTTCTCAGCTATTTAATTCTTTTCAAAAATTTCTTATTGTTTTGTGTATTGAATTTATATTATTACATTTTTTTTTCTGCTTACATTTTGAGAATTTATTTAATACAAATTTGTACATTTTTTCAATATGCTTTGTAATGTTTATTTTTATTTTATTTACTAAGTGTTTTTAATTTATTTCTAATGTTAGAGTTTTTCTTAATCCTAAATAACATTGATTTTTTTTTATCTATTTACATATACCAATTAATATTATTTTATATGCATTTACTAAATGATATATATAATTTCTATTCAATATTTTTCAGGCAGTTTAGGTTTTGGGGTTTTGTTAAATTATTTGTTGATTACAGAGCATCTGCTAGTCGTTGTCGCTGGCATGTAAAGCGTGAGCATAATCTTTGGGGCCCATTAACTTCCAATTGGAATTTGTTTAAATTCAAACATAATCCGCTCATAAACATTTTGTTTGGTAGCAACCCCACCTTTCCAGCTCTGAGCAGCTACCATAAATCACCAGCTGTATTTTGAAGGATTTTGCTGTGAACTGAACTCAACCCAAGCACCCCTCTTCTCCCATCCCACACACCCACCCACGCTTGGACACGTGTTTTAGTGCGCACAGCGCACTTAAGACTCCGCAACGAAATGCTTTGCAACACTGGCCAATTTCATCCAGCTGGCGTTCATCATTCGCTCACTCAAAAAATCTAATTTCAAGCACCACAGAGCACAATGCCAGGACGATGGGGCAAGGGATTGTGGGATGTGGGGTGTGGCAGGAAAGAGAAGCAGGTCGTATGGCCAGTGTTCCACATCGCTAGCTTAACGATTTTAACTGCTGTCAGTGGAGCCGACTCCCAGTTACACACTTTGATGTCTTAATGCAAGCAAAAACAAAAAAAAAAACAAGTAATATTACCGAAAATCCCGAAAAACCCAAAGTCAAATCCCAAGTCAAATCGTGAACCACCCTGCTTGCTGCATGCGATTTTAATCAAATGGATTTGTTTCTATTTTCTATCTTATGCGACTTCTGCTTCTGCTTCTGCTTCGGCTTTGGCTTCTGATTCTCATCCTGCACCCCCCCAAAAATAGACAACATGTCAGCCCCTCCCCATTCCGACTTCACGTCTTACAGAGGTGAGGAGTGCGGGAGTGGGACGGGGTTGTATTATTTATTCGTTTTTTCTTTTGTTTGAGGAATTAACTGAGCCTAGTCGCAACAATAATTCACAATATACCCAAGTTTACAGATCTCCCAACAAATGACAGATATATATGTGTATATATATATATAAATAATTATATATATATATATATGTGTATATGGATATGTATATTACAAAGAGAACTTAAATGCTTTACTCGGAAAAAAAATGGATTCTCAAAGAGAATTGCAATTTTTAACTACTATCTTTTGTATCGTTTCATAAAATTGCAATACAATTCATAACAATTATTTTATCCATGGAAATATAAATTATTATAGCAAATTTGTTTTTAGTTCAAATCAAATCGCCCAACGTTAGGTAAGAGTCCATGCTGATCCCGAAATATATTTATTAGCAAAATCAATTGCAAATATACTGGGAATAAAATTAGCTTTAGGGTGTTAGTGGTTACACAAACTAATTGCAAAGCATCCCAACATTTACGTTCGCTGCCCTAAAGTATGCAATGTTATATTTATCCCGTACACATTACCAACATAGTTGATAACAGCACCACAAAGCACAAAGCACGTCATCAACAAAACTCAGCCTTTTCAGTGCTGCAAAATGGCAAAGTGTTTACGCGCCAAGCTATCGATAGCGCGTGCAAGGCCAATAATCTCAATATCGATAAATCGACCGCTGCAACGGTGTGCAAGCAGTTTAGCCAAAAACAAATAGCGCATGTTACTTTACAGTCAATTGCCAGTCGGTTTTTTGTACTCGTTTGTCGTGGACGTGGGACGCTTAGAATTTTTTTTTGTGTTTTTCGAATTAATTATTTTCTTGACGCGCTTGAAATTCAATTGCAGTTCGTTCAACTGACGCCCATTTTATTTGAGTGTATATATTAAAACAAACAAAAAAGAGAAAGAAAAAGTTTGCAACAATAAAATTTTAAACAGCAAATAAACAGCAGAAAAGTGAAAAGCAAATTTTTCTGCTTCGCTTGAGAACCAAACCGAAACAACACAGAAAAGTTGTCAGAAGCGTATGACGAAAGCGAATAGCTCACAAGAGCAACAAGAAGAAGAAGTTGAGAAAAAGATCATGCGTGCTTAACGACGACGACGACGACGCTAGCAACACACACAAACACATGCAGCTGACAAGTTTGAGAGAGGGGCGCAGAGTGACAACAACTAGTGCCAAACAATGCAAGAGATAGACAAGAAGAGCATAGCAGCCAGCGAAGCAGAGGCATCAGCAGAAGCAGCGCAGCCAACAAGCACAGTATTTTCACATAATTGACAACGAGCGCCTGCAAACGTGCGCATTACAACAACAACAATAACAACAAGAGCGAGAAGCCACACAAGAGAATAGTCAGCAAATTAGACGAAAAGAAAAAAAACCAGAAAAATAAATAAGACATATCTCGACACAACAACAACAAAAATAGTGTGTATTTGTGTTTTATTTTTCTGTTTGTATTAGTGCAGCTAGTGCAGCTTTTAATTGAAAAACCATTTACTGTTGCTACCATGCAAAGAGCGAAGGTGTAGCAAAAATAGTGTTGCTGAGCAAAAGTATTAGTGCAAAAGGGTCTCAAACGAGGTCGGCACAATAAAAATAAAACAGTGTTGTGTGCAGCAAGGAAGTGCTTTAGCAGAACAAAAAATAGTATTTTCTCCAAAGTGCAAACCCTGTTGTGTGCAGCAAATAAAAGGAAGCAGCTGGTTCGGAGTGTGAGCTAAACTTTAAAGCTAAACTCAAAGCACGCTCTCAATTCAACGAAGGATCTATAACTTGCTCTCAATCCTCTCGCTGCATTAAGCGACGAAGTATTGCAAAGCAAATATGAAAAGTTTTTGGCTGCTATTACCGTTGCTGCTATTACTACTCCAGCTGAGTCAAGTACAAAGTGTAGCAGAGGCGGACAAAGAAGAAGAGAATGTTGCAACAACGGCAACAACAACAGCAGCAATTGGAACTGCAACAACAACAATTGCAACAGCAGCATCTGGTCGACCACCGCCGCCTCGCATTCTGTTGAACAAGTGTTGCCATCAGGGTGAATATTTGAATGCAACAACACTGGCCTGCATCGCTGGGGCCTCCGAGTTGTGGATGCCACTGGTGTATTTGACGCAACAGTTGCGATTCTTTGAGCCCAAAGGGGCCAAGCCGCGCTTCATCAAACTTCTGCCAAATGTGCGACCCAATTGTGGCATGCAACAGCAACAACGGGAACTTTTCAGCAGTCGCCAGGCGAATGTGGTCATCTTCCCCAACGGCACCATGTCCGTGCGGGAGCGTGGAATACTCGTTCAACCCAACAACTACTGCATCGATCAGGATGTGGCCTGGGTTTGCCTCGAACCCGAACTGGCCAGGGATGGAACGCAGCTAGTCAATGGCAACTCTGCTGTTGCTGCTGATGGTGCTGTTGCTTCTCCTAATCCTCCCCAGGCTGATGCCCCTTCAGCAATAGCCACTCCGTTGCGCCTGCGCAAATGTTGCGGTAAATGGGGCATATACTCGAGCAGCAGCAAAAGTTGCAGCCTTGCCCCGGCGGCAGAACAAGATGGCCAGCTAATGCTCAGCCCGAAACTCCAGTTGGGACAATATCAGACGACGTACGGGTTGCCTGAGTGTTTGGGCAATGCCAGCAGTTATGCCATAGCCGGAGATTGGCATGAGGCAACATTGAATCGCAGCACGGGTGCCTTGCAACTCAGCCACACCAATCTGAGTGCAACACAGTATTGCCTCGAGCACACCGAGCGATCGGGTGAAGTAAAGATCATCGCTTGCACCCAGCACTTTAATCAAGACCCCAGCAATCCTAGCAACAACAATAATAATAACATATCCTTTGGGGTTGGGGGTAATCTGCAGAAGGCTGTGCTCGATGTGGGCATCCTGATCTCGATTGTCTTTCTGGCTGCCACACTTGTCGCCGGGTACATGCTGCCGGCTGTGCACCATGCGTTGCACTGGCGTTGCCAGATCTATTACGTGTTCTGTCTCCTGGTCGGAAAGATTCTGCTGGCCATCGAGGAACTCAACACGAGCTTAATGCCAGGCTCAGCGAGCTGTTTCCTTTTGGCCATCGGAATGCAGTTCTTTTTTCTGTCCGCCTTCTTTTGGCTGAACACGATGTGCTTTAACATCTGGTGGACGTTCCGGGACTTTCGTCCAAGCTCGCTGGAACGTAATCAGGAATCGTTGCGTCTCCGGCTGTATTCCGCCTATGCCTGGGGTGTTCCACTGCTCATCTGTGCTATTGCCGCCTGTGTGGATCAGCTGCCGGACACGGACACATCCCTGCTGCGACCGGGCTTTGGTGAGGTCTTCTGCTGGTTTAATAATCGCACACTGGCCATATTCGCCTACTTTTATGGACCCATCGGATTGCTGCTCTGTGCCAATATTGTGCTCTTCATATCGACAACGCATCAGTTGACTTGTGGCCTGTGGAAACGGGATGATGTCAAGTCATCGTCAGAGAAATCGGCGCTGGGCAAGGTTTGCCTGAAACTGGTCGTTGTGATGGGCGTTACATGGATATTGGACATCATTTCGTGGCTGGTTGGTGGACCGCATGGTGCCTGGCTGGTCACAGATCTGATTAATGCCCTTCAGGGTGTCTTCATCTTTATTGTGGTCGGTTGCCAGCCGCAGGTGTGGATCGCCTGCAAGCGTCTATGTTGTCCGAGACTACGACACGATATCACAAATACCACAAATGGGGTGCAGCATTCGAGCAGCTCCCAGGGTCTGCCCTCGATGGCCAATGGCACCGAATTCACCCAGAACACCTCCATGAACATCACAACAACAACAACGGCAACGACAAATGCAGCACCCGTTACCCCCACACTTGAGAAGGTATCGCCAACACCCCAAACAATTGCTCCCGGCAACAGTTCGAGTTCCAGTTCGAGTTCGAGTCCGAATCCAAGTCAAAATTCAAATCAACATTCGATGCCAAGTCTGGCGACAACTACTACAAAGATACCCATGGAGACTATTTGCTAAGGTGAGTGTTCAGCATATATAAACATGAGATATGTACACACACACACACACACACACATTTATTTCACACTTATCAGGTTTATTAACTTGTGGCGGCTAAGATTCAAACAAACACTTGTCACGGGTAAATCTCGCAACCTTAGCCAAATATACTCATGGTTATATATATACATCCACTGATGTATATCTTTATGTATCCATATCTATATATATTTATATATCCAACTATAGTGCTCTTTTCTTGTCTCACCTTTCTCTTGGGTGTAAATATATTTGCTCAATATACAGAGAGATACACAGAGTTGTAGATAAGTCGATTTCCCTTCTCATATGAAATCTATGAATCTTAATTACCAAATAAATCATTTGTTGATAGTTTACTTGTAGCATTTTGTAGCATTACTCTAAATGAACTCATAGAAAATGATTCAAAATTGTCTAATGAAGTTGTGCAAAAGTAATAAACATGTAATTAGCAAAGGGATTATAATAGTCGTTAATATTCTTGATCAGCAACCAAGTCGATCAATCTGTGTTCGGATGCACAAGCCGATTTCAGAGATCTTGCATTTGAAATTTAGGTCGATACAAATCGACTTCCCACACATATTATTGATCAACTGATAAATAGATTTGGTTAAGCAAAATGTTTTTAAATATTGAACGAACTGTTATCGGCAATATATTTTAAATCTTACTTATCTTGTATAATAAAAATCTACTCTAACAATATGATGCAATACATTCCAGTTCTAATCAGTGTTCAATACACATTTAGAGACTTTATCTTCGTATTGGGTTACATTTTTTTATATATATCTTAGGCGACATCAGCAATTACAGGGTCTGTTTGGTTTTATAGTTGAAATCTGGTTGTTGTAAATCTGTTGAATACACCAAGCAGGGATTTGATTAAAATGGGGTTTTTTTTGAGATTACTTCAAATGCCATTACTAATGGCAAGAATTCGCAAATGTGCTGTTTTATTTGAGGAGCGTGAGTCAATTTGCAACGCCCACTGAGTAAGTGCTGCTGGCATGCATGCCCAGGCACGTGGCTTCTGCATGCATGCATGCCTGGGGAAATATCGCAATTAGAGGACATATGCCCCGAATGCAGACAGGAATTACGTTGAAGATCTATCTTAACATATATAGAAATTCCAACAGTGATTTTGGGCGAGGCGCCGCGGCGCTTGTGGCATACTTTTACTGTTGCAACTAGTTGCCTGGCTGCCTGGCTGCCTGACTGCTGCTGTTGCCTGGTTCTTTGTTGTCTTGCCACATTGTTGCATTGTTTAATTGCTTTACGACCATGTGCTGTGCGACCAAGTTAACAAATTCTTCTTCCCGGTTATGTTCCTGTTCCTCATATTTGTCTTCTTGCATTGCGGGTCCACTTGAAGAATGCCATACAATTTGTGAAATTGTGAAATATTTTCATTTTATTGTGTTTTTTTGTTTTTCACTGGAAAACCAAACCGGCGTCTCAGGCGTTCAGACGCCGCCGTTGGCAATTTGGACATTTCCTGTTAAGATTTCCACATGGCCATAAAATAATCAACGCAACCCTTGACATGCACATACACTACACACACACACACTACACACACATACAAAACCCCGACCCTCTTGAAATCGAGCAAAAACATTAACCCAAAAACTGAACAAATCTTCGTAAAACAAAATTGTAGCAAAGACGAACAATTTTCAGATAAGCGAGAAAACCAGACTTTAATCTATCGAAAACTTAATTACCTCCCCCCTCTTCACACCCATTAAGTTCACTCTGTGGCTAGGTTATCATAGTCAATTACAATTCAATATAAATACAAATTAATGAATACATTCATATATTATGAAACTCTTTTCGTAAATTATTTTCAATTTCAGATAGCAAAAGTTCGTTATTCAAAGGGCTTAATCGAAAGAAAAACTCACCCAAAACAAGTCGTTTTCATTTTCAAAATGAAGATGCTGCTCTTAAAAACCCAATTTATTAAGTTTTACAAATAAATTAAGATATTTGTCAGCTACAGAATGATACTATAGATAGGTGGATAGATAGATAGATGTGTAGTCGATAGTCCGCCTATTTGTCTATTATTTTAATAAACCCCTTCTATTTCACAGTTTGGAATAATCATGAAAAAAATGAAATCGAAATTGGAATTGAAATCGAAATTAAAATGATGCAAAATATATTTGGTTTTTTTTCTGACTGCGTCACTGCCTGCCCCAAAAACAGAAACAGATGTCCAGCTGCAGCATAGTGTGTTGCGTGATTGTGTGTGTGGAGTGGGGGATAGTAAGGGGGAAGGGGAAGGTCTGTTTACTAAGCTAATAATCAACGGTGTCCGAAATGACTGTTTGCGTGTTATTGCTGTTTTTGTATTTTGCGTTTATTGAGTTGGTTTTACCCAAAAGACTCTCAGTCTACACACATTATGCAAACTCATATGCACATACACACGCACATACATAGGCACACACACATAATACACGCTGTTCGCGACTCCAACCTGCCTTTGGGCCATTAACGTCTCGGACTCTTACGCAACCGACCTTTTTAAGCAACCTCAAATAAAAAATAAAAGTAAAAAAAAAAAAACAAAATCCGGGCTTAAAACTGTGCCTGGGTCAAGTGTACAAGAATGTGAAAATATACATACATATATAAATACTTAAGAGCTGTTTCAACTCGATCAACACTTACCTTTTTCCATCTTGCAACATTTACTAGACTTGCGGAACCTTCAATAAGCATATATATATATATATATGTTATTTTGCTACTGTGAAGCATTTTAAAAGTTATATAATCAGTTAATGGAAATTTAATAATTCTACTGACTTTTGATTATACCTAGGCATATAAAATATAATATTCAAACCCGGCTCTTATTTTTCCTTTATTAAAATGCAATCCAACTTCCGCTTTACCGAATTTTCTGTAAGTCTCAACAAATTTCGATAGAAATTCACAGCTCTAATTTTAGGTCCACAATGCATATCTGGTTCTTTTTTAGCCGAAACATTAAAACCTTGGTACTAATGAGTTATTTAGGGTTAATATCTAAAATAAACTTATGCATTTTGGTTTTAAAAATTAATATAGACTGTTTTTCTATATACCATTCCACTCAATGTACATAACAAGTTTACGAAAAATTTAATTGGTTTAAGAGCACTGATTCTAATTATAAAGATTATTGTAAAAGTTTTAAATTAGTTCGAAATTTCGATCGGCTCTGTTATTTGGTACCATATGGATATGAATAATATTGTGGTTATACAATAACTGTATCTGATTCTTTAAAAACAATTTACTTGCATATCATATAAATATATGATATATACACATCTATGTATATATATATTTATATATATATACAAATACATATATATGCAAAAGCAAATAATCATTATTTTGGGTTTTGTTTTTTTTTTTCCAATAATTCTCTAAATGTTTATTGAGCTGTTTAATGGTATTAAACCTTAGCCCATCAATGTTTACTGTATCTTCTGCTGGAATTCGCACTTATTTATACAGTAGTCGAATTATTCGAGTGTATTTTCAAGTGCGTTGCGCATTTCCTCTCTCAGTTAACTTAAAAACACAAACAAAAAACCTATCGTTCACTGGTGTAATCAAATGCTGTTGGAATGTATTTACTCTATGTGCCACAGAGTGATAGAGAGAGGGGGAGGGAGAGGGAATAGAGCCTGACTACAATATGAATGGAATTTATTTAAGGGTTTGTTTGGGTTTAAGTATGTTTTCAATTCTGGTTGTTTATAAACAATAACAAGGCACCTCAATTTACCATAATTTCTGCCTGCTGCAGCTGCTGCTGCTGCGCTATTCTATTGTCAATATGTTTACCTATTTGAAATTACACAATTTTGGAGCAGTCTGGCCCCACTGTGCAATTTAAATTGACTCTCGACTAATGCGCGCAGCTGCGAATGCAATTTCTTTTGCTTCCTTTTCATTTCTGTTTTTCTCTTTTTGCTGTGTTATTTTTTTTTTTTGTCTTTTTTCTTTACCTTTTGCATAATCCCTGGGCAGCGTGTCACCGTCACGCTCTCAGATCGGCACAGCCAGCACATCCCTGGCCAGCACCGAGCAGCATCCCAGCAGATGATGTCGATCCACGCCACGTTGCACTTAAATCGCTCCGTCTAAAAGATCCAAAATACGACTGCTGGGCATACACGACAAAAAAAAAAAGATTACTTTCTAAACCTTCTAAATCAATCATAATATGTGTAATTATTAGCGTCTGTTCCTTTCTTTGTTTTATATAGTTAAATCAGTTTGTAAATATATATTATGAAATTTCTGTATGTATATCGCATTCCGATTTCTAAACTAGGATGTCAATCGGTATTTTGGTTATATTACGTATTCAAATGTTTCAGTAAAAGTTAGTTAATTAGTTCAATATTTTTGTCTTTCGTCGATTCTGGTATGGTACTAAGTAGAGTCATAATATTAATTTTAGATTCTTTACAAGTTAAAAATGTTAAAATGCTAATAACAATATTTTTGAAAGTGGGTCTTAAAAAATATTTAATTTCGGTTTCAATTTTAAACTTCATTTCGAAAAGTTGCGGTTGCGGTTAAAGTTCCGGTTTTTGTTTCAGCTTGACGCTCTGCATATATAAGCACAGGTAGCTCGTAATATTCCAAAGATAGCTATTATTTTTAATATTTTTGTATTAAAATACATATTAAATAAAGTTTAGTTGTGCTTAAGTCCCCCTTAAAAGTAAATTGTCCACCTTCAAAAAAAAGTGTACCTAAACGTTTCTTTAGACAGTGGTGCTTTAAAGCTTACGTTGGGATCATATTTCTTGCAGTGTAGAGCTAGTGGCAGGTAGTGCCACTATCTGGTAGCTGCAAGGGGGAGGGGCAGTCACAGCGACAGCATCTTTCGTCAAGCGCTGCGCGCATATCAACGTTTTCTTTTTATGCCACACAAATGAGTGTGTGTGTGTGTTTGTATCTTGTAAATGCGAGTGTATCTTATAAATACGACACTGAATGTGAATGTGGAGTTCGAGTTCGAGTTCGACGAGTACCCACAGAGTACGTGCTTGCATCTTTTCATTGCTCTTTGTCAAATTAGCAACATAAAGAAAAATACAGCACAAATGCGAAACGTCCATTATTTACACACACACATGTGTGTAAATTTTTTTTATATATATACAGATATAAATATATATCTATACAAGCTACATCTAGCTCCGTTCATTAATTGAGTTTAGCGGCAATTTTAATTTATACGTTCTGCTTTTTTTCAAGTTATAATTGCAATATGGCCCATTTGCATTTTACGCTCGATGTTTCTAAATGCCCTTCTACCAAGTATTTTTAAAACTTTATGACAAGCTGTGCTGGCAAAAATGAGAAATCGCTTTAAATCTGCTTAAAGTCGAATGTTCAAGTATTGTGTAAATGTTTCTAAACAAGAATTGGTCAGCAAGCATATGGAATTCTTTGTCGTTATTTTCTCTTTTTCATTTGCCAATTAGCAGCTTTGCTTTGAGTAGCAACTCAAATCCCAAAGATCCCAGACTGAAACAAAGTAGTTTGCTACCTTTTTAGATTTATAAGAATTTTTCTTTAAGACTCGAACCCCAAAATACTTATACGAGACTTGAAAAGAGAATAAACTTGAAAATATGTTTTTAAACAGTACACTTTTTTATGCCAATTATTATTGTTTAGAAATTAGTTTTATTTTTAGAAAAAGTACAAAACAAATATATTCAGAAATTATGTTAAATAACAAACAAAAACAATTATCTAAAAGGGTTCATGTAGCTTAAACAAGATTTTTAAATATTTAATATAATAGTCTATATATTAAGTCTGTTACGTAAATGCTTGTATTTCTCAGAAACTTGCAAGCTAACCTCGCACGTACATAAAATACGTAAATATATTTGTAATCGTTTGCTGCCCTTTTGTTTCCTCACATTTTTTGCAGAAAGCTGACACGAGCGAAGACAATGCAAAAGTAAACCGAGTCCAACAACAACAACAATTGCAGAAGTAGCAGCAGCCCGACAGCAATGCTAATGAAGGCAGGCCGACAACAACAGCAGCAGAAACAACCACAACAAAAACAACAGAGAGTGGCCAGACTTGCGCAATAGCAAAACGCTGAAGCTACAACAACAACAACAGAAAGACATTCAAGCACGCGCATTGATCGAGCTGCCAATGACAACAGCAACAACAACAACCGCCCAGCCCAACCACAGCTGGCCAAGCTTTTTTCTTAATGTAAGTGTATTTGAGTTGTGTATGTGTGTGTAAGTGCTTTTGACAATCAGCTTTTAGCCGAGGCGACAAAAGACGGACAATTACATATGCATGTACAAATGAATCTAAGTATGTAAGTTTGTCTCTGTGTGTGTGTATGCCACAGCATTTAACTTGAGGAGCGAAGGCTGGCATAAAAGAAATGTACAAATAACGGTGACTGCAATGTATATGTGTTTGGCAAGGCAAGGCAAGAAGAAGAAAGCTAGTGCGTGAGTGAGAGAAATTGAGAGACGTCTTTAGCATATTTACCATTCTAATTGAAAAGTCAAAGTCAGTGTTGCAAAACAACTTGGGGCGTATGTAGGCGGCCAAGGAATGTGGTAGAAGTAGTAAGAAATACAATAGCAATATGCAAAACAAAGCATTGCCATTGTTCACCACAAAAAAAAAATAGCAATTCACAACAACAACAAAATACACACAAGCAATGTGCTTTCTAAGCATTTATGCATGAATTTACCAAGTATTATTGTTTGTATGTTGCTTAGCCAAACGTCAGAAGCAGCAGCAGCCACAAGGAATTTATTGTTGAGGCACTTTTTCTCAAATTGGGTTTTTATTTTTTTCTAGTCATAGTTGTTGTTGCTCTTCTTCCGCTGCTGTTATTTTCTTTTCAAGTGTTTCGAGTGTGAGAAATACACCAGCATTAAAATTAGCCAGATTCTGATTGAAATTGTGGTTGGCCAGCTTGCCTTGCGTTTACGTCATCGTATGTGTGTGTGTGTATGTGTGTATGCCGCTGTTTGCTGTCATTTCAATTGCTTCATTATTTTGGCATTTGTTTTTCTTTTCTTGACTTCCGCTATAAACGTAAATTTTCTTTCGTCCCTTTACTACACTGTTCAATGTTTTTTTTTACAGAATTTTTATGATAAATCCTTTAGCTTCTTTCAATATACAGCAAAAAAACTTAATAGTACCAATCTTTCACAAGACATTTTTATAGCTGTGTTTGTTAAATGTTTGTTTTGGAGCGAAAGCCTTTCCCCGCGTCAGTGAATGCCTGGATAAGAATATATAACTGAGTCCCACCATCGTTGTGTACTCAATCAAAGTTTATTCAAGACTCTTCTTATAGTATCAATTAATGAGAGACTTAACATTAGTATTGATGCACGTTTGCATTGAATGTAAAATAACATAATTTTCAACACCCTTCCTCAATGCAAACATGCTTAGAATTAAATTCATATTTAACATGCTATCGAGCGTGGAGTTCCACTCCCTTCCAGATTGCTTCAATCCATATATCGCCTTTCTTAGCAGCAACACTTCGTCCGCCTGATTTCCTTTAGAATATCCTTGCGGTTGCTTCATGTAAACATGTGGGGACTGTCGGGGGGAATAAAGTGCCAGGCTCTGTTTTATGACCGGCTGACGTCAAGCTGCTCGCTTTCATTGTCACTTCGTTTCTGTAGCTCCTCTAACGCCTTTTTGTATCGGCTTCATTTGCACCTGCAAGACGTTCACGTGTACCTCTGCGCAACTCCAAACGTCTTGGCATAACAGAAATGGAGGGATCATTCATATTTGGTTCGTTATCCAGTTTGTGTTACAGTTCCACCACCTGCTCGACGGTGGCGCTGTACTTCTTCATCAGCTCGCTCAACTCGACTTTGTTCTCCTCGATCTGAGCCTGCAGTACGGCGCGATCGCTTTGCGCCGCAAATGTACTTTTCTCAGCATTGTTCTGAGCCACATGTGACTTCTCAAGCATGGTCTGCACATCGGCAAGCTCTGCCTCTGTGGTCTGGCGAGCTTTTTGGGCTAGAGTGCGTGCAGTCTCAGCATTTCTGAGGTGATTACGTAACTGCCTAATTTGTGCCTTGCCGGGTGTATCCGCCTTGTGTTGCTCCAGATGCTTTTGTGCACCCTGCAGAAGGGCCTTGTTTTCTTCCAAATCGCGACGCAGCTTTTGGCTCAGTGCTTCTTCGGCATCACTGTCCACACGATCACGAACCTCCATGGAGTTAAGTCTGCATGCCAGATCCTTTATGTTCACAGTCATAGCCTTTGGAACTTCTTGCCTAAACGAGAGTATATCTTGTCTCGATGAAGGTTTTAGATACGGTAGAGCATTATTGATTTTTCCCAACAAAATCTCATCTTCCCATTTTAATTGTTCCATTTCCTCCATATTTATTGCCCATGATTCGCATTTTTCTTTGACCTCTGTTAGCGTTTCTAAGGTCGCTCTCAAACGAATTTTCAACGTAGTCTTGATATCCAGCAGTTTGTTTATATTGTGATGCAGTGGGGTGATGGTATTTCATCGCCCACTTTTCAGTCGAGGGGTACGCCCATCCATTCTACGACCAGAAATCCGGCCCGAAAGTGAATGCCCGCAAATGCAATCGGTTTATCCCATCGGTACGCAATGAGCTCATCGATGATTGCCTCTTCCAGCTTAGAGAGCTCTCCGTGATTGAGCAATACCTTTGGGTTTTCCGCCGGTAGGACGGCAACCTTCACCTTCTTTGTCATATCTGCATACGACATTCGCGGTGCGGTGGTTGTATTCAAGGTGGGCTTCATGGCGGCTGCCCGTGATGTGCTCGGATGTGAGCCCAGGTCTGCCGTAGTATTTCCCACCCTTGCCGTTGATGGTCCGCAGGCCGCACTCCTGGCCGCCGGGCACACTCTCTTAGGAGCGGCCACCGGAGGCGTTAGGGTGCTGTTGTGTCTTTTGACAGCTGGTGCTGCTGCTGCTTGGTCCCTCGGCTCCTTCGCCTTCTTTATGGCTTCCTCTGGAGTAAGTCCTTGCTGGAGGTCTCTTAGATACCACTTGACCCTAGAGCCGCAGAGGTTGCGACGCTTCGGGTCATCCAGCCCACCGGGTTGTCCTCTTGGTGGTAGGAGATTTACCCTCTTTTTTGCCCTCCGATTCATTGCCGATTGTGGTGGTCCACACATTCTCGCGCATTGAAGTTGTGGCACCCTGTGCCTGCGGCACTCTGCTATATGGTGCTGGAGTAGCACGTTGTGGAGGTTGGTCTACCACATTAGACGTCCCCCTCTCGATGGTTTGGTCTTCCAGATGTCTTGCGACATGCTCCGCGGGAAGATTCCGCGGTATATAAATATTTTTTTGACTTTTCATGTTTGGTCCCACGTACTGCAGAGAAAGGTATGTCCGCCCGGGCAGAGATCCGCATTACCTGGGTAAGGCTAATTAGAACAGGCGTTCGCCATTTGCCTGAGCTCACCGTAAGAGACTGGGCTAGTTATTAACCCGGGCCCCCAGCCAGGCTGACTCTCGGCACGGTTAGAGTCACACCTTAGTCCGGCCCGGAGTGAGATGTGGGGTTAGGGATGGGGTAGGTACACTCGTGCAGGGAAGTTTGGGGTTGTGTGAGGCTATGCTTTTGGGAAGGCGGCGACACAAACGCCTCGTCAGTACGATTTACATTATCGTACCCGCTGTTTGTCCGGGACTGCTTATTTACGACCCATTTCGTATTATTCGCAGCTAACCTCCCCGAGGGGAGGCCTTTCGCTATCCGCAACCCGCGACCCGCCTGGTGGCCTCAGCTCAGCCCCATCTGAACCATCCCACAAGTTCTTCTGACCAAGTACTTGAACACATAGTAATCCCAAAGTTTTTATTGACTCGTCCTTTATTATTGCGATTTTTTCCGACATATTTCCGCTCGGGATTGACGCAATTATTCTTTCATCGTTGGAGACCCATTTTCGTAGATTCATTCCTCCTTTGTTCATAACAGCTCTTATTTTTTCCTGAATATCCGTACAGTCTTCTATTGTGTTAGCTCCAGTCATTAAGTCATCCATGTAAAAATCCTTTTTTATAATACTTGATAATTTTTCGTCATTTTTCCAATATAAATCAGCTAGATGATGCAACGATCGCACTGCTAAATATGGTGCCGATGATGTTCCATACGTTTTAGGCGTCAATGTAAACTCTTTGATTACGTCCTTTGGATTTTCTCTCCAAACTATATACTGATACTCCTGATCAGTTGGCGTAGTTTTTATCTGCCGATACATTTTCTCTACATCTGCTGTTACCACATATCGCCACATGCCCGAGCTGGATAGAATGTCAAAAATATCCCTTTGAATTTTGGGACCGATTGACATTACGTCGTTCAGGCTGAGTCCACTTGTGCTCTTTGCTGATGCATCAAAAACCACCCTTAATTTTGTGGTGAGGCTGTCTTGCCTAATTACCGCTTGGTGCGGTAGGTAGTACTTGTTGAAGTTAATTCCGTGGATTAAAGACTGCAGATTTAGTTAATTGTTAATATACGTGTTCTTTATTCAATGACGTTCACTTATCTACTACCGCTCTGCTCGTGGCGCGATTACTCTTCATTAAGTGCGCACACGATACATCGATATTACATCGATTGTTATAAGGGCTACCAGACTTACTAGTAGTTACATTTTGTGTTGCTTAGCATAACTTAATTTTAACACCTCTTCTCTACACAAATGTTCTTTAATAGAAAGTTCATTGTAAAGTTATTGACACACAATACTTTTTAGTCCTATCATGCCTAACAATTTTTTGTGTTTTTGCTTATTTAGATTTTTAGTGCAAATATCTGCTATCATATTTGTTGTATCGACATACTTCATAACAATTTCATTATTTTCTACTAGTTCTCTTACAAAATGATATCTTATATCTATATGTTTACTTCGTGCATGATACATATGATTTTTAGCCAATTGTTGTGCGCTAAGATTATCGCCATTGACACACAATGGTTGATCAGTATTAAAACAACCAATTTCTTTTATTAGTCGTCTTAAATACACCGCTTCTTTTGCTGCTGAAGCCAACGCCATATATTCCGCCTCTGTACTGCTTAAGGCCACCGTGTGTTGCTTGTGCGACTCCCATGAAAAAGCCGTTCCAGCCAGGAAAAACATAAATCCTGTGAAAGATCCGCGATCAATTATATTACCGCCCCAATCTGCGTCGGTAAATTCCTCTATTTGTTTTCCAGTTTTCATGTAGTGCAATTTAAGATCATTTGTTCCAAATAAGTATCGCAATATGTGTTTAGCGCCAGCATCATTCTCACTCGTCGGGTTTTTATTTTTCTGCGATAACTTACATACTGAATGAAGTATGTCCGGCCGTGTTGATATTGCCAAGTACATCAGGCTGCCAATAAGTGCCTGATATTTAGTTGCATCCACGAGTTTAGAGTCGTCTTTAGATTGAATTTGATATCCTGCATCCAACGGTGTTGCCACTGACCTACAGTTTTGCATGTTGTATTGATGCAGTAATGTATTGATATACTTTGTTTGACACACAACCACATCGCCAGTATCTTCAGATCGCTCTATCTCGAAGCCCAAAAACTCCTTAACTTTACCCATATCGTCTGACTTAAACTGTTTACTTATGTATTGCTTGATTGCAAACAAGTCCCTCTTGCTCTTGCTTGCTATTAAAATGTCATCGACATAAACAGCAACAATGTTTATGTTGCCTTCAATATGCAATGTATATAAACATGGCTCGCTACTACATGGAACAAATCCATAATTTCTTAAAGCGTCATCCAGTTTCGCATTCCATTCGCGTCCAGACTGTTTCAAACCGTAAATAGCCTTTTGAAGTTTAGCCACTCGGTTTGGATATTTTCTACTGCGAAATTCCTCAGGTTGCTTCATATATACTTCATCATTTAGTTCACCATTTAAATATGCTGTGCATACGTCCATTTGATGCATGCGTAGTTGGAATTCTGCTGCAAGTGCGAATACCATACGTATTGTTGCGTAACGTACAACTGGAGAGTATGTTTCTTCATAGTTAACGCCGTACTGTTGGCTGCATCCCTTCGCAACTAACCTCGCCTTGAATCGATCTATGTTGCCATCAGAGTCCCGTTTCAAGCTGTATACCCATTTACATCCGATAGCTTTCTTTCCAGGAGGTAGGTCAACTAATGTCCATGTGCTATTAGCAATCAGCGAGTCGTACTCAAGCTGCATCGCCTTCTTCCATTCGCCCCCTTGAGGGCTACATAGAGCCATCTTAACGTTGTGTGGAACTTCATCCTCTTCTGTTGTCTGCATTGCATTAAGTCGATTTTTCTGTTTTGTCGGTCTTCCTGGTGCGCCTGTTCGCACGATGCGTGGTCGCCCTGGACCATATATTGGGACTGCATCATCTTCACTACTAGTCTGTGTAGAACCAGCGTTTTCGACATCCTCAGGTTCCTCGTAGTCGGTCTGAGGCGTATGTGCTTGTACTTGCTCCTCTATTTCAATATTGTTTTGAAACTCATTTTTCTTCCCCATTATCAAGCTTTCTTCGAATCTAACATCACGTGTTGTAACTACCTTATTATCTTCTGGATTATACAGTCTATAACCTTTTGACGCTGTACTATATCCTACAAAAATATATTCCTTGCCTTTGGCTTTAAATTTGCGTTTTTGTGTCTTGTCAAGACCTATGGCTAAACAGCCGAATGTTCTTAAATGTTTCACAACTGGTTTTCTGTTAAACCAAACTTCAAATGGTGTTGTATTCTCTAATGCTCTTGTTGTTGTACGATTCCTAATATATAAAGCACATGAACATGCTTCCGCCCAAAACTTTTCTTCAAGGCCTGCATGTACTAACATACAACGTGCCATTTCTACTAACGTACGATTAAAACGTTCCGCCACCCCGTTCTGTTGCGGTGTGTATGGCACTGTAAGCTGTTGTTTTATTCCTTCACACTGTAGATACTCTTTCAAATCTTTGTTAACATATTCACCGCCATTGTCGCTCCTAAGTATTTTTATTTTATGACCTGTTTGTTTTTCGACATATGATTTGTAGTTTTTAAAATGTTCGAAGACTTCACTTTTATTTTTCATTAATATTGCTGTTGCATAGCGTGATTTATCGTCTATAAATGTCAAGAAATATCTTGATCCGCCGATAGAGTTAACATTAAACGGCCCGCATACATCCGAATGTATGATCTCTAATAGTTTTTTCGCACGATAACTAGCCTCTGCAAATAGTTGCGAACAAATTTTGCTTTTCAAACATGGTATACACGTAATGTTTGCTGTGGGCTGTATATTTTCCATACCCTGCACAATTGTACCTGACGATAGTTTATATAAACTTTGTAAATTGATATGGCCAAACCTATTGTGCCATTTAGTCACATTATCGACACACGATATATAAATTGATTCCATCAAATTTTGGAATAAGTACAATCCGTTTTCCTTATGATCAAAAATCACCATTTCGTTATCCACTTTTATTTTAATACTGGCTCCTTTGTTATTAAAGTTTATTTGAAGACCGTTCTCAGCACCGTTGCTGACTGAGAAAAAATTCGTTTGTAAGTTCGGTACATATAAAACGTCTTTTAATTTAAATACCGAATATTTAGTTTTAACACGCACGATCCCGATTCCAAGTGCTTTTATTGTTTCATTGCCCGCCACTAGCACGCTTTGTTGAGTTTCTATATACTCTATGAAAGCCGTACGATTGTTACACATATGAGATGTGGCGCCACTATCGACACACCATACGTCGCGACGCACATTTTTATCAGACGCGAAGAGAGCACTACTCTGTGACACACACATATACGAATGTTCGTTTTGAGTTTTCTTTTCTTGTTTCGGCGTCTGTTCATCACTTACTTATAACTGTATTTGCTTTGCCGACATGCAGCTGCAAAGTGACCGCGCTTCCCGCACACATAGCATCTACCGTTATTACTGTTTCGTTTTTGTTCCTTTTTGCCAGTCCCTTTTTGTTTTATCATGTATGCTTGCTGTGCTCTGTTTTCGTCATTGGTTTCATTTCTACGTTCTGCCTCTTCTAAAAGTTTATTGCGCATTATGTTGAAATTAGGCAGTTCATCGCGTATTTCCATTGCTATTACGAAATTTTCGTAAGACTTTGGTAGACTTGATAATAATATTATTACCACGATTTCATCACCGAGCGAAACACTAACTTCTTTTAGTTTATCAACTACACTTTCAAACTCGTTTATATACGTAATAATGTTCTCACCGTCTATGAGTTTTAAATTTAATAACTTTTTATACAAAGACACTTTTCTTGCTGGTCCCCTTGGCTCATGAATTTCTTTTAGTTTTTGCCAAGCCTCTGCAGATGTATTGCAGTTTTTTATGTAATTTAACTGTGTTGATTTCACTGACAATGTAATTGTCCGCTAATGCCTTCTGATCAGCCTTTTCCCAGTTGCCGCTGTCTCTTTCTGGCTTCACTTCAACACCACTTGCTATTCTCCATGCATCAGCATGAACAAGCACACTACGCATTTGGACACACCAAATATCATAATTTTTTTTCATCCAGCTTGTCTATTGAGTACAAATTATTCGCCATTTTTTCCGCGTAAATTTTTGACACACAAAAATTGTTTATTTTTGACACACAAAAATTGTTTATTTTTGACACACAAAAATTATTTATTTTTGACACACAAAAATTATTTATTGGACACTCCAATCACTTAATCTCTTAGTCTTTCTTAATCTCTGGGTCTTTCTTAATCTCTGGGCCCATAACCTGTTGAAGTTAATTCCGTGGATTAAAGACTGCAGATTTAGTTAATTGTTAATATACGTGTTCTTTATTCAATGACGTTCACTTATCTACTACCGCTCTGCTCGTGGCGCGATTACTCTTCATTAAGTGCGCACACGATACATCGATATTACATCGATTGTTATAAGGGCTACCCCAGATTACTAGTAGTTACATTTTGTGTTGCTTAGCATAACTTAATTTTAACAATAATTCACTCAGGTCCGAATTTCTTTTAACAATTTTAAGTCCTTTCTATACATATTAATTATGCATCAAAAGTTAGAAAGCCGTTAATTTTGACCAATTAGAGATATTGACGTTTTAAGTTATTTGTTTTATATTTTTAATTGAGATATGGACGCTTGAAGTTTTTATTTCAAATTCAAACTGTCATATCATTGGCAATAATTTACTCAAGTCTGAATTTCTTTCAACAATTTGAAGTCCTTTTTATATATATAAATTACACATCAAAAGTTCACAATACTTTAATTTTCACCAATTAGAGATATTGACGTTTTAACTTTTTTGATTTTAATTTAATTGAGATATGAACGTTTGAAGTTTTTGTTCCAAATTCAAACTGTCATATGTTCTGTAATAATTGTTGAAGTTAATTCCGTGGATTAAAGACTGCAGATTTAGTTAATTGTTCATATACGTGTTCTTTATTCAATGACGTTCACTTATCTACTACCGCTCTGCTCGTGGCGCGATTACTCTTCATTACGATACATCGATATTACATCGATTGTTATAAGGGCTACCAGACTTACTAGTAGTTACATTTTGTGTTGCTTAGCATAACTTAATTTTAACACCTCTTCTCAACACAAATGTTCTTTAATAGAAAGTTCATTATAAAGTTATTGACACACAATACTTTTTAGTCCTATCATGCCTAACAATTTTTTGTGTTTTTGCTTATTTAGATTTTTAGTGCAAATATCTGCTATCATATTTGTTGTATCGACATACTTCATAACAATTTCATTATTTTCTACTAGTTCTCTTACAAAATGATATCTTATATCTATATGTTTACTTCGTGCATGATACATATGATTTTTAGCCAATTGTTGTGCGCTAAGATTATCGCCATTGACACACAATGGTTGATCAGTATTAAAACAACCAATTTCTTTTATTAGTCGTCTTAAATACACCGCTTCTTTTGCTGCTGAAGCCAACGCCATATATTCCGCCTCTGTACTGCTTAAGGCCACCGTGTGTTGCTTGTGCGACTCCCATGAAAAAGCCGTTCCAGCCAGGAAAAACATAAATCCTGTGAAAGATCTGCGATCAATTATATTACCGCCCCAATCTGCGTCGGTAAATCCCTCTATTTGTTTTCCAGTTTTCTGTAGTGCAATCTAGTCAATGATCCTTTGTTCCAAATAAGTATCGCAATATGTGTTTAGCGCCAGCATCATTCTCACTCGTCGGGTTTTTATTTTTCTGCGATAACTTACATACTGAATGAAGTATGTCCGGCCGTGTTGATATTGCCAAGTACATCAGGCTGCCAATAAGTGCCTGATATTTTGTTGCATCCACGAGTTTAGAGTCGTCTTTAGATTGTATTTGATATCCTGCATCCAACGGTGTTGCCACTGACCTACAGTTTTGCATGTTGTATTGATGCAGTAATGTATTGATATACTTTGTTTGACACACAAACACATCGCCAGTATCTTCAGATCGCTCTATCTCGAAGCCCAAAAACTCCTTAACTTTACCCATATCGACTGACTTAAACTGTTTACTTATGTATTGCTTGATTGCAAACAAGTCCCTCTTGCTCTTGCTTGCTATTAAAATGTCATCGACATAAACAGCAACAATGTTTATGTTGCCTTCAATATGCAATGTATATAAACATGGCTCGCTACTACATGGAACAAATCCATAATTTCTTAAAGCGTCATCCAGTTTCGCATTCCATTCGCGTCCAGACTGTTTCAAACCGTAAATAGCCTTTTGAAGTTTAGCAACTCGGTTTGGATATTTTCTACTGCGAAATTCCTCAGGTCTGCTTCATATATACTTCATCATTTAGTTCACCATTTAAATATGCTGTGCATACGTCCATTTGATGCATGTGTAGTTGGAATTCTGCTGCAAGTGCGAATACCATACGTATTGTTGCGTAACGTACAACTGGAGAGTATGTTTCTTCATAGTTAACGCCGTACTGTTGGCTGCATCCCTTCGCAACTAACCTCGCCTTGAATCGATCTATGTTGCCATCAGAGTCCCGTTTCAAGCTGTATACCCATTTACATCCGATAGCTTTCTTTCCAGGAGGTAGGTCAACTAATGTCCATGTGCTATTAGCAATCAGCGAGTCGTACTCAAGCTGCATCGCCTTCTTCCATTCGCCCCCTTGAGGGCTACATAGAGCCATCTTAACGTTGTGTGGAACTTCATCCTCTTCTGTTGTCTGCATCGCATTAAGTCGATTTTTCTGTTTTGTCGGTCTACCTGGTGCGCCTGTTCGCACGATGCGTGGTCGCCCTGGACCATATATTGGGACTGCATCATCTTCACTACTAGTCTGTGTAGAACCAGCGTTTTCGACATCCTCAGGATCCTCGTAGTCGGTCTGAGGCGTATGTGCTTGTACTTGCTCCTCTATTTCAATATTGTTTTGAAACTCATTTTTCTTCCCCATTAACAAGCTTTCTTCGAATCTAACATCACGTGTTGTAACTACCTTATTATCTTCTGGATTATACAGTCTATAACCTTTTGACGCTGTACTATATCCTACAAAAATATATTCCTTGCCTTTGGCTTTAAATTTGCGTTTTTGTGTCTTGTCAAGACCTATGGCTAAACAGCCGAATGTTCTTAAATGTTTCACAACTGGTTTTCTGTTAAACCAAACTTCAAATGGTGTTGTATTCTCTAATGCTCTTGTTGTTGTACGATTCCTAATATATAAAGCACATGAACATGCTTCCGCCCAAAACTTTTCTTCAAGGCCTGCATGTACTAACATACAACGTGCCATTTCTACTAACGTACGATTAAAACGTTCCGCCACCCCGTTCTGTTGCGGTGTGTATGGCACTGTAAGCTGTTGTTTTATTCCTTCACACTGTAGATACTCTTTCAAATCTTTGTTAACATATTCACCGCCATTGTCGCTCCTAAGTATTTTTATTTTATGACCTGTTTGTTTTTCGACATATGATTTGTAGTTTTTAAAATGTTCGAAGACTTCACTTTTATTTTTCATTAATATTGCTGTTGCATAGCGTGATTTATCGTCTATAAATGTCAAGAAATATCTTGATCCGCCGATAGAGTTAACATTAAACGGCCCGCATACATCCGAATGTATGATCTCTAATAGTTTTTTCGCACGATAACTAGCCTCTGCAAATAGTTGCGAACAAATTTTGCTTTTCAAACATGGTATACACGTAATGTTTGCTGTGGGCTGTATATTTTCCATACCCTGCACAATTGTACCTGACGATAGTTTATATAAACTTTGTAAATTGATATGGCCAAACCTATTGTGCCATTTAGTCACATTATCGACACACGATATATAAATTGATTCCATCAAATTTTGGAATAAGTACAATCCGTTTTCCTTATGATCAAAAATCACCATTTCGTTATCCACTTTTATTTTAATACTGGCTCCTTTGTTATTAAAGTTTATTTGAAGACCGTTCTCAGCACCGTTGCTGACTGAGAAAAAATTCGTTTGTAAGTTCGGTACATATAAAACGTCTTTTAATTTAAATACCGAATATTTAGTTTTAACACGCACGATCCCGATTCCAAGTGCTTTTATTGTTTCATTGCCCGCCACTAGCACGCTTTGTTGAGTTTCTATATACTCTATGAAAGCCGTACGATTGTTACACATATGAGATGTGGCGCCACTATCGACACACCATACGTCGCGACGCACATTTTTATCAGACGCGAAGAGAGCACTACTCTGTGACACACACATATACGAATGTTCGTTTTGAGTTTTCTTTTCTTGTTTCGGCGTCTGTTCATCACTTATTATAACTGTATTTGCTTTGCCGACATGCAGCTGCAAAGTGACCGCGCTTCCCGCACACATAGCATCTACCGTTATTACTGTTTCGTTTTTGTTCCTTTTTGCCAGTCCCTTTTTGTTTTATCATGTATGCTTGCTGTGCTCTGTTTTCGTCATTGGTTTCATTTCTACGTTCTGCCTCTTCTAAAAGTTTATTGCGCATTATGTTGAAATTAGGCAGTTCATCGCGTATTTCCATTGCTATTACGAAATTTTCGTAAGACTTTGGTAGACTTGATAATAATATTATTACCACGATTTCATCACCGAGCGAAACACTAACTTCTTTTAGTTTATCAACTACACTTTCAAACTCGTTTATATACGTAATAATGTTCTCACCGTCTATGAGTTTTAAATTTAATAACTTTTTATACAAAGACACTTTTCTTGCTGGTCCCCTTGGCTCATGAATTTCTTTTAGTTTTTGCCAAGCCTCTGCAGATGTATTGCAGTTTTTTATGTAATTTAACTGTGTTGATTTCACTGACAATGTAATTGTCGCTAATGCCTTCTGATCAGCCTTTTCCCAGTTGCCGCTGTCTCTTTCTGGCTTCACTTCAACACCACTTGCTATTCTCCATGCATCAGCATGAACAAGCACACTACGCATTTGGACACACCAAATATCATAATTTTTTTTCATCCACCTTGTCTATTGAGTACAAATTATTCGCCATTTTTTCCGCGTAAATTTTTGACACACAAAAATTGTTTATTTTTGACACACAAAAATTATTTATTTTTGACACACAAAAATTATTTATTGGACACTCCAATCACTTAATCTCTTAGTCTTTCTTAATCTCTGGGTCTTTCTTAATCTCTGGGCCCATAACCTGTTGAAGTTAATTCCGTGGATTAAAGACTGCAGATTTAGTTAATTGTTAATATACGTGTTCTTTATTCAATGACGTTCACTTATCTACTACCGCTCTGCTCGTGGCGCG
The DNA here is from genome assembly GCA_035042405.1 of Drosophila demipolita. Lineage (NCBI taxonomy): Eukaryota > Metazoa > Arthropoda > Insecta > Diptera > Drosophilidae > Drosophila > Drosophila demipolita. Next base: position 841,396 of record JAWNLI010000488.1, read on the forward strand.
ATTACTCTTCATTAAGTGCGCACACGATACATCGATATTACATCGATTGTTATAAGGGCTACCAGACTTACTAGTAGTTACATTTTGTGTTGCTTAGCATAACTTAATTTTAACACTTTGGCGGTGCTCGAGCAATATTTCCGGAAACTATCCATCCGAGTCGTGTCTTCTGCCCCAACGTTCCATTGATCGTTCTGACTTGACCCATCAATATTAAAGGAAAAAGGTCCACACCAATGATCATGTCAATTCTGCTTGGCATATTAAACTTTGGATGTGCCAAAGTGCAATTTTTCCAGTCTGTACCAACATCCATATCAATATTTTTGCCGGGAAGTTTTGGAACTACTGGTGTTGTAGTCCTGGTACTTGTAAATCGAAGTCTGAATTCAAGAAATACACTATTTTTTGCCAGTTCCATGCCTTGTGAAAATATTCCCTGTATTTCGACGGACTCTTTGCTTCTCTTCAACCTTAGAAGCTGCGCTGCTTCTTCTGATATCAGAGTGCGCTGCGATCCTCCATCCATCAGTGTGCGAAGCTGCTCGTAGTTTCCACTGGCATTCCTTACGTTGACCACAGCAGTGGCCAACACTGTTTCCTGCTCATTTTTTAACTTGATGCAGTTTACACTCTCCCTTTTTTCATCTTCATGTAGCAAGGTATTGTGAGGCTTGCTACACTTCTGACACCTACAGATACCCATTTTGGACAGGTGGCTTTTAGTCTACAATGTCCTGTCAGTAGACCGACAAGTATGCTTAGCCTATTCCTGCCCATGGTATTATTTGCTTAAATCGTTTATGATTATAGCCGCTTAAAAGACATTTGGCCTGCCGGAGTCCCGGTGCTTCTTCCCAGCTCCGCAGTCTCCTTTGTCTTTCTTCATTCCTGAGTTGGAGCCGTATTGTGTGTTTACCTATGCCACAAAACGGTTCAGGCCCTATAAGGGGCCTCTCTGCACCCATTCTCGCATCGAAACATTCCTTACACTTATTTGCTACGGCAAACAGACATGAAATTGCTCGTCAACTTTGGTACGTACAATACGTTGTTTAGTACCAGTGTACACAAATCCGATTTCATTTTGACTTCACCTCTGCTTTCTGCTTGCAAGGTGCCGGCGTCCGCCAAACAGATCGTTTCGGTATTCGCCTCAAACTTTGTAAACATTTGCTTAGCACAACACATATGTCGCTCCACTGTCCAAGCAGCAGCCGAGTTTCTTAAAACTGCTTGCATCCAATGCGTTCAGAAAGCTGCAATTCCCCTGTCCGGTCGCTATTTCATAACTTTTGGCAATTAATCTGCGACATTTTGCCTTAATATGCCCTATTTTACCACATTCGTTACAGGTAAAGACCTGCGCGATATCGCTCTGCTTCTCTACGCCATATTTTCTCTCGCCTTCTTCCTTCAACTTTATGCAGAGAAAATTTCAATCGCTGGCAGACTGTCGCGAGTCTCGATAGCGACAACGAAATTCTCATAAATGTCGGCTGGAATTCTCATAAATGAAGGCTGGAAAGCAAAATAATGCCCTTGAGCTCGTCAACTATTTCTATTCCAACTCCGGTAAGCTGATCCACAATTTCGTTAAATGTGACCAAATAGCTAGCCATGCTTTGCCCCCCCCGCCATGCGAGAATTGAGCAACTTTTTGTAAAGCGAGCCTTTACGAACCGGCCCGCTTGGCTAATGGACTTCGCGCACCTTAATCCATGCCTCCTGCGACGTTGTGCAATTCTTGATGTATCCCAACTGCGATGTCTTAACACTTAACGTGATCGTTGCCAATGCCATACGATCCAACGCACTCCTGTTAATATTTCCCCCGACGTCAGACTTCCCATAGATCCGCATGCACCAACACGCTTCGCATTTTCTGTTTTCTTTCAGCTTCTCAATTTGGTACAACCCGCTCATGTTTCTTATTATTGCGACGCACTTTACATTTACACACACGTAACTGTCGAATTTGTCTTTTATTACATCCGAGTTCGTAACTCTGGATATCGAGTCAAATAAACCGTAAACAATCTTATCAGGCCACGCGCCCTGGGTCCATAACCTGTTGGAGCGAAATCCTTTCCCCACGTCAGGGAATGCCTGGATAAGAAAATATAACTGAGTCCCACCAGCGTTGTGTACTCAATCAAAGTTTATTCAAGACTGTTCATATAGTGAACATTATAATTATCGATTAATGAGAGACTTAACATATGTATTGATGCACGGTTGCATTGAATGTAAAATAACACTATTTTCAACAAGTACCAATCTTTCACAAGAATTTTTTTATGGCTTTGTTTGTTAAATGCTTGTTTAATTTTTTCAGGTCTTGGAAAAAATTTCGAATTTCTAAGATTTTATATTTTAAAGTTCATCAAGCTTACTTTGAAAACTTAAAAAAAAACTTGTTTCAAGGTTAAATGGCCCAAAAGCAATAACAAATTCATTAAATATGTTCGAACCATAAATGGAATTGAAAACAGGAACTGAGAAGCATCAAAGCAGCTAAAGAAGATACCAAGAGAAACAAGCGGTTTTAATTAACCGGACGCATACACACACACACGCACAGGCATACACACACACTCAGTTACACACAGTACAGTTAATTAGTGGTTAGTCTAATAGCGTTGCCAGATTTGTCTGCAGATTGACAAACTGCACAAAAAATAATAAAAATGAAAAAAAAACCAACGCTGATTCCACAGCGCTGCCAGACTGCGCTTCTTAGCTTATTGCAATTGTTGTAGACTGTTCTCCAACACCCTCCTGTTTTTCTTTAATTTACACAAATTGAAACACAGAAATTAAAAAGAAGTACAATTATTAATTTTTATTAAATATTTTATTTATTTGCTTTTTTTTTTAGTTGTTAAATGCGTCTAACGCCTTCTTAAGCAAAACAATACAAAACAAAAAACCAATAAAGTAATTGAAGGAATATTTATTAAATGGCAACATTGTATTATGATAGTTATTATTCTATATATGTAAAGTACTTCCAAAGTGTTCAGGCCAAAAGTTATTTCCCCCCCCCCCCCTCTCTGTTCGACCCACCCCCCTCTATTTGTTAGTCTGTATGTTAATCTATGTATATATATATATATATATTTAAGTACAATATGTATTTTTTTTTTAATTTTTTGTGTACTTTTGAAATCAACTACAACGAATATGAAATTTTAACTGACTGATGCAAAGCCAGCGAATATAATAATTGATATATATATATATTATTTTATATTGTATATATAAGTAGCAGGTATACTATTTTTGATACAACATGCAACAACAACAACAGTCAGCATGTAATATATATAAAAATATGTGTATACATAATTATGTAAAACTATTATTAAAACATTTTGTAATTGAACAATTGAAATTAATGTCGGAAATTTGATAGCTTTAGGCTTTTTACCACACATATATTACATATATTTTAAATTTAAAATTTGACACGTTTATAATACTGATCAGCACATATTTGCCCAATTAGAACTAAGTGTATATTTTTTTCTGAATCGATAAGTATTTAAACAATAAGCTCGAACAATTGAAATTGAAAAGTCTGCAGTTATTTGGAAAATGTGTTTAGTCAGCGCATACAAAAAAAAAACAAAAAAGATTAAAGAAATCGTTAATGGGAAGTAAATGCGTTTATATATGTGTATATGTTTTCGAATATCTTTTCTGAATATTTGTGGAGCGTACCCAATTATTTTTCAAGGCGTCTGCTCTTTTTTAGTTCTTTTTTTTTTTGTTAATTTATTGCGCACAACATTTTTATAGATAAACAGTCGAGCGAAAATTGTCGGAAAAGGGGCAATTAAACGAAACCGAAAACTGAAAACTGAAAATTCAGCAAACAATTTGTGCAGCTATATAAGCTAACCAAACTATAAACATATATATATATATATATATATACATTTCTTTATTTATATATGTATGTACGTGTATTATCTACAACATCATTTTCTGTGCAGAAAAATGATGATGACTAACTTAGCACTGGCAACTACTATATCAAGTATTTATACTTTATATTTACACTTAATTTATATGCTCATCATTATATATGCATCTCCCCTACAAACAAATAAAAACTCATTTATATATATTAAAGAAAACAAAACCAAAACAAATAGTTTTTCTTATTTCATCATTATTTGATTCTTCCTCAATCTAGCCAAATTTTTTGATCACAAAATTTGTCATCTTTTTTGCCGCAATATTTTGATTGTATGCAAATGAGGCTGCAGACAGGTGTGGCGATGAATCTGTATCCGTGACGTAATTATAACCTTTATTATTAAATTGGGGCCTTGTGCACTGTGATCTATTAGATCTATTGTGCCCCCTTCTGCGCTTATAGCTCCTCTATCAACCCCAGTTCCTGAACGAATGTCAGGATTTTTGAGGGGCGAAGGCTTCTATGTCATTGACATTCAGAACATTCATTATTGCTCGTAAATGAGTCATCTTTACGTTTCAATGATATGTTAGCTTCCGGCACTCGCTTGGCAAGTGCTCTGTGAAGCCTAGCACATTCGCTGGTGCTTATAATGCTTCTCAGAAATTCCTATAGTTCATCCGTTTAGCCTTCCTAATCTCCTTGTTGTAGGTGGTCAAACTTTCAAGGTACCGTGCCCGATCTCCGTCTCTCTTAGCTGTGTTAAAGAGACCAAGTGTAGTTCGACGCAGCCTCTCAAGGCTGGCGTTCCACCAAGGGGCATCCTTTTCCATTTTCTTCCTCCCTATCTTGAAAAGCATTAATTATGCCTTTGTTGAAATTCCCTATAGCTCTCTCTAGAGGTCCAGTGAATTTTTTGGTATACCATATGTTTCTCTGGATAAATTGAGCTATAGGGACTTCTTGACTCGTTCCCAGTTCGTTTTCCTGGGGTTACGACTTGGCACACTAATATTCGTATTTAGTTGTAACCAAAATAGGATAGTTTTATGGTCCGACATGGATTCCTCTGATGAGACGTGCCAGTCTCTTAGGTGAGGTGGGAGCTTCTGATAAATCCTCCTAGTTATCGGGATATATGAGCTATCCAAAAACGCGATAATTGAACGCGGTCAACAAGTCAGCTTCCGATTTGGGAACATCCCAATAAGCGGACTATGCTCCATCGAAAAAAGAAGGTGATGTAGCAGAAGCTCCCACCACAGTAACCACTCTCGCAGAGCCGAGCCAACACTATATTCAAGCCAACGACTAGACGGGGCTGAGGCCGACGTTACTTTAACGAGTGACGGTGATGGTGGCAAGCCCACGCCCCAATCTCTGGACACGCTGGGACGTACCACCCAATAGATGACAGAAGTCATCAACACTGGGCTAGCCCAAGTGAACATCCATCACGCTAAGGCGGCTTCGGCAATCTTAGCCAGGACGTTCACCAAACAGCACCTTGGGCTAGCACTGGTACAGGAGCCATGGGTGCACGATGGAGTGAAAGGCCTGTACACGGCCGATTCAAAGGTAATCTGGGATCGAAGAGACCCAGCACCCAGAGCATGCATTATGGTGAGAAGTATTAACTATACTATTCTTTCAGAGTTCCTCACCAGAGACTGTGTCCCGATACTACTACAAATCAGTGGTAATGTGCTCTCTATGGTAGCGGTGTCTGCATACTTCGCAGGAGGCGGAGCCTACCCGTCGCCGGAGGTGGAGAGACTGGTGAGATATTGCACAAAGGAGAAGATGCCGGTGTTAATCGGTTGCGATACCAATGCGCACCACACAAAGCGATATCAATCTACGAGGTGAGGACCTCACAGAAGTTATATTAAGATATAATTTAGAACTTGGCAATGTCGGATCCACACCGACATTTATAAATAAAATCAGGATCAGGGATATCTTAGTCATCACCCTTATTAGTCGGTCCCTAAAACCTCACCTGAGAGACTGGTACATCTGATCTGAGGAATTTATGTCGGACCATAAAATCATTTTACGTAGTGCGCCAAGTCGCAATTCCTGGAAAACGAACTCGGAAAGATTTAAGAGGACCATAGAGCTCAACCTACCCAGTGAAACAACTGGTGTACTTAAGAATTCATTGAAGAATTCTAGAGAAGTGTAGGGGATCTTAACAAAAGCATAATTGATGCAAAAAACTGTCCGGTTGGGAAGCAGCAAACTGAAAAAGAGTACCCCTGGAACTTAAACTTTATTTACGAGCAATAATAGGGACATACTCCTCTCCTCAGGACATACTCCTCTCTCGTATTAAGAAAACACTACTAAGTAGACTTGCACTCGGACATATACCGATCGCTTGGTACGCCAGTCGACAACAAAGAAGTAGCATTGTGCGCCTTTATAGACATAGAACGCGAATTTGATAATGATGCAATTAAGGCCACCATCTCAAGGAGTGACCTGGATACAACTAACAGCATGTGGATACTTGCTCTGTTGCGGTCCAGACAGACCACAGCATCAACGCATGACTGTATAGAAACATTCTTAACCACTTAAATCTTTAAGACTAAAAATCCTGCGTTCGCACTTGCTTGCCAATTTAAACCATATACCTAAGCAAAGACGCTTCATTGTCCTCTAAATCATACAATGTAATAAAATTAATTAAGTAATTAATTCCTATAAGACATAATATAATTAATTTTATTAAAATATTAGAAATTTTGATTGTAATATCAGATTTGAGTTTATAAGCGTGAACAGAACAATTTGGTTAGGGTAGGCTCAACCCAATCATCAAAAAATGGAATCAAAGAGTGTATATGGGCCTGGTATGCCTATAACAAGATGATCCATTACGTGATCTTCGGCATCCGTATTACTTTGTTGCATTGCAGCAGTCACATTCAAAATTTAATTTCACAGCTCATCAAATTCCAATCTATCGGATGCATCACCTTGTCTCCTATTTACTTGCAGCAGATTGCTTTGTGCGTCAGTCCTAAAGATGCGCTCATTCTCCTCGGTGTAGTCAATGATTTGAAGCCTCGTTATCAGATACTGTCTCTGACGCAAATAGATCTTGAGGATGCCCTTCAGGGCAATGAAGGTGAGGCCGCCGAGGAAAGTACGATGCAGCGCCGACGCCACGTTCCTATACATCAACATGCCCAAAATGGTTGAAATGCTGGGCAATAAAATGGCACCGCAAAAGATGCGGGTAAAGTCGTTTGGAGCAGCCAGTTCCTCAACATTGGACACCGTTTCAAAGTCGGTATGGTCATAATGGATCAACCTATTGATCAGGGGCAATTTGCGGGCAAGACTATGACGACTTTGCCAGAGTCGCAATAGAATGTCCTCCCAGTAAAAGAATCGACTGATGATCAGGGCCACCGGTATTATTGGTAGTCCGATAAGTAGATAGGTACGATTCGCGTTCACTAGGATCTCCATGCCGCGTTTGTAGCCGAGCACCTGTAAGAACGTGATGCAGCCATATGAGCAGGCCGTCCAGTAGCCGGAAAATATAAAGACGGAAACAGCAACGGTTGGACTGGCACGACGGATCACATCCAGGCAGAGTTCCAAGAATACGGCGATGCGGCTCATCTTTGGAAAATTGACGAGATACTCAAATTGGCATTGCCTGCAAACGATTTTCAATCGCGAATTGCCCTTCTGCTGCTCATCAATCCAGCGAAAGAGGCAACTCTCATGCACCCACTTGCTGCTGCCACGGCATTTGCACGGGTGCACCCAAGTGGCACGACGATTCTCCAACTCTGTGGCAAGGCATATCCAACAGGTTCGCTCTCGTTCTCGCTCCCTTCCAGCGTTTAATGCAATCCCTCGACCAGCCATGATAAAAACGAATAAAATTTAAATATTGTAAGTCTATAAATAAATGACGTACTTTAAATAAATAACACTCATATTCAATTGTGCTATCTAAATCAAAGGTGGATCGATCAGAAATCGAGCTTGTTTTTAAATTCGATTCGAGCAGGGAAATAGGTCACTTAATATATATGTATAAAGATACACAGGTGTCAATGCAGGTTAAGTTGGGTTAACACTCTCAATCGCGGAGAAAAGAATCCCGCGGAGAGTGGCCAAAAGTTGAATCGAGATGTCATCACAAAATACCTATTATACTTATACGCATTATCTTTTCTTTTTCGTCAGATCAGCTGGCATCGTCAACAGCATCAGTCCTAGTCTACTCCAAGTAGAAGAAGTACTGGCAAGCTTAAGACGGAGCTACCAATAGCAAACAACTACTAAGATATGACTGGAGTCTCTCAATTGACTGTCTGAACAATCACTCTCTTCTGGCGGTATATTGCAGTTTGTTCAGCATCTACACAAGCTAACTGGGAACTCTACCTTGACATTTCAGACACTTCAGAACACTTTTTGGAAGATTGTCGGGCAATAAGTAGACTGAGGCTCCCTTAGCTGAGTGCCTACAACCTGTGTGAAAGCTCAAGAACATTAGAATAGTCCATTATGATTTATGGGTTTGGATCATTCATTTGGATCTTTGTCATATAAAGTCTTTTATACTATGTAATCGAGATGATTTCTGTAATATTATGTGATATATTCTGGTACTATGCTGGAATTACAATGCTATCAGCATTTCCTGAAAAGTCAGTAGGTCACAGTTAATCTCCAATTAATATCTTTATTATGTTATTGAATCCATAAGAATAACAATTTCACTATTTCGATTGTTCTCCATTTAATTAACAAGTCAATTACTTCTTGCCGCCAACGACTATGGTGGTTAGGAAGTAGAATAGGGACCAGCTGACATACTTGACGGGATCACCAGAGCCCTCGATCTTAGTTTCCAGAAACTCCGAACCATACTTGGCCATAAGGGATACGAAGGCCATGGTGTCCATCAGCCAGCTGCTTTCGTTGATGGCCAGATAGGACAGTGATGTTATGTTGCCCAGAATGATCAAGAGCTTGAGTGTTTCCATAGCTTCATCGCCTTCCCCGTCACCCTTGCCCTTGATAAGGCATACCAGAGTGCAGATGGCCATGGGTACGATGCAGAGGCCATGGCCTAAAGCAATATTGTTGCCCTCGCCAGAAGAAGAGCTCTATGTTGACCAGTGGCAAGGGTACTATCTCCAAAATGGCATTGCTCGGATTTTGCTTAATTCAAAAGAATATTGCCTCAGTTGGCAATAAGGTGTAACTTAACTCGCTTATAAACAGAATCAGTTATAATTCTTGTGACTTGTAAGAATTGAAAAAGATTTAAATTATTTATTTCTCTTCCTTCAAGATGTATCTTCCCAGTTGGTAGCACTATTTGTAGCCCGCGGGATGTTAAAAGAGTTCATTAAATTGGGGAAGCTATCACCTATATTATCTATAACTATAATATAACTTGTAAGTAATTCCTTATTAAATATATACGTCTTTTTTAAATCTTTAAGACTAAAAATCCTGCGTTCGCACTTGCTTGCCAATTTAAACCATATACCTAAGCAAAGACGCTTCATTGTCCTCTAAATCATACAATGTAATAAAATTAATTAAGTAATTAATTCCTATAAGACATAATATAATTAATTTTATTAAAATATTAGAAATTTTGATTGTAATATCAGATTTGAGTTTATAAGCGTGAACAGAACAATTTGGTTAGGGTAGGCTCAACCCAATCATCAAAAAATGGAATCAAAGAGTGTATATGGGCCTGGTATGCCTATAACAAGATGATCCATTACGTGATCTTCGGCATCCGTATTACTTTGTTGCATTGCAGCACATTCACATCTTAATTTCACAGCTCATCAAATTCCAATCTATCGGATGCGTCACCTTGTCTCCTATTAACTTGCAGCAGATTGCTTTGTGCGTCAGTCCTAAAGATGCGCTCATTCTCCTCGGTATAGTCAATGATGTGAAGCCTCGTTATCAGATACTGTCTCTGACGCAAATAGATCTTGAGGATGCCCTTCAGGGCAATGAAGGTGAGGCCGCCGAGGAAAGTACGATGCAGCGCCGACGCCACGTTCCTATACATCAACATGCCCAAAATGGTTGAAATGCTGGGCAATAAAATGGCACCGCAAAAGATGCGGGTAAAGTCGTTTGGAGCAGCCAGTTCCTCAACATTGGACACCGTTTCAAAGTCGGTATGGTCATAATGGATCAACCTATTGATCAGGGGCAATTTGCGGGCAAGACTATGACGACTTTGCCAGAGTCGCAATAGAATGTCCTCCCAGTAAAGGAATCGACTGATGATCAGGGCCACCGGTATTATTGGTAGTCCGATAAGTAGATAGGTACGATTCGCGTTCACTAGGATCTCCATGCCGCGTTTGTAGCCGAGCACCTGTAAGAACGTGATGCAGCCATATGAGCAGGCCGTCCAGTAGCCGGAAAATATAAAGACGGAAACAGCAACGGTTGGACTGGCACGACGGATCACATCCAGGCAGAGTTCCAAGAATACGGCGATGCGGCTCATCTTTGGAAAATTGACGAGATACTCAAATTGGCATTGCCTGCAAACGATTTTCAATCGCGAATTGCCCTTCTGCTGCTCATCAATCCATCGAAAGAGGCAACTCTCATGCACCCACTTGCTGCTGCCACGGCATTTGCACGGGTGCACCCAAGTGGCACGACGATTCTCCAACTCTGTGGCAAGGCATATCCAACAGGTTCGCTCTCGTTCTCGCTCCCTTCCAGCGTTTAATGCAATCCCTCGACCAGCCATGATAAAAACGAATAAAATTTAAATATTGTAAGTCTATAAATAAATGACGTACTTTAAATAAATAACACTCATATTCAATTGTGCTATCTAAATCAAAGGTGGATCGATCAGAAATCGAGCTTGTTTTTAAATTCGATTCGAGCAGGGAAATAGGTCACTTAATATATATGTATAAAGATACACAGGTGTCAATGCAGGTTAAGTTGGGTTAACACTCTCAATCGCGGAGAAAAGAATCCCGCGGAGAGTGGCCAAAAGTTGAATCGAGATGTCATCACAAAATACCTATTATACTTATACGCATTATCTTTTCTTTTTCGTCAGATCAGCTGGCATCGTCAACAGCATCAGTCCTAGTCTACTCCAAGTAGAAGAAGTACTGGCAAGCTTAAGACGGAGCTACCAATTGCAAACAACTACTAAGATATGACTGGAGTCTCTCAATTGACTGTCTGAACAATCACTCTCTTCTGGCGGTATATTGCAGTTTGTTCAGCATCTACACAAGCTAACTGGGAACTCTACCTTGACATTTCAGACACTTCAGAACACTTTTTGGAAGATTGTCGGGCAATAAGTAGACTGAGGCTTCCTTAGCTGAGTGCCTACAACCTGTGTGAAAGCTCAAGAACATTAGAATAGTCCATTATGATTTATGGGTTTGGATCATTCATTTGGATCTTTGTCATATAAAGTCTTTTATACTATGTAATCGAGATGATTTCTGTAATATTATGTGATATATTCTGGTACTATGCTGGAATTACAATGCTATCAGCATTTCCTGAAAAGTCAGTAGGTCACAGTTAATCTCCAATTAATATCTTTATTATGTTATTGAATCCATAAGAATAACAATTTCACTATTTCGATCGTTCTCCATTTAATTAACAAGTCAATTACTTCTTGCCGCCAACGACTATGGTGGATAGGAAGTAGAATAGGGACCAGCTGACATACTTGACGGGATCACCAGAGCCCTCGATCTTAGTTTCCAGAAACTCCGAACCATACTTGGCCATAAGGGATACGAAGGCCATGGTGCCCATCAGCCAGCTGCTTTCGTTGATGGCCAGATAGGACAGTGATGTTATGTTGCCCAGAATGATCAAGAGCTTGAGTGTTTCCATAGCTTCATCGCCTTCCCCGTCACCCTTGCCCTTGATAAGGCATACCAGAGTGCAGATGGCCATGGGTACGATGCAGAGGCCATGGCCTAAAGCAATATTGTTGCCCTCGCCAGAAGAAGAGCTCTATGTTGACCAGTGGCAAGGGTACTATCTCCAAAATGGCATTGCTCGGATTTTGCTTAATTCAAAAGAATATTGCCTCAGTTGGCAATAAGGTGTAACTTAACTCGCTTATAAACAGAATCAGTTATAATTCTTGTGACTTGTAAGAATTGAAAAAGATTTAAATTATTTATTTCTCTTCCTTCAAGATGTATCTTCCCAGTTGGTAGCACTATTTGTAGCCCGCGGGATGTTAAAAGAGTTCCTTAAATTGGGGAAGCTATCACCTATATTATCTATAACTATAATATAACTTGTAAGCAATTCCTTATTAAATATATACGTCTTTTTTAAATCTTTAAGACTAAAAATCCTGCGTTCGCACTTGCTTGCCAATTTAAACCATATACCTAAGCAAAGACGCTTCATTGTCCTCTAAATCATACAATGTAATAAAATTAATTAAGTAATTAATTCCTATAAGACATAATATAATTGATTTTATTAAAATATTATAAATTTTGATTGTAATATCAGATTTGAGTTTATAAGCGTGAACAGAACAATTTGGTTAGGGTAGGCTCAACCCAATCATCAAAAAATGGAATCAAAGAGTGTATATGGGCCTGGTATGCCTATAACAAGATGATCCATTACGTGATCTTCGGCATCCGTATTACTTTGTTGCATTGCAGCACATTCATATCTTAATTTCACAGCTCATCAAATTCCAATCTATCGGATGCGTCACCTTGTCTCCTATTAACTTACAGCAGATTGCTTTGTGCGTCAGTCCTAAAGATGCGCTCATTCTCCTCGGTATAGTCAATGATGTGAAGCCTCGTTATCAGATACTGTCTCTGACGCAAATAGATCTTGAGGATGCCCTTCAGGGCAATGAAGGTGAGGCCGCCGAGGAAAGTACGATGCAGCGCCGACGCCACGTTCCTATACATCAACATGCCCAAAATGGTTGAAATGCTGGGCAATAAAATGGCACCGCAAAAGATGCGGGTAAAGTCGTTTGGAGCAGCCAGTTCCTCAACATTGGACACCGTTTCAAAGTCGGTATGGTCATAATGGATCAACCTATTGATCAGGGGCAATTTGCGGGCAAGACTATGACGACTTTGCCAGAGTCGCAATAGAATGTCCTCCCAGTAAAAGAATCGACTGATGATCAGGGCCACCGGTATTATTGGTAGTCCGATAAGTAGATAGGTACGATTCGCGTTCACTAGGATCTCCATGCCGCGTTTGTAGCCGAGCACCTGTAAGAACGTGATGCAGCCATATGAGCAGGCCGTCCAGTAGCCGGAAAATATAAAGACGGAAACAGCAACGGTTGGACTGGCACGACGGATCACATCCAGGCAGAGTTCCAAGAATACGGCGATGCGGCTCATCTTTGGAAAATTGACGAGATACTCAAATTGGCATTGCCTGCAAACGATTTTCAATCGCGAATTGCCCTTCTGCTGCTCATCAATCCAGCGAAAGAGGCAACTCTCATGCACCCACTTGCTGCTGCCACGGCATTTGCACGGGTGCACCCAAGTGGCACGACGATTCTCCAACTCTGTGGCAAGGCATATCCAACAGGTTCGCTCTCGTTCTCGCTCCCTTCCAGCGTTTAATGCAATCCCTCGACCAGCCATGATAAAAACGAATAAAATTTAAATATTGTAAGTCTATAAATAAATGACGTACTTTAAATAAATAACACTCATATTCAATTGTGCTATCTAAATCAAAGGTGGATCGATCAGAAATCGAGCTTGTTTTTAAATTCGATTCGAGCAGGGAAATAGGTCACTTAATATATATGTATAAAGATACACAGGTGTCAATGCAGGTTAAGTTGGGTTAACACTCTCAATCGCGGAGAAAAGAATCCCGCGGAGAGTGGCCAAAAGTTGAATCGAGATGTCATCACAAAATACCTATTATACTTATACGCATTATCTTTTCTTTTTCGTCAGATCAGCTGGCATCGTCAACAGCATCAGTCCTAGTCTACTCCAAGTAGAAGAAGTACTGGCAAGCTTAAGACGGAGCTACCAATTGCAAACAACTACTAAGATATGACTGGAGTCTCTCAATTGACTGTCTGAACAATCACTCTCTTCTGGCGGTATATTGCAGTTTGTTCAGCATCTACACAAGCTAACTGGGAACTCTACCTTGACATTTCAGACACTTCAGAACACTTTTTGGAAGATTGTCGGGCAATAAGTAGACTGAGGCTTCCTTAGCTGAGTGCCTACAACCTGTGTGAAAGCTCAAGAACATTAGAATAGTCCATTATGATTTATGGGTTTGGATCATTCATTTGGATCTTTGTCATATAAAGTCTTTTATACTATGTAATCGAGATGATTTCTGTAATATTATGTGATATATTCTGGTACTATGCTGGAATTACAATGCTATCAGCATTTCCTGAAAAGTCAGTAGGTCACAGTTAATCTCCAATTAATATCTTTATTATGTTATTGAATCCATAAGAATAACAATTTCACTATTTCGATCGTTCTCCATTTAATTAACAAGTCAATTACTTCTTGCCGCCAACGACTATGGTGGATAGGAAGTAGAATAGGGACCAGCTGACATACTTGACGGGATCACCAGAGCCCTCGATCTTAGTTTCCAGAAACTCCGAACCATACTTGGCCATAAGGGATACGAAGGCCATGGTGCCCATCAGCCAGCTGCTTTCGTTGATGGCCAGATAGGACAGTGATGTTATGTTGCCCAGAATGATCAAGAGCTTGAGTGTTTCCATAGCTTCATCGCCTTCCCCGTCACCCTTGCCCTTGATAAGGCATACCAGAGTGCAGATGGCCATGGGTACGATGCAGAGGCCATGGCCTAAAGCAATATTGTTGCCCTCGCCAGAAGAAGAGCTCTATGTTGACCAGTGGCAAGGGTACTATCTCCAAAATGGCATTGCTCGGATTTTGCTTAATTCAAAAGAATATTGCCTCAGTTGGCAATAAGGTGTAACTTAACTCGCTTATAAACAGAATCAGTTATAATTCTTGTGACTTGTAAGAATTGAAAAAGATTTAAATTATTTATTTCTCTTCCTTCAAGATGTATCTTCCCAGTTGGTAGCACTATTTGTAGCCCGCGGGATGTTAAAACAGTTCATTAAATTGGGGAAGCTATCACCTATATTATCTATAACTATAATATAACTTGTAAGCAATTCCTTATTAAATATATACGTCTTTTTTAAATCTTTAAGACTAAAAATCCTGCGTTCGCACTTGCTTGCCAATTTAAACCATATACCTAAGCAAAGACGCTTCATTGTCCTCTAAATCATACAATGTAATAAAATTAACTAAGTAATTAATTCCTATAAGACATAATATAATTAATTTTATTAAAATATTAGAAATTTTGATTGTAATATCAGATTTGAGTTTATAAGCGTGAACAGAACAATTTGGTTAGGGTAGGCTCAACCCAATCATCAAAAAATGGAATCAAAGAGTGTATATGGGCCTGGTATGCCTATAACAAGATGATCCATTACGTGATCTTCGGCATCCGTATTACTTTGTTGCATTGCAGCACATTCACATCTTAATTTCACAGCTCATCAAATTCCAATCTATCGGATGCGTCACCTTGTCTCCTATTAACTTGCAGCAGATTGCTTTGTGCGTCAGTCCTAAAGATGCGCTCATTCTCCTCGGTATAGTCAATGATGTGAAGCCTCGTTATCAGATACTGTCTCTGACGCAAATAGATCTTGAGGATGCCCTTCAGGGCAATGAAGGTGAGGCCGCCGAGGAAAGTACGATGCAGCGCCGACGCCACGTTCCTATACATCAACATGCCCAAAATGGTTGAAATGCTGGGCAATAAAATGGCACCGCAAAAGATGCGGGTAAAGTCGTTTGGAGCAGCCAGTTCCTCAACATTGGACACCGTTTCAAAGTCGGTATGGTCATAATGGATCAACCTATTGATCAGGGGCAATTTGCGGGCAAGACTATGACGACTTTGCCAGAGTCGCAATAGAATGTCCTCCCAGTAAAAGAATCGACTGATGATCAGGGCCACCGGTATTATTGGTAGTCCGATAAGTAGATAGGTACGATTCGCGTTCACTAGGATCTCCATGCCGCGTTTGTAGCCGAGCACCTGTAAGAACGTGATGCAGCCATATGAGCAGGCCGTCCAGTAGCCGGAAAATATAAAGACGGAAACAGCAACGGTTGGACTGGCACGACGGATCACATCCAGGCAGAGTTCCAAGAATACGGCGATGCGGCTCATCTTTGGAAAATTGACGAGATACTCAAATTGGCATTGCCTGCAAACGATTTTCAATCGCGAATTGCCCTTCTGCTGCTCATCAATCCAGCGAAAGAGGCAACTCTCATGCACCCACTTGCTGCTGCCACGGCATTTGCACGGGTGCACCCAAGTGGCACGACGATTCTCCAACTCTGTGGCAAGGCATATCCAACAGGTTCGCTCTCGTTCTCGCTCCCTTCCAGCGTTTAATGCAATCCCTCGACCAGCCATGATAAAAACGAATAAAATTTAAATATTGTAAGTCTATAAATAAATGACGTACTTTAAATAAATAACACTCATATTCAATTGTGCTATCTAAATCAAAGGTGGATCGATCAGAAATCGAGCTTGTTTTTAAATTCGATTCGAGCAGGGAAATAGGTCACTTAATATATATGTATAAAGATACACAGGTGTCAATGCAGGTTAAGTTGGGTTAACACTCTCAATCGCGGAGGAAAGAATCGCGCGGAGAGTGGCCAAAAGTTGAATCGAGATGTCATCACAAAATACCTATTATACTTATACGCATTATCTTTTCTTTTTCGTCAGATCAGCTGGCATCGTCAACAGCATCAGTCCTAGTCTACTCCAAGTAGAAGAAGTACTGGCAAGCTTAAGACGGAGCTACCAATAGCAAACAACTACTAAGATATGACTGGAGTCTCTCAATTGACTGTCTGAACAATCACTCTCTTCTGGCGGTATATTGCAGTTTGTTCAGCATCTACAAAAGCTAACTGGGAACTCTACCTTGACATTTCAGACACTTCAGAACACTTTTTGGAAGATTGTCGGGCAATAAGTAGACTGAGGCTCCCTTAGCTGAGTGCCTACAACCTGTGTGAAAGCTCAAGAACATTAGAATAGTCAATTATGATTTATGGGTTTGGATCATTCATTTGGATCTTTGTCATATAAAGTCTTTTATACTATGTAATTGAGCCTTTTGAAATCGAGATGATTTCTGTAATCTTATGTGATATATTCTGGTACTATTCTGGAATTACAATGCTATCAGCATTTCCTGAAAAGTCAGTAGGTTCACAGTTAATCTCCAATTAATATCTTTATTATGTTATTGAATCCATAAGAATAACAATTTCACTATTTCGATTGTTCTCCATTTAATTAACAAGTCAATTACTTCTTGCCGCCAACGACTATGGTGGATAGGAAGTAGAATAGGGACCAGCTGACATACTTGACGGGATCACCAGAGCCCTCGATCTTAGTTTCCAGAAACTCCGAACCATACTTAGCCATAAGGGATACGAAGGCCATGGTGCCCATCAGCCAGCTGCTTTCGTTGATGGCCAGATAGGACAGTGATGTTATGTTGCCCAGAATGATCAAGAGCTTGAGTGTTTCCATAGCTTCATCGCCTTCCCCGTCACCCTTGCCCTTGATAAGGCATACCAGAGTGCAGATGGCCATGGGTACGATGCAGAGGCCATGGCCTAAAGCAATATTGTTGCCCTCGCCAGAAGAAGAGCTCTATGTTGACCAGTGGCAAGGGTACTATCTCCAAAATGGCATTGCTCGGATTTTGCTTAATTCAAAAGAATATTGCCTCAGTTGGCAATAAGGTGTAACTTAACTCGCTTATAAACAGAATCAGTTATAATTCTTGTGACTTGTAAGAATTGAAAAAGATTTAAATTATTTATTTCTCTTCCTTCAAGATGTATCTTCCCAGTTGGTAGCACTATTTGTAGCCCGCGGGATGTTAAAACAGTTCATTAAATTGGGGAAGCTATCACCTATATTATCTATAACTATAATATAACTTGTAAGCAATTCCTTATTAAATATATACGTCTTTTTTAAATCTTTAAGACTAAAAATCCTGCGTTCGCACTTGCTTGCCAATTTAAACCATATACCTAAGCAAAGACGCTTCATTGTCCTCTAAATCATACAATGTAATAAAATTAATTAAGTAATTAATTCCTATAAGACATATTAATAATGATCCATTACGTGGTCTTCGGCATCCGTATTACTTTGTTGCATTGCAGCAGTCACATTCACATCTTAATTTCACAGCTCATCAAATTCCAATCTATCGGATGCGTCACCTTGTCTCCTATTTACTTGCAGCAGATTGCTTTGTGCGTCAGTCCTAAAGATGCGCTCATTCTCCTCGGTATAGTCAATGATGTGAAGCCTCGTTATCAGATACTGTCTCTGACGCAAATAGATCTTGAGGATGCCCTTCAGGGCAATGAAGGTGAGGCCGCCGAGGAAAGTACGATGCAGCGCCGACGCCACGTTCCTATACATCAACATGCCCAAAATGGTTGAAATGCTGGGCAATAAAATGGCACCGCAAAAGATGCGGGTAAAGTCGTTTGGAGCAGCCAGTTCCTCAACATTGGACACCGTTTCAAAGTCGGTATGGTCATAATGGATCAACCTATTGATCAGGGGCAATTTGCGGGCAAGACTATGACGACTTTGCCAGAGTCGCAATAGAATGTCCTCCCAGTAAAAGAATCGACTGATGATCAGGGCCACCGGTATTATTGGTAGTCCGATAAGTAGATAGGTACGATTCGCGTTCACTAGGATCTCCATGCCGCGTTTGTAGCCGAGCACCTGTAAGAACGTGATGCAGCCATATGAGCAGGCCGTCCAGTAGCCGGAAAATATAAAGACGGAAACAGCAACGGTTGGACTGGCACGACGGATCACATCCAGGCAGAGTTCCAAGAATACGGCGATGCGGCTCATCTTTGGAAAATTGACGAGATACTCAAATTGGCATTGCCTGCAAACGATTTTCAATCGCGAATTGCCCTTCTGCTGCTCATCAATCCAGCGAAAGAGGCAACTCTCATGCACCCACTTGCTGCTGCCACGGCATTTGCACGGGTGCACCCAAGTGGCACGACGATTCTCCAACTCTGTGGCAAGGCATATCCAACAGGTTCGCTCTCGTTCTCGCTCCCTTCCAGCGTTTAATGCAATCCCTCGACCAGCCATGATAAAAACGAATAAAATTTAAATATTGTAAGTCTATAAATAAATGACGTACTTTAAATAAATAACACTCATATTCAATTGTGCTATCTAAATCAAAGGTGGATCGATCAGAAATCGAGCTTGTTTTTAAATTCGATTCGAGCAGGGAAATAGGTCACTTAATATATATGTATAAAGATACACAGGTGTCAATGCAGGTTAAGTTGGGTTAACACTCTCAATCGCGGAGAAAAGAATCGCGCGGAGAGTGGCCAAAAGTTGAATCGAGATGTCATCACAAAATACCTATTATACTTATACGCATTATCTTTTCTTTTTCGTCAGATCAGCTGGCATCGTCAACAGCATCAGTCCTAGTCTACTCCAAGTAGAAGAAGTACTGGCAAGCTTAAGACGGAGCTACCAATAGCAAACAACTACTAAGATATGACTGGAGTCTCTCAATTGACTGTCTGAACAATCACTCTCTTCTGGCGGTATATTGCAGTTTGTTCAGCATCTACACAAGCTAACTGGGAACTCTACCTTGACATTTCAGACACTTCAGAACACTTTTTGGAAGATTGTCGGGCAATAAGTAGACTGAGGCTCCCTTAGCTGAGTGCCTACAACCTGTGTGAAAGCTCAAGAACATTAGAATAGTCCATTATGATTTATGGGTTTGGATCATTCATTTGGATCTTTGTCATATAAAGTCTTTTATACTATGTAATCGAGATGATTTCTGTAATATTATGTGATATATTCTGGTACTATGCTGGAATTACAATGCTATCAGCATTTCCTGAAAAGTCAGTAGGTCACAGTTAATCTCCAATTAATATCTTTATTATGTTATTGAATCCATAAGAATAACAATTTCACTATTTCGATTGTTCTCCATTTAATTAACAAGTCAATTACTTCTTGCCGCCAACGACTATGGTGGATAGGAAGTAGAATAGGGACCAGCTGACATACTTGACGGGATCACCAGAGCCCTCGATCTTAGTTTCCAGAAACTCCGAACCATACTTGGCCATAAGGGATACGAAGGCCATGGTGCCCATCAGCCAGCTGCTTTCGTTGATGGCCAGATAGGACAGTGATGTTATGTTGCCCAGAATGATCAAGAGCTTGAGTGTTTCCATAGCTTCATCGCCTTCCCCGTCACCCTTGCCCTTGATAAGGCATACCAGAGTGCAGATGGCCATGGGTACGATGCAGAGGCCATGGCCTAAAGCAATATTGTTACCCTCGTCAGAAGAAGAGCTCTATGTTGACCAGTGGCAAGGGTACTATCTCCAAAATGGCATTGCTCGGATTTTGCTTAATTCAAAAGAATATTGCCTCAGTTGGCAATAAGGTGTAACTTAACTCGCTTATAAACAGAATCAGTTATAATTCTTGTGACTTGTAAGAATTGAAAAAGATTTAAATTATTTATTTCTCTTCCTTCAAGATGTATCTTCCCAGTTGGTAGCACTATTTGTAGCCCGCGGGATGTTAAAACAGTTCATTAAATTGGGGAAGCTATCACCTATATTATCTATAACTATAATATAACTTGTAAGCAATTCCTTATTAAATATATACGTCTTTTTTAAATCTTTAAGACTAAAAATCCTGCGTTCGCACTTGCTTGCCAATTTAAACCATATACCTAAGCAAAGACGCTTCATTGTCCTCTAAATCATACAATGTAATAAAATTAATTAAGTAATTAATTCCTATAAGACATATTAATAATGATCCATTACGTGGTCTTCGGCATCCGTATTACTTTGTTGCATTGCAGCAGTCACATTCACATCTTAATTTCACAGCTCATCAAATTCCAATCTATCGGATGCGTCACCTTGTCTCCTATTAACTTGCAGCAGATTGCTTTGTGCGTCAGTCCTAAAGATGCGCTCATTCTCCTCGGTATAGTCAATGATGTGAAGCCTCGTTATCAGATACTGTCTCTGACGCAAATAGATCTTGAGGATGCCCTTCAGGGCAATGAAGGTGAGGCCGCCGAGGAAAGTACGATGCAGCGCCGACGCCACGTTCCTATACATCAACATGCCCAAAATGGTTGAAATGCTGGGCAATAAAATGGCACCGCAAAAGATGCGGGTAAAGTCGTTTGGAGCAGCCAGTTCCTCAACATTGGACACCGTTTCAAAGTCGGTATGGTCATAATGGATCAACCTATTGATCAGGGGCAATTTGCGGGCAAGACTATGACGACTTTGCCAGAGTCGCAATAGAATGTCCTCCCAGTAAAAGAATCGACTGATGATCAGGGCCACCGGTATTATTGGTAGTCCGATAAGTAGATAGGTACGATTCGCGTTCACTAGGATCTCCATGCCGCGTTTGTAGCCGAGCACCTGTAAGAACGTGATGCAGCCATATGAGCAGGCCGTCCAGTAGCCGGAAAATATAAAGACGGAAACAGCAACGGTTGGACTGGCACGACGGATCACATCCAGGCAGAGTTCCAAGAATACGGCGATGCGGCTCATCTTTGGAAAATTGACGAGATACTCAAATTGGCATTGCCTGCAAACGATTTTCAATCGCGAATTGCCCTTCTGCTGCTCATCAATCCAGCGAAAGAGGCAACTCTCATGCACCCACTTGCTGCTGCCACGGCATTTGCACGGGTGCACCCAAGTGGAACGACGATTCTCCAACTCTGTGGCAAGGCATATCCAACAGGTTCGCTCTCGTTCTCGCTCCCTTCCAGCGTTTAATGCAATCCCTCGACCAGCCATGATAAAAACGAATAAAATTTAAATATTGTAAGTCTATAAATAAATGACGTACTTTAAATAAATAACACTCATATTCAATTGTGCTATCTAAATCAAAGGTGGATCGATCAGAAATCGAGCTTGTTTTTAAATTCGATTCGAGCAGAGAAATAGGTCACTTAATATATATGTATAAAGATACACAGGTGTCAATGCAGGTTAAGTTGGGTTAACACTCTCAATCGCGGAGAAAAGAATCCCGCGGAGAGTGGCCAAAAGTTGAATCGAGATGTCATCACAAAATACCTATTATACTTATACGCATTATCTTTTCTTTTTCGTCAGATCAGCTGGCATCGTCAACAGCATCAGTCCTAGTCTACTCCAAGTAGAAGAAGTACTGGCAAGCTTAAGACGGAGCTACCAATTGCAAACAACTACTAAGATATGACTGGAGTCTCTCAATTGACTGTCTGAACAATCACTCTCTTCTGGCGGTATATTGCAGTTTGTTCAGCATCTACACAAGCTAACTGGCAACTCTACCTTGACATTTCAGACACTTCAGAACACTTTTTGGAAGATTGTCGGGCAATAAGTAGACTGAGGCTCCCTTAGCTGAGTGCCTACAACCTGTGTGAAAGCTCAAGAACATTAGAATAGTCCATTATGATTTATGGGTTTGGATCATTCATTTGGATCTTTGTCATATAAAGTCTTTTATACTATGTAATTGAGCCTTTTGAAATCGAGATGATTTCTGTAATCTTATGTGATATATTCTGGTACTATGCTGGAATTACAATGCTATCAGCATTTCCTGAAAAGTCAGTAGGTTCACAGTTAATCTCCAATTAATATCTTTATTATGTTATTGAATCCATAAGAATAACAATTTCACTATTTCGATTGTTCTCCATTTAATTAACAAGTCAATTACTTCTTGCCGCCAACGACTATGGTGGATAGGAAGTAGAATAGGGACCAGCTGACATACTTGACGGGATCACCAGAGCCCTCGATCTTAGTTTCCAGAAACTCCGAACCATACTTGGCCATAAGGGATACGAAGGCCATGGTGCCCATCAGCCAGCTGCTTTCGTTGATGGCCAGATAGGACAGTGATGTTATGTTGCCCAGAATGATCAAGAGCTTGAGTGTTTCCATAGCTTCATCGCCTTCCCCGTCACCCTTGCCCTTGATAAGGCATACCAGAGTGCAGATGGCCATGGGTACGATGCAGAGGCCATGGCCTAAAGCAATATTGTTGCCCTCGTCAGAAGAAGAGCTCTATGTTGACCAGTGGCAAGGGTACTATCTCCAAAATGGCATTGCTCGGATTTTGCTTAATTCAAAAGAATATTGCCTCAGTTGGCAATAAGGTGTAACTTAACTCGCTTATAAACAGAATCAGTTATAATTCTTGTGACTTGTAAGAATTGAAAAAGATTTAAATTATTTATTTCTCTTCCTTCAAGATGTATCTTCCCAGTTGGTAGCACTATTTGTAGCCCGCGGGATGTTAAAACAGTTCATTAAATTGGGGAAGCTATCACCTATATTATCTATAACTATAATATAACTTGTAAGCAATTCCTTATTAAATATATACGTCTTTTTTAAATCTTTAAGACTAAAAATCCTGCGTTCGCACTTGCTTGCCAATTTAAACCATATACCTAAGCAAAGACGCTTCATTGTCCTCTAAATCATACAATGTAATAAAATTAATTAAGTAATTAATTCCTATAAGACATAATATAATTGATTTTATTAAAATATTATAAATTTTGATTGTAATATCAGATTTGAGTTTATAAGCGTGAACAGAACTATTTGGTTAGGGTAGGCTCAACCCAATCATCAAAAAATGGAATCAAAGAGTGTATATGGGCCTGGTATGCCTATAACAAGATGATCCATTACGTGATCTTCGGCATCCGTATTACTTCGTTGCATTGCAGCACATTCACATCTTAATTTCACAGCTCATCAAATTCCAATCTATCGGATGCGTCACCTTGTCTCCTATTTACTTGCAGCAGATTGCTTTGTGCGTCAGTCCTAAAGATGCGCTCATTCTCCTCGGTGTAGTCAATGATGTGAAGCCTCATTATCAGATACTGTCTCTGACGCAAATAGATCTTGAGGATGCCCTTCAGGGCAATGAAGGTGAGGCCGCCGAGGAAAGTACGATGCAGCGCCGACGCCACGTTCCTATACATCAACATGCCCAAAATGGTTGAAATGCTGGGCAATAAAATGGCACCGCAAAAGATGCGGGTAAAGTCGTTTGGAGCAGCCAGTTCCTCAACATTGGACACCGTTTCAAAGTCGGTATGGTCATAATGGATCAACCTATTGATCAGGGGCAATTTGCGGGCAAGACTATGACGACTTTGCCAGAGTCGCAATAGAATGTCCTCCCAGTAAAAGAATCGACTGATGATCAGGGCCACCGGTATTATTGGTAGTCCGATAAGTAGATAGGTACGATTCGCGTTCACTAGGATCTCCATGCCGCGTTTGTAGCCGAGCACCTGTAAGAACGTGATGCAGCCATATGAGCAGGCCGTCCAGTAGCCGGAAAATATAAAGACGGAAACAGCAACGGTTGGACTGGCACGACGGATCACATCCAGGCAGAGTTCCAAGAATACGGCGATGCGGCTCATCTTTGGAAAATTGACGAGATACTCAAATTGGCATTGCCTGCAAACGATTTTCAATCGCGAATTGCCCTTCTGCTGCTCATCAATCCAGCGAAAGAGGCAACTCTCATGCACCCACTTGCTGCTGCCACGGCATTTGCACGGGTGCACCCAAGTGGAACGACGATTCTCCAACTCTGTGGCAAGGCATATCCAACAGGTTCGCTCTCGTTCTCGCTCCCTTCCAGCGTTTAATGCAATCCCTCGACCAGCCATGATAAAAACGAATAAAATTTAAATATTGTAAGTCTATAAATAAATGACGTACTTTAAATAAATAACACTCATATTCAATTGTGCTATCTAAATCAAAGGTGGATCGATCAGAAATCGAGCTTGTTTTTAAATTCGATTCGAGCAGGGAAATAGGTCACTTAATATATATGTATAAAGATACACAGGTGTCAATGCAGGTTAAGTTGGGTTAACACTCTCAATCGCGGAGAAAAGAATCCCGCGGAGAGTGGCCAAAAGTTGAATCGAGATGTCATCACAAAATACCTATTATACTTATACGCATTATCTTTTCTTTTTCGTCAGATCAGCTGGCATCGTCAACAGCATCAGTCCTAGTCTACTCCAAGTAGAAGAAGTACTGGCAAGCTTAAGACGGAGCTACCAATAGCAAACAACTACTAAGATATGACTGGAGTCTCTCAATTGACTGTCTGAACAATCACTCTCTTCTGGCGGTATATTGCAGTTTGTTCAGCATCTACACAAGCTAACTGGGAACTCTACCTTGACATTTCAGACACTTCAGAACACTTTTTGGAAGATTGTCGGGCAATAAGTAGACTGAGGCTCCCTTAGCTGAGTGCCTACAACCTGTGTGAAAGCTCAAGAACATTAGAATAGTCCATTATGATTTATGGGTTTGTGTCATTCATTTGGATCTTTGTCATATAAAGTCTTTTATACTATGTAATTGAGCCTTTTGAAATCGAGATGATTTCTGTAATCTTATGTGATATATTCTGGTACTATGCTGGAATTACAATGCTATCAGCATTTCCTGAAAAGTCAGTAGGTTCACAGTTAATCTCCAATTAATATCTTTATTATGTTATTGAATCCATAAGAATAAAAATTTCACTATTTCGATTGTTCTCCATTTAATTAACAAGTCAATTACTTCTTGCCGCCAACGACTATGGTGGTTAGGAAGTAG
The DNA here is from genome assembly GCA_035042405.1 of Drosophila demipolita. Lineage (NCBI taxonomy): Eukaryota > Metazoa > Arthropoda > Insecta > Diptera > Drosophilidae > Drosophila > Drosophila demipolita. Next base: position 867,253 of record JAWNLI010000488.1, read on the forward strand.
AATAGGGACCAGCTGACATACTTGACGGGATCACCAGAGCCCTCGATCTTAGTTTCCAGAAACTCCGAACCATACTTGGCCATAAGGGATACGAAGGCCATGGTGCCCATCAGCCAGCTGCTTTCGTTGATGGCCAGATAGGACAGTGATGTTATGTTGCCCAGAATGATCAAGAGCTTGAGTGTTTCCATAGCTTCATCGCCTTCCCCGTCACCCTTGCCCTTGATAAGGCATACCAGAGTGCAGATGGCCATGGGTACGATGCAGAGGCCATGGCCTAAAGCAATATTGTTGCCCTCGCCAGAAGAAGAGCTCTATGTTGACCAGTGGCAAGGGTACTATCTCCAAAATGGCATTGCTCGGATTTTGCTTAATTCAAAAGAATATTGCCTCAGTTGGCAATAAGGTGTAACTTAACTCGCTTATAAACAGAATCAGTTATAATTCTTGTGACTTGTAAGAATTGAAAAAGATTTAAATTATTTATTTCTCTTCCTTCAAGATGTATCTTCCCAGTTGGTAGCACTATTTGTAGCCCGCGGGATGTTAAAACAGTTCATTAAATTGGGGAAGCTATCACCTATATTATCTATAACCATAATATAACTTGTAAGCAATTCCTTATTAAATATATACGTCTTTTTTAAATCTTTAAGACTAAAAATCCTGCGTTCGCACTTGCTTGCCAATTTAAACCATATACCTAAGCAAAGACGCTTCATTGTCCTCTAAATCATACAATGTAATAAAATTAATTAAGTAATTAATTCCTATAAGACATAATATAATTAATTTTATTAAAATATTAGAAATTTTGATTGTAATATCAGATTTGAGTTTATAAGCGTGAACAGAACAATTTGGTTAGGGTAGGCTCAACCCAATCATCAAAAAATGGAATCAAAGAGTGTATATGGGCCTGGTATGCCTATAACAAGATGATCCATTACGTGATCTTCGGCATCCGTATTACTTTGTTGCATTGCAGCACATTCACATCTTAATTTCACAGCTCATCAAATTCCAATCTATCGGATGCGTCACCTTGTCTCCTATTTACTTGCAGCAGATTGCTTTGTGCGTCAGTCCTAAAGATGCGCTCATTCTCCTCGGTATAGTCAATGATGTGAAGCCTCGTTATCAGATACTGTCTCTGACGCAAATAGATCTTGAGGATGCCCTTCAGGGCAATGAAGGTGAGGCCGCCGAGGAAAGTACGATGCAGCGCCGACGCCACGTTCCTATACATCAACATGCCCAAAATGGTTGAAATGCTGGGCAATAAAATGGCACCGCAAAAGATGCGGGTAAAGTCGTTTGGAGCAGCCAGTTCCTCAACATTGGACACCGTTTCAAAGTCGGTATGGTCATAATGGATCAACCTATTGATCAGGGGCAATTTGCGGGCAAGACTATGACGACTTTGCCAGAGTCGCAATAGAATGTCCTCCCAGTAAAAGAATCGACTGATGATCAGGGCCACCGGTATTATTGGTAGTCCGATAAGTAGATAGGTACGATTCGCGTTCACTAGGATCTCCATGCCGCGTTTGTAGCCGAGCACCTGTAAGAACGTGATGCAGCCATATGAGCAGGCCGTCCAGTAGCCGGAAAATATAAAGACGGAAACAGCAACGGTTGGACTGGCACGACGGATCACATCCAGGCAGAGTTCCAAGAATACGGCGATGCGGCTCATCTTTGGAAAATTGACGAGATACTCAAATTGGCATTGCCTGCAAACGATTTTCAATCGCGAATTGCCCTTCTGCTGCTCATCAATCCAGCGAAAGAGGCAACTCTCATGCACCCACTTGCTGCTGCCACGGCATTTGCACGGGTGTACCCAAGTGGCACGACGATTCTCCAACTCTGTGGCAAGGCATATCCAACAGGTTCGCTCTCGTTCTCGCTCCCTTCCAGCGTTTAATGCAATCCCTCGACCAGCCATGATAAAAACGAATAAAATTTAAATATTGTAAGTCTATAAATAAATGACGTACTTTAAATAAACAACACTCATATTCAATTGTGCTATCTAAATCAAAGGTGGATCGATCAGAAATCGAGCTTGTTTTTAAATTCGATTCGAGCAGTGAAATAGGTCACTTAATATATATGTATAAAGGTATACAGGTGTCAATGCAGGTTAAGTTGGGTTAACACTCTCAATCGCGGAGAAAAGAATCCCGCGGAGAGTGGCCAAAAGTTGAATCGAGATGTCATCACAAAATACCTATTATACTTATACGCATTATCTTTTCTTTTTCGTCAGATCAGCTGGCATCGTCAACAGCATCAGTCCTAGTCTACTCCAAGTAGAAGAAGTACTGGCAAGCTTAAGACGGAGCTACCAATAGCAAACAACTACTAAGATATGACTGGAGTCTCTCAATTGACTGTCTGAACAATCACTCTCTTCTGGCGGTATATTGCAGTTTGTTCAGCATCTACACAAGCTAACTGGGAACTCTACCTTGACATTTCAGACACTTCAGAACACTTTTTGGAAGATTGTCGGGCAATAAGTAGACTGAGGCTCCCTTAGCTGAGTGCCTACAACCTGTGTGAAAGCTCAAGAACATTAGAATAGTCCATTATGATTTATGGGTTTGGATCATTCATTTGGATCTTTGTCATATAAAGTCTTTTATACTATGTAATCGAGATGATTTCTGTAATATTATGTGATATATTCTGGTACTATGCTGGAATTACAATGCTATCAGCATTTCCTGAAAAGTCAGTAGGTTCACAGTTAATCTCCAATTAATATCTTTATTATGTTATTGAATCCATAAGAATAACAATTTCACTATTTCGATTGTTCTCCATTTAATTAACAAGTCAATTACTTCTTGCCGCCAACGACTATGGTGGTTAGGAAGTAGAATAGGGACCAGCTGACATACTTGACGGGATCACCAGAGCCCTCGATCTTAGTTTCCAGAAACTCCGAACCATACTTGGCCATAAGGGATACGAAGGCCATGGTGCCCATCAGCCAGCTGCTTTCGTTGATGGCCAGATAGGACAGTGATGTTATGTTGCCCAGAATGATCAAGAGCTTGAGTGTTTCCATAGCTTCATCGCCTTCCCCGTCACCCTTGCCCTTGATAAGGCATACCAGAGTGCAGATGGCCATGGGTACGATGCAGAGGCCATGGCCTAAAGCAATATTGTTGCCCTCGCCAGAAGAAGAGCTCTATGTTGACCAGTGGCAAGGGTACTATCTCCAAAATGGCATTGCTCGGATTTTGCTTAATTCAAAAGAATATTGCCTCAGTTGGCAATAAGGTGTAACTTAACTCGCTTATAAACAGAATCAGTTATAATTCTTGTGACTTGTAAGAATTGAAAAAGATTTAAATTATTTATTTCTCTTCCTTCAAGATGTATCTTCCCAGTTGGTAGCACTATTTGTAGCCCGCGGGATGTTAAAACAGTTCATTAAATTGGGGAAGCTATCACCTATATTATCTATAACTATAATATAACTTGTAAGCAATTCCTTATTAAATATATACGTCTTTTTTAAATCTTTCAGACTAAAAATCCTGCGTTCGCACTTGCTTGCCAATTTAAACCATATACCTAAGCAAAGACGCTTCATTGTCCTCTAAATCATACAATGTAATAAAATTAATTAAGTAATTAATTCCTATAAGACATAATATAATTGATTTTATTAAAATATTAGAAATTTTGATTGTAATATCAGATTTGAGTTTATAAGCGTGAACAGAACAATTTGGTTAGGGTAGGCTCAACCCAATCATCAAAAAATGGAATCAAAGAGTGTATATGGGCCTGGTATGCCTATAACAAGATGATCCATTACGTGATCTTCGGCATCCGTATTACTTTGTTGCATTGCACCACATTCACATCTTAATTTCACAGCTCATCAAATTCCAATCTATCGGATGCGTCACCTTGTCTCCTATTTACTTGCAGCAGATTGCTTTGTGCGTCAGTCCCAAAGATGCGCTCATTCTCCTCGGTATAGTCAATGATGTGAAGCCTCGTTATCAGATACTGTCTCTGACGCAAATAGATCTTGAGGATGCCCTTCAGGGCAATGAAGGTGAGGCCGCCGAGGAAAGTACGATGCAGCGCCGACGCCACGTTCCTATACATCAACATGCCCAAAATGGTTGAAATGCTGGGCAATAAAATGGCACCGCAAAAGATGCGGGTAAAGTCGTTTGGAGCAGCCAGTTCCTCAACATTGGACACCGTTTCAAAGTCGGTATGGTCATAATGGATCAACCTATTGATCAGGGGCAATTTGCGGGCAAGACTATGACGACTTTGCCAGAGTCGCAATAGAATGTCCTCCCAGTAAAAGAATCGACTGATGATCAGGGCCACCGGTATTATTGGTAGTCCGATAAGTAGATAGGTACGATTCGCGTTCACTAGGATCTCCATGCCGCGTTTGTAGCCGAGCACCTGTAAGAACGTGATGCAGCCATATGAGCAGGCCGTCCAGTAGCCGGAAAATATAAAGACGGAAACAGCAACGGTTGGACTGGCACGACGGATCACATCCAGGCAGAGTTCCAAGAATACGGCGATGCGGCTCATCTTTGGAAAATTGACGAGATACTCAAATTGGCATTGCCTGCAAACGATTTTCAATCGCGAATTGCCCTTCTGCTGCTCATCAATCCAGCGAAAGAGGCAACTCTCATGCACCCACTTGCTGCTGCCACGGCATTTGCACGGGTGTACCCAAGTGGCACGACGATTCTCCAACTCTGTGGCAAGGCATATCCAACAGGTTCGCTCTCGTTCTCGCTCCCTTCCAGCGTTTAATGCAATCCCTCGACCAGCCATGATAAAAACGAATAAAATTTAAATATTGTAAGTCTATAAATAAATGACGTACTTTAAATAAATAACACTCATATTCAATTGTGCTATCTAAATCAAAGGTGGATCGATCAGAAATCGAGCTTGTTTTTAAATTCGATTCGAGCAGAGAAATAGGTCACTTAATATATATGTATAAAGATACACAGGTGTCAATGCAGGTTAAGTTGGGTTAACACTCTCAATCGCGGAGAAAAGAATCCCGCGGAGAGTGGCCAAAAGTTGAATCGAGATGTCATCACAAAATACCTATTATACTTATACGCATTATCTTTTCTTTTTCGTCAGATCAGCTGGCATCGTCAACAGCATCAGTCCTAGTCTACTCCAAGTAGAAGAAGTACTGGCAAGCTTAAGACGGAGCTACCAATAGCAAACAACTACTAAGATATGACTGGAGTCTCTCAATTGACTGTCTGAACAATCACTCTCTTCTGGCGGTATATTGCAGTTTGTTCAGCATCTACACAAGCTAACTGGGAACTCTACCTTGACATTTCAGACACTTCAGAACACTTTTTGGAAGATTGTCGGGCAATAAGTAGACTGAGGCTCCCTTAGCTGAGTGCCTACAACCTGTGTGAAAGCTCAAGAACATTAGAATAGTCAATTATGATTTATGGGTTTGGATCATTCATTTGGATCTTTGTCATATAAAGTCTTTTATACTATGTAATTGAGCCTTTTGAAATCGAGATGATTTCTGTAATCTTATGTGATATATTCTGGTACTATGCTGGAATTACAATGCTATCAGCATTTCCTGAAAAGTCAGTAGGTTCACAGTTAATCTCCAATTAATATCTTTATTATGTTATTGAATCCATAAGAATAAAAATTTCACTATTTCGATTGTTCTCCATTTAATTAACAAGTCAATTACTTCTTGCCGCCAACGACTATGGTGGTTAGGAAGTAGAATAGGGACCAGCTGACATACTTGACGGGATCACCAGAGCCCTCGATCTTAGTTTCCAGAAACTCCGAACCATACTTGGCCATAAGGGATACGAAGGCCATGGTGCCCATCAGCCAGTTGCTTTCGTTGATGGCCAGATAGGACAGTGATGTTATGTTGCCCAGAATGATCAAGAGCTTGAGTGTTTCCATAGCTTCATCGCCTTCCCCGTCACCCTTGCCCTTGATAAGGCATACCAGAGTGCAGATGGCCATGGGTACGATGCAGAGGCCATGGCCTAAAGCAATATTGTTGCCCTCGCCAGAAGAAGAGCTCTATGTTGACCAGTGGCAAGGGTACTATCTCCAAAATGGCATTGCTCGGATTTTGCTTAATTCAAAAGAATATTGCCTCAGTTGGCAATAAGGTGTAACTTAACTCGCTTATAAACAGAATCAGTTATAATTCTTGTGACTTGTAAGAATTGAAAAAGATTTAAATTATTTATTTCTCTTCCTTCAAGATGTATCTTCCCAGTTGGTAGCACTATTTGTAGCCCGCGGGATGTTAAAACAGTTCATTAAATCGGGGAAGCTATCACCTATATTATCTATAACTATAATATAACTTGTAAGCAATTCCTTATTAAATATATACGTCTTTTTTAAATCTTTAAGACTAAAAATCCTGCGTTCGCACTTGCTTGCCAATTTAAACCATATACCTAAGCAAAGACGCTTCATTGTCCTCTAAATCATACAATGTAATAAAATTAATTAAGTAATTAATTCCTATAAGACATAATATAATTGATTTTATTAAAATATAAGAAATTTTGATTGTAATATCAGATTTGAGTTTATAAGCGTGAACAGAACAATTTGGTTAGGGTAGGCTCAACCCAATCATCAAAAAATGGAATCAAAGAGTGTATATGGGCCTGGTATGCCTATAACAAGATGATCCATTACGTGATCTTCGGCATCCGTATTACTTTGTTGCATTGCAGCAGTCACATTCACATCTTAATTTCACAGCTCATCAAATTCCAATCTATCGGATGCGTCACCTTGTCTCCTATTTACTTGCAGCAGATTGCTTTGTGCGTCAGTCCTAAAGATGCGCTCATTCTCCTCGGTGTAGTCAATGATGTGAAGCCTCATTATCAGATACTGTCTCTGACGCAAATAGATCTTGAGGATGCCCTTCAGGGCAATGAAGGTGAGGCCGCCGAGGAAAGTACGATGCAGCGCCGACGCCACGTTCCTATACATCAACCTGCCCAAAATGGTTGAAATGCTAGGCAATAAAATGGCACCGCAAAAGATGCGAGTAAAGTCGTTTGGAGCAGCCAGTTCCTCAACATTGGACACCGTTTCAATGTCGGTATGGTCATAATGGATCAACCTATTGATCAGGGGCAATTTGCGGGCAAGACTATGACGACTTTGCCAGAGTCGCAATAGAATGTCCTCCCAGTAAAAGAATCGACTGATGATCAGGGCCACCGGTATTATTGGAAGTCCGATAAGTAGATAGGTACGATTCGCGTTCACTAGGATCTCCATGCCGCGTTTGTAGCCGAGCACCTGTAAGAACGTGATGCTGCCATATGAGCAGGCCGTCCAGTAGCCGGAAAATATAAAGACGGAAACAGCAACGGTTGGACTGGCACGACGGATCACATCCAAGCAGAGTTCCAAGAATACGGCGATGCGGCTCATCTTTGGAAAATTGACGAGATACTCAAATTTGCATTGCCTGCAAACGATTTTCAATCGCGAATTGCCCTTCTGCTGCTCATCAATCCAGCGACAGAGGCAACTCTCATGCACCCACTTGCTGCTGCCACGGCATTTGCACGGGTGCACCCAAGTGGCACGACGATTCTCCAACTCTGTGGCAAGGCATATCCAACAGGTTCGCTCTCGTTCTCGCTCCCTTCCAGCGTTTAATGCAATCCCTCGACCAGCCATGATAAAAACGAATAAAATTTAAATATTGTAAGTCTATAAATAAATGACGTACTTTAAATAAACAACACTCATATTCAATTGTGCTATCTAAATCAAAGGTGGATCGATCAGAAATCGAGCTTGTTTTTAAATTCGATTCGAGCAGTGAAATAGGTCACTTAATATATATGTATAAAGATATGCAGGTGTCAATGCAGGTTAAGTTGGGTTAACACTCTCAATCGCGGAGAAAAGAATCCCGCGGAGAGTGGCCAAAAGTTGAATCGAGATGCCATCACAAAATACCTATTATACTTATACGCATTATCTTTTCTTTTTCGTCAGATCAGCTGGCATCGTCAACAGCATCAGTCCTAGTCTACTCCAAGTAGAAGAAGTACTGGCAAGCTTAAGACGGAGCTACCAATAGCAAACAACTACTAAGATATGACTGGAGTCTCTCAATTGACTGTCTGAACAATCACTCTCTTCTGGCGGTATATTGCAGTTTGTTCAGCATCTACACAAGCTAACTGGGAACTCTACCTTGACATTTCAGACACTTCAGAACACTTTTTGGAAGATTGTCGGGCAATAAGTAGACTGAGGCTCCCTTAGCTGAGTGCCTACAACCTGTGTGAAAGCTCAAGAACATTAGAATAGTCCATTATGATTTATGGGTTTGGATCATTCATTTGGATCTTTGTCATATAAAGTCTTTTATACTATGTAATTGAGCCTTTTGAAATCGAGATGATTTCTGTAATCTTATGTGATATATTCTGGTACTATGCTGGAATTACAATGCTATCAGCATTTCCTGAAAAGTCAGTAGGTTCACAGTTAATCTCCAATTAATATCTTTATTATGTTATTGAATCCATAAGAATAAAAATTTCACTATTTCGATTGTTCTCCATTTAATTAACAAGTCAATTACTTCTTGCCGCCAACGACTATGGTGGTTAGGAAGTAGAATAGGGACCAGCTGACATACTTGACGGGATCACCAGAGCCCTCGATCTTAGTTTCCAGAAACTCCGAACCATACTTGGCCATAAGGGATACGAAGGCCATGGTGCCCATCAGCCAGTTGCTTTCGTTGATGGCCAGATAGGACAGTGATGTTATGTTGCCCAGAATGATCAAGAGCTTGAGTGTTTCCATAGCTTCATCGCCTTCCCCGTCACCCTTGCCCTTGATAAGGCATACCAGAGTGCAGATGGCCATGGGTACGATGCAGAGGCCATGGCCTAAAGCAATATTGTTGCCCTCGCCAGAAGAAGAGCTCTATGTTGACCAGTGGCAAGGGTACTATCTCCAAAATGGCATTGCTCGGATTTTGCTTAATTCAAAAGAATATTGCCTCAGTTGGCAATAAGGTGTAACTTAACTCGCTTATAAACAGAATCAGTTATAATTCTTGTGACTTGTAAGAATTGAAAAAGATTTAAATTATTTATTTCTCTTCCTTCAAGATGTATCTTCCCAGTTGGTAGCACTATTTGTAGCCCGCGGGATGTTAAAAGAGTTCATTAAATTGGGGAAGCTATCACCTATATTATCTATAACTATAATATAACTTGTAAGCAATTCCTTATTAAATATATACGTCTTTTTTAAATCTTTAAGACTAAAAATCCTGCGTTCGCACTTGCTTGCCAATTTAAACCATATACCTAAGCAAAGACGCTTCATTGTCCTCTAAATCATACAATGTAATAAAATTAATTAAGTAATTAATTCCTATAAGACATAATATAATTAATTTTATTAAAATATTAGAAATTTTGATTGTAATATCAGATTTGAGTTTATAAGCGTGAACAGAACAATTTGGTTAGGGTAGGCTCAACCCAATCATCAAAAAATGGAATCAAAGAGTGTATATGGGCCTGGTATGCCTATAACAAGATGATCCATTACGTGATCTTCGGCATCCGTATTACTTTGTTGCATTGCAGCAGTCACATTCACATCTTAATTTCACAGCTCATCAAATTCCAATCTATCGGATGCGTCACCTTGTCTCCTATTTACTTGCAGCAGATTGCTTTGTGCGTCAGTCCTAAAGATGCGCTCATTCTCCTCGGTGTAGTCAATGATGTGAAGCCTCATTATCAGATACTGTCTCTGACGCAAATAGATCTTGAGGATGCCCTTCAGGGCAATGAAGGTGAGGCCGCCGAGGAAAGTACGATGCAGCGCCGACGCCACGTTCCTATACATCAACCTGCCCAAAATGGTTGAAATGCTAGGCAATAAAATGGCACCGCAAAAGATGCGAGTAAAGTCGTTTGGAGCAGCCAGTTCCTCAACATTGGACACCGTTTCAATGTCGGTATGGTCATAATGGATCAACCTATTGATCAGGGGCAATTTGCGGGCAAGACTATGACGACTTTGCCAGAGTCGCAATAGAATGTCCTCCCAGTAAAAGAATCGACTGATGATCAGGGCCACCGGTATTATTGGAAGTCCGATAAGTAGATAGGTACGATTCGCGTTCACTAGGATCTCCATGCCGCGTTTGTAGCCGAGCACCTGTAAGAACGTGATGCTGCCATATGAGCAGGCCGTCCAGTAGCCGGAAAATACAAAGGCGGAAACAGCAACGGTTGTACTGGCACGACGGATCACATCCAAGCAGAGTTCCAAGAATACGGCGATGCGGCTCATCTTTGGAAAATTGACGAGATACTCAAATTTGCATTGCCTGCAAACGATTTTCAATCGCGAATTGCCCTTCTGCTGCTCATCAATCCAGCGACAGAGGCAACTCTCATGCACCCACTTGCTGCTGCCACGGCATTTGCACGGGTGCACCCAAGTGGCACGACGATTCTCCAACTCTGTGGCAAGGCATATCCAACAGGTTCGCTCTCGTTCTCGCTCCCTTCCAGCGTTTAATGCAATCCCTCGACCAGCCATGATAAAAACGAATAAAATTTAAATATTGTAAGTCTATAAATAAATGACGTACTTTAAATAAATAACACTCATATTCAATTGTGCTATCTAAATCAAAGGTGGATCGATCAGAAATCGAGCTTGTTTTTAAATTCGATTCGAGCAGAGAAATAGGTCACTTAATATATATGTATAAAGATACACAGGTGTCAATGCAGGTTAAGTTGGGTTAACACTCTCAATCGCGGAGAAAAGAATCCCGCGGAGAGTGGCCAAAAGTTGAATCGAGATGTCATCACAAAATACCTATTATACTTATACGCATTATCTTTTCTTTTTCGTCAGATCAGCTGGCATCGTCAACAGCATCAGTCCTAGTCTACTCCAAGTAGAAGAAGTACTGGCAAGCTTAAGACGGAGCTACCAATAGCAAACAACTACTAAGATATGACTGGAGTCTCTCAATTGACTGTCTGAACAATCACTCTCTTCTGGCGGTATATTGCAGTTTGTTCAGCATCTACACAAGCTAACTGGGAACTCTACCTTGACATTTCAGACACTTCAGAACACTTTTTGGAAGATTGTCGGGCAATAAGTAGACTGAGGCTCCCTTAGCTGAGTGCCTACAACCTGAGTGAAAGCTCAAGAACATTGGAATAGTCCATTATGATTTATGGGTTTGGATCATTCATTTGGATCTTTGTCATATAAAGTCTTTTATACTATGTAATTGAGCCTTTTGATATCGAGATGATTTCTGTAATCTAATGTGATATATTCTGGTACTATGCTGGAATTACAACGCTATCAGCATTTCCTGAAAAGTACTTTGGGTAGTAGGTGAAGGTCCCCAGAAGCAGAAGATCGCTAGCAAATATGGGCGACTGCTAGAAACGCCAACGAGTGCGTAGCTCATTGGTCTGATCCAGCCAGACAACATCGTGCTGCAGTTGGACCAGATTGCGGCCGTTGACTGTGCCCAACACTTGTACAGCGCCATTGACCGCAATGTGTTGCACTTGGATCTGGCCATTGAGTATTAGCAGGGGCAGTTCATCAAACTGACGAAGAAAGTCCAACAGTAATTCGGCATTTAGACCCTGCAGTTGCAATGCATGCGTACCCATTGGCAGTATCAAGTCCTCCACTTGTAAAGTTTTGAGATTGAGTCCATTAAGGCGACCCGTGCCCGTTACATTGTGCGTCACATCGAGTTGATTGGCCTGCAGGTGATCAAAGTGCGCTTGGCTGAGGTGCACCGGCTCGTGAAGCGTCTGATATCCGCTTGATAGGTGCACATCGTTCAGATGTCACCTGCAACTCCGACAGCTGTGGATCATTGGCAAACCGACTCGGTCAACAAGGGATTCAGTGGCGCCTCGTTGAATTGACGACCCTGCGCGCTACCCTTGAGCTGTAAATTGATAATCATTCAGTTAGAATCTAGTTGCCAGAATTAAGTGTTTTGATCAAAAATTAAGATTCTAAGTTTCAGACTTAGCGCATTTTGAAAACCAGGTTTTATGTAATCACCTCCAGCTCCTCGGAAACTTCCAGTTGGGTTAGTGAATGATGATCGTGGAGCTGCGCTGAGACCAAAGATAATCGCCCGGAAAGTTCAGCTCATTCAGTGCACTCAAATGCAGCGAGGCACATGGTTCAGCATCTCGATGTTCAGCTCCTGAACTTGGACAACATCAAATTCCAGCTGCTCATAGTCAACGCTTAAAAGCTGTAGCTGACGCTTGGAGCGACGACTGTCAAAATCTTCCAGCTCTTGCTTTAACGCGCGTATGTGTTGCAGAAGATCATGCAGATCCATGGCAGCATCCGCAGCGGTTCAAGGTTCTTCGTTCACAAGCAGCGCCTCTAGAACGCCATCATCATTGATGACCAGCGGCGTGTTGAGCTCCTCATAATGGCTTAGCTCTGGCGCAGCTGGTGCTGGACGGAGCTGAGCGGCGTTGAGCGCCAGGACAAGCGCCTTTTGATCCGACACTTAGTGCCTGGGTGCCAAGTTCACACGGAGCCGGAAGGCTCGCCTTGAAGGCCACTCTATTCCAGACCAGCACCTCCAACTGCAGCAGCGAGTGTCGAAGAACACTCGATCATCCCGATAGCTGCGCACTGGCACTGGCAGAAACCTCTCCACCAGATTATAGTTCAGACCCTTCACCGTCTTGGGCACCAGCTGGTCCTGCACATAACTGAGTATTTGAGGCCGCAATCACCCCATTTGGAAAGCGGCAATGTGGAGTATGCAAATGTTGAGGAAGCTGCAGCTGCAGGCCCGCATCCGGCAACAATTCACGCATGTTATGCGCATAAATAAGCGCTTCGTTAGACTAGCCCACGGCAAGTAAAAAATCGTGACCCGTGTCCACCACAGCTAGCGCCGTAATAGTATGCTGTCCAGCTGCAGGCTCTGTACAATCCAAAACTCCAGCCCATCCACATCGTAGGCAGTTGTCGCACCTCCTCTGTGTTACCCTGCGTTGCGACCGACTTATTGATCTCCGAGCGTAGAGCCTTTGTTTCACTCAGTGCAGACTGGATGATAAGAACATTGCTCGGCTTGAGTTTGTCTTTCTGCTCTTGCTTTTTTGCTTTGTCCATACCAGCTGCACTATAACGCCTTCCTGTGAATAGATGATAATGCCAACGTTCATATTTGCTTCAATTGGCTTTCCAATTTCCATTACCTGAGCTCCATTTTCCGCCTGAAATGCTGCGTGTATTCCGGTGCGCAGTCGTATAGAACAGCAGGAAAAGAAGCAATTTCATGTTATTGCTTTTAATACACAGTTTCACAAAACAATGAGTTACAATATTAACAATAACACGTGAACACATGTTTTTTTTTCGAAATTTACTGCTTCTTGCTTGCGTTGCCAGCTTGCTTTTATTCTTTTAAAAATCTGGCAACACCATTATTCTAACTATGTGGTAAAATTAATGGTAAATTTAACTTAAACTTATCGAAGAAAAATTGCTTTTTGATTGGGGATTGTGATTCGCTGCTGCTGCATGCTGTATTGAACAACAGGAAAAGAAGCAATTTCATGTTATTGCTTTTAATACACAGTTTTACAAAACAATTAGTTACAATATTAACAATAACACGTAAACACATGTTTTTTTTTCGAAATTTACCGCTTCTTGCTTGCGTTGCCAGCTTGCTATTATTCTTTTAAAAATCTGGCAACACCATTATTCTAATTATGCGCAATTTGGTAAAATTAATGGTAAATTTAACTTAAACTTATTGAAGAAAAATTCTGTTTTGAATTTCATTACTGCATAAAAACATTTCAAAGATTTTTAGAAAATGGAATGGCATAAAAGAAACTCCGAAAAGACTGCAATCATTTTCTTTTGATATTTTACATGTGTAGCCGAGACAAGAACCCTTAACGAAAATTAACTCTTTGGAACAAGTTCAATTTTTGAATTTTTAACCTGAAAATATATAATATAAGATTACTTGAATGTTGAAAACCAAAAATCAAAAGTACTCAAGAACTTTTGTAATTAACTTAATGCAGTATGTGTTACATACATCTTCTAGGATATTGTTTGTTGTAAAACAAAACCCTAGCTAAGTACACAATAAGCATGATGGAGCTCAGCTTGTGTTGGAATCGCGTCCATAAATGCCGCATATTAAAATTTACTGATGCCTTCTTTGATGATTCTGCGAACTATAGGCAGTGGCGAACAAATGACTCGGACCTGTCTCTGATTTAGATTGAGCCAAATGTTGCCCATGAGCATTTGACGTCGATGGTACGATGACAACACATGGACGCGCTGGCAGCTGCATGGGCATGCACGTTGTGTGAAAGAATAAAATGTGTGGTGCATCCCATCGACTATTTTAATTAGATATAAAAATTTGGATTGATCCAACTTTTCGTTTATGTACTATATTAGAAAGTTTTTTTAAAATGTAAAATTAAGAACAACTGCTAGTTGATCTAAAATCTATATGAAGTTCCAACTTTCGTATGATATAAAAAATCAAAACATTAGGTTGTTTTTATTTATTTTTATGTCATTGCATTTTAAAACAACAATGATAATTTGTTTAGTGAAACGGTCTGAATGCGTAAACTAAAATCTTATTAAAACATTTATAGGGTCTGTGTAATTAATAAAGTTGCCAATATCATGCAAAAAAAAGGTAAAGAGAAAGAAACTGTTGGATAAGTGGGGAAGAGTGCAAAAATGGATTCAACATGAAACTAGACTTAATCATTCCAATACGTAAATGGGAATATGTGTGAATTCATATTTTAAAGACCAGTCGGGGTTTTGAGTGGCCTGCAAACGTCCGATGTTGCAACAGTGTCGCTCCGAATCCAATGGCTCACAATTTGCCGCTTGCGGCTCCAGCTGATAAGTCGAATGCAAAATTGGCCAAACAAAGCCACTGCGACACCTCCTCAAGTAACGTGCCAAGCCAGTTGACTTATGTATCTTAGTCAGTGGTGATCGCAGCCAGTCAACCATATACAAAGCTATTAAATTCAGCTTGGCTCAAAGGAATTCCCGACAAGTGGTTGCTGATCTGATGATCTGCTCTGTCATTGCCAAAAGCTAAAGCTGTGAATAAAAATAAAGTCATATTAATAATAATAAAATAAAAATAATAATACCAAACATAAGTAACAAATACCTTAATTTATAATTTCGATTATATTTGCATAAATTAAATAAAAGCCATATTATTATTTAGGCCTTCAGTAATTAATTATGTTTTCGTGATTTGTACATGTGATTAACGTTTGAATATTTTCGTGAGTGCATTATGAGTGTATTCGTTGTGGCTAATGTTATTCATTAATGGAAATATATGTAATTGAAATAGCTTAAAGATACCAACAGCAAAAAATAGCAAGATTGTCAGCACTACAAAAAAAAGGAAAAGAAAATTACTTAATATCTTGCCCAAGATTAAAGCAAAACAGCTACAACAGCAACAACAACAACAGCCACAAAAACACAAAAACAACACACACAGCTACACACAAAAGTGCGTATATTTGGGAGACACCATAAATAAGTCTACATTTAAATGCGTGTTGAGAAATAGTTAAATATAATCTGCTGCAACTCATCAGTGTCCAACCTATAAAAACTCAGTTCACTTTACGCATATTTATAAAATGAACAGTTGAAACCTGTACACTCTGAAAACATATAAATATTGATAATTATTATTAATAATTTGTGGCTTCAAGCCGCACGACTTTGTTCAAATATTAATATTTATTAATATATACGTGTATCTTTATATATATTTGTTCATTATTTACAACGTAGTCAAGGCTCAAAGAATCCTGGCATGACCAGCTCGTAGAAGTCTGGGGATTGGCGCAAGGTCAGTCGCAGTACATTCAGAGGCACCTTTTCCGACTGCCCCTTAGCATGGAACTGGGCGAATGGCACAAAGCCCTCAATGCCGCGATAGATGTAAACGCGTACATGACAACAGCCCTCAACGAAGGCCAACAGCGTCTCGTCGTCTCGCACCCGCATCGCAGTCAACTGGCGAGCACCAATATCGGCGGCCAGTGACTGGAAGAGGCTGCCATTCGCATGATGCAGCTGGACGTGAGCCGCTGGTGCTGTCGACGGCCCCAATGGCGGTGTACCCGAAGCGACTTAAGTCAGACGCGCATAGAGCAGCTTTGCGCAGTTTCCACAGGTTGAGGCTGCGGCTGCTGAAATGGATGAGGAAAGATCATGGCATGCATGCTGCTGCTGGCAGCATCAATGTTTGTTTCCGCTTGCAGCTGATGTTGAAGCTGACGCAATCGTTCAATCACCGCATGCAGTCCCAGAGTGTCTTCTTCATCGACATGGGAGGTTTTCTCATGCTTGCCATCATTGTTAGCCAACAGCCGCACATCATGGATAGCTTGCTTAGGTAAAGCACCAGCGCTTGCTCCTGCTCCTGCTGCTGCTGCTGCCCTTCGTGTCCTTCGGGCAGTGCATGCAGCGCCCTTAGCTCCTCCAGTGCTGACCAAATCAAGTGGGCATTGCGAGCTGCCAACACGCGTGCTGGCGTATTGGGGCAATGCCAGCGTATCAGTTGGCAGTTATGCAAACAGTTTCGATTTCGATTTCGATTTGGAGGCCAGGTGCAGCTGACGCACTAGATGCAGAAAGTCTTCCACAAGATGCTCATCATCGTGCAGATCGCTCTCGGGTATGCTCAGTTGTGTGATGTTCACCTCGGTTTGCAGACGAAAGTTGAGATTCGTAACGATTCGTACTGCTGCTGGCTGATCTGATGGGTTGCATCGAGATTTGGCCGCAGATGAGATTCAATGCTCTTCGTTCACAAGCAGCGCCTCTAGAACGCCATCATCATTGATGACCAGCGGCGTGTTGAGCTCCTCATAATGGCTTAGCTCTGGCGCAGCTGGTGCTGGACGGAGCTGAGCGGCGTTGAGCGCCAGGACAAGCGCCTTTTGATCCGACACTTAGTGCCTGGGTGCCAAGTTCACACGGAGCCGGAAGGCTCGCTTTGAAGGCCACTCTATTCCAGACCAGCACCTCCAACTGCAGCAGCGAGTGTCGAAGAACACTCGATCATCCCGATAGCTGCGCACTGGCACTGGCAGAAACCTCTCCACCAGATTATAGTTCAGACCCTTCACCGTCTTGGGCACCAGCTGGTCCTGCACATAACTGAGTATTTGAGGCCGCAATCACCCCATTTGGAAAGCGGCAATGTGGAGTATGCAAATGTTGAGGAAGCTGCAGCTGCAGGCCCGCATCCGGCAACAATTCACGCATGTTATGCGCATAAATAAGCGCTTCGTTAGACTAGCCCACGGCAAGTAAAAAATCGTGACCCGTGTCCACCACAGCTAGCGCCGTAATCGTATGCTGTCCAGCTGCAGGCTCTGTACAATCCAAAACTCCAGCCCATCCACATCGTAGGCAGTTGTCGCACCTCCTCTGTGTTACCCTGCGTTGCGACCGCCTTATTGATCTCCTAGCGCAGAGCCTTTGTTTCACTCAGTGCAGACTGGGCGATAAGCACCTTGCTCGCCTCGCGATTTTCCTTCTGCTCTTGCTTTGTCCATACCAGCTGCACTATAACGCCTTCCTGTGAATAGATGATGATGCCAACTTTCATATTTGCTTCAATTGGCTTTCCAATTTCCATTACCTGAGCTCCATTTTCCGCCTGAAATGCTGCGTGTATTTCGGTGCGCAGTTTTGCGATTTTCGCACGACGTGCTTCCATTAAGATGTGCGGGGATTGTGAAGCAATTCATGTTATTGCTTTTAATACACAGTTCCACAAAACAATAAGGTACAATATAACCAAAATAACACTTGAACACATGTTCGCTTGCGTTGCCAGCTCGCTTTTACTCTCTTAAAAATCTGGCAACACCAATATTCTAATTATGCGCAATTTGGTGAAATTAATGGTAAATTTAACTTAAACTAATTGAAGAAAATGATTTCTTTTGAATTTGAGAATTAAGAATGGGTGCAGAGATGCCCCTTATAGAGCCAGAATCGTTTTGTGGCATAGGTAAACACACAATACGGCTGCAACAGTCCAAATGTCTTTTGGGCGGCTATAATCATAAACGATTTAAGCCAGTAATATCCATGGGTAGGAATAGGCTAAGGAAACTTGTCGGTCTACTGACAGGACATTGTAGACTAAAAAGCCACATGTCCAAAATGGGTACCTATAGTAACAATCAATGTAGGTTTTGTGAAGTCGAGGTGGAGTCCTCAACTCACATCCAAACAGAATGTATCGCCCTTGCCAGGAAAAGATGCAGCATCCTAGGGATGCAAGTTAGGAATGTCAAAGACATAGTAGCCCTCGACCCATCAAAGATCCTGATATTCGTTCAGGAACTGGGGTTGATGGAGGAGCTATAAGCTCAGAAGGGGCACAATAGATCTAATAGGTCGCAGTGCACAAGACCCCAATTTAATAATAATAATTATTTAACGAGAAGATTTACTAATCAAACTCTCTGGACTAGAGTATTATTACTTCGTTTTTATGCTTAAAATCAGAGGAGCTTTATAAATCTGCTTCTTCACTTTCACAATTGAAAATTGTGATTTTCATGTATTCAATATGTGATTACAGTAAATTTTCTAATATTACAAATTCCAAAATATCTTCACAAAATTCGAATTGTTTGGTTTTAGGCTACTGTTTTAAACAAGATATCAATTAATGAATAAAAAATAACGAAACAGTATTTATATAAGAAAACAAAACGCCTGAGCTTTTCGTAATTTAACAAAATATAATTCAGAATATACCGTTTTCGGTCACTGTTTTGAAAGCGAAACTTATGTTTCAATCTAAATTTAAACTTTTTTCTTAATAACAATGTGTTAAAAAATGCATTTTTTAAGAACTTTTAGCACGATTCGAGTAAGTTGATTTTCGCAATGCACAGAAAAGGTCAACAATTCAAGTTTTTGAGTTCAAATACACAAAATCCTTAAATTGTGGAGCTCTGATGTGTAGCGGGCAACCGGATGTACTGCTGAAAATAATATCAAATCCAATCTTTCCCAAGATACTTACTCAGTATAAATGCTTTTTCACTTGTCACAAACTTTGCAAAAACACTGGCCAACAAACACTTAAAAAAAATTAAAGAAAAAAAAAATGTTGTTGCAAAGAACTGTTTATCACAATAAGTGTGATAAGCTTCTTGTTGCAAGTTTTAGAGAGAATTTTTGTAATGCACACACACACAGTAAACCCGAATAGAAACAATTCAAAACTAGTCTGTAAATTATTTAATATTTGCCAAAGCTGATCAAAATGTATGTTTTCAAATCGATATAAATCGAGGTTCGATTATAATGCTATCACCAATTTAAAAGCTACAAAACAACAAATTGATATATAACGATTAGCTGTACGTTTTTGCATATACATATTATAAATAAAGACTGGTTCTACCTTTTACTTTTTTTCTAATTACAGTATGAGTAATGAGAATTAAAGAAAAATAAGTTCCATAAGTCCTTGTTCTAATCTATTTAATATATTTAACGAGCAGCACCCTAACGCCTCCGGTGACCACTTGTAAGCCCGGGGCCAGGAGTGCGGCCTGTGGACCATTAGCGGCAAGGGTGGGAAATGCAACGGCAGACCTGGGCCCACATCCGAGTACATCACGTGCAGCCGCCATGAAGCCCACCTCGCATACATCCACCGTACCACGAATGTCATATGCAGATATGACAAATAAGGTGAAGGTGGCCGTGCTACCGGTGGAATACCCAAAGGAATTGCTCAATCACGGAGAGTTCTCTAAACTGGAACAGGCCATCAAAGATGAGCTTATTGCGTACCGATGGGACAAACCGATCTCATTTGCGGGCATTCACTTTCGGGCCGGATTTCTGGTCGTAGAATGCTCAGCGAATTGGCTGAGAACCTTTGTGTCGCCATTCCATACATGGATGCGCGTACCCCCCGACTGCAAATTGGGCGATGAAATACCATCACCACACTGTACCACGATACCTCACTTAGAGGAGCCCTCCTAGTTATCGGGATAGACGAGCTATCCAGAGACGCCATAATCGAACGGGAACATCCCGGTAAGCGGACTTAGGAAGAAAGGTGGAGCAAAACTAACACCTGCTCCATCGAAAAAGGAGTGTGATGCAGCAGAAGCTCTCACCACAGAAACCACTCTCGCAGAGCAGAGCCAACACTCGATTCAAGCCAATGACTTGATCGAAGACCTTGCGGAAGAAGAGGAGTTGGGAGGAGGACACCATAATGTCCTCGCAGGAGCTGGCAGAGGAACTGCAAATAGACACGGCTAAGCCCGACGTTACTTTAACGAGTGAGGGTGATGGTGGCAACCCCAGGCCCCAATCACCGGACACGCTGGGACATACCACCCAATAGATGACTGAAGTCATCAACACTGGGCTAGCCCAAGTGAACATCCATCACGCTAAGGCGGCTTCGGCATTCTTAGCCAGGACGTTCACCAAACAGCACCTTGGGCTAGTCCTGGTACAGGAGCCATGGGTGCACCATGGAGTGAAAGGCCTGTACACGGCCGATTCAAAGGTAATCTTGGATCAAAGAGACCCAGCACCCAGAGCATGCATTATGGTGAGAAGTATTAACAATACTATCCTTTCAGAGTTCCTCACCAAAAACTGTGTCCCGATACTACTACAAACAAGTGGTAATGTGGTCTCTATGGTAGCGGCGTCTGCATACTTCGCAGGAGACGGAGCCTACCCGCCGCCGGAGGTGGAGAGACTGGTGGAATATTGCACAAAGGAGACCATGCCGGTGTTAATCGGTTGCGAGGCCAATGCGTACCACACGATATGGGGCAGCAGCGACATCAATCTACGAGGTGAGAACCTCACAGAATTTATATTTAGATATAATTTAGAACCTGGCAATGTCGGATCCACACCGACATTTATAAATATAATCAGGGAAGAAGTCTTAGACATCACCCTTATTAGTCGGTTCCTAAAACCTCACCTAACAGACTGGCACGTCTCATCAGAGGAATCCATGTCGGACCATAAAACTATCCTATTTAGGTTACAACTAAATACGAATAGTAGTGTTGGTGAAACTTCAGTCTTGAGAAGCTGCGTCGAACTACACGTCGTCTATTAAACACAGCTAATAGAGACGGGGACTGGGCACGGTACCGTGAAAGTCTGACCACCTACAACAAGGAGAACAGGAAGGCTAAACGGATGAACTATAGGAATTTCTGTGAAAGCATTATTAGCACCAGCAAAGGTGCTTGGCTTCACAGAGCGCTTGCCAAGCGGGACCCGGAAGCTAACATATCATTGAAACGTAAAGATGACTCATTTACGAGCAATAATATGCAAAAGCTAGAGCTCCTGCTTTAAACGCATTTTCCAGGCAGTACACCCCGTACAGTACACGTTGTCCACAGTGGGAGTTGGTATAGGCCGTCGACTGATGACTAGGCATGTGCCAAGTCGACAGTCACCGTGGAGAGATTGAAATGGGCAATAGGTATATTTCAGTCCTATAAATCTTCCGGAAAAGACGGGAGGATACGCCGACAACATTGTAATAATAGCAAGAGGCAAATATAAAGAAGCACACTGTGACATAGTCCAGTTAGGGTTGAAGATACCGAGTGACTGGTGTAGGGAGGTTGGACTCAACCTGAACCTTACTAAAACAGTCATTGTCCCCTTTACCAGACGATATATGCTACAGAGGATGAAGCTAATACGGCTTTTAGGGAGCATCTTAGAGATAAGCAAGAAGGTAAAATACCTCGGCGTCACATTTGACATCAGATTAAACTTTGGCACCCATGTGCGAAACACATCCTTGCCAGGAAAGGATGCAGCATCCTAGGGAGGCATGTTAGGAATGTCAAAGACATAGTAGCCCTCGACCCATCAAAGATCCTGATATTCGTTCAGGAACTGGGGTTGATGGAGGAGCTATAAGCTCAGAAGGGGCACAATAGATCTAATAGGTCGCAGTGCACAAGACCCCAATTTAATAATAATCATTATTTAACGAGAAGATTTACTAATCAAACTCTCTGGACTAGAGTATTATTACTTCGGTTTTATGCTTAAAATCAGAGGAGCTTTATAAATCTGCTTCTTCACTTTCACAATTGAAAATTGTGATTTTCATGTATTTAATATGTGATTACAGTAAATTTTCTAATATTACAAATTCCAAAATATCTTCACAATATTCGAATTGTTTGGTTTTAGGCTACTGTTTTAAACAAGATATCAATTAATGAATAAAAAATAACGAAACAGTATTTATATAAGAAAACAAAACGCCTGAGCTTTTCGTAATTTAACAAAATATAATTCAGAATATACCGTTTTCGGTCACTGTTTTGAAAGCGAAACTTATGTTTCAATCTAAATTTGAACTTTTTTCTTAATAACAATGTGTTAAAAAATGCATTTTTTAAGAACTTTTAGCACGATTCGAGTAAGTTGATTTTCGCAATGCACAGAAAAGGTCAACAATTCAAGTTTTTGAGTTTAAATACACAAAATCCTTAAATTGTGGAGCTCTGATGTGTAGCGGGCAACCGGATGTACTGCTGAAAATAATATCAAATCCAATCTTTCCCAAGATACTTACTCAGTATAAATGCTTTTTCACTTGTCACAAACTTTGCAAAAACACTGGCCAACAAACACTTAAAAAAAAATAAAGAAAAAAAAAATGTTGTTGCAAAGAACTGTTTATCACAATAAGTGTGATAAGCTTCTTGTTGCAAGTTTTAGAGAGAGATGATGAACTGGTTGGCTTGAGGATGTCTTTCCGACTGATGCTACCAAATGCGCCAGCCTCAAAAAGTTAACTCAAACGCAAATGCAGCTTGCAAGGCTGACGCCAACGGCGACGGCGGCAGCGACTGCGCTTGCGACGTCGGCAGTGATTGCGAATGCGACTCGTTTGTTGCACTGAATATCCTTTGCAGCGTTTTGTTTTGTTCGGAGGCTGCGCTGTTGCTGCTGCTGCTGCTGCGGCTGCTACACTTGCTGCTGTTGTTGCCTCCTTTTTCAATGAAATTTAATATGGCCTGTCCTTTTTCCAACTATTATCTACCCACAATTATCCAATGCTCTGCTGCTACTGCTGCTGCTGTTGCTGCTGTTGCTGCTGCTGTTGCTGTTGTTGCTGTTGTTGCTGTTGTTGCTGCTGTTGTTGCTGCTGCGGCTGTTGTTGCTGCTGTTGCTGCTGTTGCTGCTGTTGTTGCTACTGTTGTTGCTGCTGCGGCTGTTGTTGCTGCTGTTGTTGCTGCTGTTGCTTCTGTTGTTGCTGCTGTTGCTGCTGTTGCTGCTGCTGCAGCTGCTACTGCTACTGCTGCTGCTGTTGCTGCCTCCTTTTTCAATGAAATTTAATATGTCCTGTCCTTTTTCCAACTATTATCTACCTCCAATTATCCAATGCTCTGCTGCTACTGCTGCTGCTGTTGCTGCTGTTGCTGATGCTGTTGCTGCTGCTGTTGTTGCTGCTGTTGCTGCTGTTGTTGCTGCTGCTGCTGTTGTTGCTGCTGCTGTTGTTGCTGCTGCTGCTGGTGGTTTGACCGCACCTTGGCTGCACAACCACGAAAACGTTGCGCCGCCTAATATCCTGTGAATGAATGCCAGCTATGACGTCACTAAATCGAAGCACCCAAAATGCTTGCACCCAAGCACGACTTGGTCGACGCCTTTGCCTCTTTCATTCGCTTTCGCTTTCATCGACGATGATGACGGCCTCGCCACTGGGTCACTGTGTTAGCAGCATCCGCAGGCGGCTAATCGATGCTGGTCGTGGGTCTAGGTGTGGCTGCGGAGGAGGCTGGTCGCAGAAGTATCGTAGTCGATGACGAAGGCGCCATCCGAATCATTCCAAGGGGTACTTGTGGCAGACGGTGCGGCCTGCGATGACGTCGACACCTGTTTGACATTGCCAGTGCCATACGTCACAAACACACACACACACACACACACACAATGACCTTAAGCGTGAGAGGGGGAAAAAAGGGGGAGTGGTGGTGGGGGGGGGGGTGTTTTTTGCATAATATAGCATATTGTTGTTGCAGCCTGGCATACCCACCCAGTGGCTGCGACCTTCGCATTTATTTTTAGTGCACTTTTCTAAAAATACACTCAAACGGGGTCAGCCTCAGCCTCAGCCTCTGCAGCCTCAGCCTCAACAGCAGCAGCAGCAGCAGCAGCAAATCTGCATCAACTTTACACCTACAATCTCTGCACACCCCTGCAAAACCCCTGAATAAGCGCCTTAAAATCCAGCTGTCAATTACTACACATTTCCAATTCAATTTGCATATGCGTCACATAGTTGCAGCTTGCAACAGTAAAGGAATCGCCAGAGAGTGGGTGGCGCACAATTCGCGGCATGTCCTTTTTCCATCCATACATGTTTTTCCCATATGCTAATTTACTGTATATAAATGTAAATTAATTAGGCAAGTTTTTTGTTTAATATGATTATTAATATTTTCATTTTCATTTGGCATTAATTAAGGAAATATAATTAAATTTAAACAGAATTGCTGAGTGCGTATTGAATACTAAATATATATATAATAATAAATAAATTGTGTAGAAATTCTGACCGTATGTTAAGTTGTATAGTTGTGATAATATTTATATATATATTTTAAACATATCTCTTTGTATGCAAATTTCACTTTAATAGATACAAAACACATTTCAATATGTATCCTCTTTCAACAACTGCCATGCATAATTGAGCTGATTTTACACCCACAATCTCCGTACAGTCGACCACGAATCCTGCAGCAAACCAGCTGCCAATTACTAGACAATTTGAATTCCAATTGTGTAAGCGTCACACGGCTCGTGTGGAGTGGGACCTGCCACTGTAACTGGATGTGGAACTAAACCTGGCAGCTTTGGGGCGGTAGTCAAATCGGGTTTGTTTCCAGACCTGCAACTTTGTTGCAGCAACGGGCAGCAACAGTCTCATTTGCTATCGAAAAAATATGTTTCTCATTTCAAATAAATATATTTCTGTTCTATATGCTAATATACAATAAATCATAAATAAATTATTCTGTAGCAAATTAATATTAATATATATCTTGAGAGTATTTATAATTATTAAAGAACAAATATTATTGTGTATTAATAGAAGTTCATGTGTAAATTTCTCTTAACAAACACATTTTTATATCTTCTATTAACATTATAAATACACTGATAATGTTTGTGCTAGCCATAGCTATACGTATATATATATAAATATATTTATATATATATATATGTTTGTATGAATGTGTAATATGAACACATATTTGCATATGCTCTACTAAATGAATACATACATATTTCTGTGTATTTATACCAGATGTGTTTGTGGCTGTGAATAGAAATAATCACGCTGCGGATATTTATTAAATCAAACACGTATTCAACTTTATGTTTAGCTGAAACTAATATATAAACTAAATAACAATAAGTAAATTATTATACATATGGGTGTATCTGTAGCCATATGGTTGATTTTTCAAAAACTTAAAAAAAACAACTTTACTTTCCCCAAAACTTTGATTAATTCGCAAGCTTGAGGGTAATTTGAAAAAAGTTTTTCTAAACAACAGTGAATACGCAATTAAATGCTTCTACACTCGAAAACTCATCTTAAATTTAGAAAATTTTCCATTTTTTTGTCAACCAAGTGTTTTTCATTTCTTTAAGTATCTTCTTTTGGAGCATTTCTAAAATTTGCATATTTTTTGCAATAAGTACAAAGAACTCGTTAAAATTTTTACCTTTTTGTTGCCATTAAATATTATTAAAAAAAAACATTTAGGTTTTACAAATACAAACATTTTGGATAGTTTTTAAATTCATATAATTGAAGTTATATAAAATGAATTTACGGCGATTGTACAGATAAATTTGAACACAAAAGTCGAGCTACTAGGTTTAATTACTTTTTTTTTGAGCTAAGGATTATTTCTTAAAATATTTTTAAAAAATGTTCTTTCTAATTTCTAAAAATTAGAAAATATTTGTAAAAAATGTTCTTTCCATATTTTATTTAGAAATTAATTTTGAAAAGAAGAAAAACTTTATAGTTTATAGGGTAATTTTTTGTGTGAGTGTACATTTCTTGTCAGCTCGTCGAGCTAACAAAAACGTAGCTCGCATTCCTGGAATTTTTGTCCCACCAACTTATCATCGGGGATAATTGCCACAAGGCCCTGAGTGGGTGCGGCTTATGGAAGTAATTTAACATTGCAAAACGCACTTGTATTTTCAAAGCTGATATTAAACCAGATTTGCAATTTAATAAAGGCCCTCAAGTTATTGCATAATTGCTCTTGGGTAGGATCTCCACAGCCACTCAGCAATGCGCCACTGCCACTGCCACCACCCACTGCGCTAACGCCCTCAAAGTGCTCCTTTTGTGCTGAATCGAGTATAGTAAATTCTATTCAAATATAGACTCAAAGCTGGTTGAGTAAATTAAGCAGCTCATAAGGAGCTTTAATTTGCATCATTACGTTGTTGCCTTACATCATGCACCATATCAAAGACTATACACAAAATGTTTAATCTCTCCTATGATTTTATCTAAAAATGAGCTCAATTTGTTTTTCCATATTGCTGTACTATATATATATATATATCGTTCTTTTATAAGACAACATAATTCTTTTTTTTTGTGTCCTGTGACTTCTATTTGATTTAGACATTTCCACCTGTCTGTCCGTGTAATTGGGACGATCTGACGATATGGTTGCTAGAAGTTTGAAATTTGGAATAGGTAAAGACTTGGGCTCAGGATAGCTACTAATCAAGTTTATTCGACTATTTATATTCTTTTTTTTTAACGCACTAAAGGACATATCTCCGCTCCATAATGCTTATATATTCTTATTAGCCGTGTTAACAGAGCCAGTTTTAAGGCCATTTTAGTGCATCTGAGTTTGCATGCAAAAATAAAAAGAATTGTGTTTCAAACTAGAAAAAGCAAACATTTTCTAATTGGTTTAATTGGGTCCACAGAAATGTCCAATTAATATTTTACTGACAAAGCATTTGCAGGAAAAATCCTATGCTTTCTATCCTAGAATTTCAGTGCAAAACCCTAATTGAATTTAATCAACCTGCTGTCATATGATAGTTCTTTTTGAAGTCTACATTAATGCAACCAATTAAAATCTTGACATTCGTGTGTGCAAACCACAGTATGCAACTGGATGCAGCCCACGAGTCAAAGCTGCAAAAGCCCTGGCGGCCAGAGCTAAAAATGGGGTGGATGGGGTGTGTGTGTGTGGATGGGATGTGCACGTGGGTGTTTTTCCCCAGTTTGGCACAAAGAAATGAGATATTCATTGGTGATGACGCGTTGCAGCTTGTAAATTTCATTTACAACAATTTTATTTCAAGGCCCCAACGGCAAAGCGGCAAATGAGCAGAACGGCCAACAGTCAAATGGCAAAATGCTTTTAACGACAAAAGTAAATACTCTAATCCCATTCAGATTTTAATTATGTCAACCTTCTCACTTCTCTCAATGATCAACAGCGAATGTTGGGGTTTGACAGTAATTCCCATGGATCGGTGAACTTTTAATTGCATCTGCCACCTGCTGAGGCATCAATTAGGCGCCACTAAGTCCATTCATTGCTGCTGCTCCTGTTGCTGCTGTTGTTGTTGCAACTGTTGCTGTTGTTGCTACTGTTGCTGTTGTTGCTGCTGTTGTTGATGCTGTTGCTGGTTAATGACGTCATCGCCGGTCTTCAGTGACGTGCAACATAAAACTAGTGCAAATTGCAGCCTCTGCTGCTGTTGCTGTTGCCTGCACGTCATGCAACTACATGTATGCATATATATATATATATATATATATATATAGATGTGTGTATGTATTGCAACTGCATGTGCGTCATGTCAGCTGTATAACCTGATATGGGTCAGAAAAGCGACAGCGGCATCAAATTGTTGTCAGGTAGCGAGCATTTGCCAACAGGCCAATGGGGTTGTAACAACGACTTGTGCAACAAATGCCACAAACCCACAATTTTCCAATAATCGCAGTCATACACATCAATGTGGACCTTTAACGCTTACCTTACCTTCTGGTTAATCTGCCCACCGCCCCGTTTCCTGTTTGCCAAAGTTTTAAAATAGCACATACAAAAAAACTTGACCAAAAGCAAAACAACAACTCACACACACTTACACAAACAGAAGAACAAAAACACACACACACAGACACCAACACACACACACATGGGTAGGAAAATCGGGCATCATAAATTTCGTGGACCATTTACTGAAAATCCGTTTAAAACTGTTTCAAACGGCTTTCAGAATAAAAATAGATGCAGAAGCAAACAGCAGAATTCTACATAAATAAGTCGCCAGACATAGAAGAATTGTGAAAGCGCCTACCTTAAGCATACTTGATTGTTCCTATATGAAAGCTATATGATATGCTCATCCCAAAATATATGTTTACTTGCATAATAATGAGATCGAATATATGTTTGTAAGTACGGACATATTCCAAATTACATCAAGATAGCTTTCATTCTGAGGGACTAGAATTGACTCGGCTTTTCAAGAAAGTTTAAATATTGTACAAATATTATAAACATTAAAACAAATAAATATAAACTATTCATAAGAGGATTATCAAATATATGAAGAACAATTTAAATTAGTCACAATATACTATATAAATTCATATTAAATATATGAGCTTGGCAAAAATGATCTTTTTCAAAATATGTTTCAAGTTTGAGTCAAGAGAAAATTTAACTTGAACTCATTCAACCAATTAAATATTACAAATTTAATTTGATAAGCATTCAAATTCTTTGCGCAGAGATCCTTCAAATATTGAGTTTAATTCGACTTGAAAGAAACTAAATATTTTATGACCTCATTTTTCTTATATTTTTTTGAGATTGCGAATCGAATTTGGAAAATCCAGATAATCGATAGACCATTTTATTCAATTTGCAATCCATCAGTCATGCTTAATACATTTGAGATAAATATATATATGTATGTATATATTATTATTACTATCTTTTTGAATGAGATTGTTATTAATCTGCACTACTTTTGCATTTGTGTGCGTGGCAAAGTGACTGTGTGTATCTGATGGATGCGTTTGCTAACGCGCTACACGAATGGCTGTCGAAAATGTTCTATTTAAAAAAAAAAAAAGAAAGAAAAAAACAACACAAAACAAAACGCGGCCCACAAAAGAAATAGAAATTCAAAATTCACTCAAAAATATAAACTAAAAAATAAACAACAAGAACAACAACAATAATTTCGAAATACTCAAAAGAAGACAATTTCAGCAACGGAATTCTTTGTGTGTTTTCAACACAAAGTTTACACAGATCGAAGTAGACACACATTATAATATAGTGTGTATAGCATATAAATGTTATGCATACATGTATTCTGGCTATATCGCCTACACAAACACCTACGCACACACATACTCACACACACACACACACACACATGTGTATATATATCTATACATATATGTCTGATTGAAACGTTTCGCATGATAAATTTTGTTGCCTTTGGTGTTTGCTTTAAATATGCTGCTAGGCTATATAACAGAAGAGCAACAATAACAACTGCAACAATAACAACTGCAACAATAACAACAACAGCAACAACAACAACAACTGCAATCACAACAACAACCAAAATTATTTCAGTTTGGGATTTCTGTGAAATTTTTGCACATTAGCACTGGCTGCAAGGCAGTTTATATTTGTATCCGTATCTGAATTTGTATCTGTATCTGTATCTGTATCTATATGTGCAATGTTTTTTGTGTGTGTATTTTGTTCTTTGTCTGTTTGTCTGTTTAGTGTTTCTGATTGTTTGGTCTTTGGCAAATTGCGCATACGACGCGTTGCAGCGTCATCTTCATATAGTCTCTGCCAAATTACACACACACACACACACCCACATGCGTAGTTAGTATTTATAAATACATACATATATATATATATATATATATATAATATGTAAGATATATATATATATATATATATATATATATTTATATTTTATACGGCTCTAGTCTTGGGCCAGATTTCCGCACTTAATTGCTTTCTCGTTACAAAATTAATGGACAAATTTTTCATTTACCCAATTACCCAATTGGAAACCTTTGTGATTTGTCCTTTTCTATTTTAGTTATGCTCTGACTCAGGCGTACATTTCAAAATACTATTACAAATTAAATCAATATCAATTTTACCACAGAGTTTGAAAGCTGCTGTCAAAATAAGTTACGCAGCTCATGTTGCAACATGCAACCTGCTGCAAGGGCACAGCTGTCAGTCGCAATTAGGCATTGCAAAGTAAATGTTATCTTCAATCTGCAAAAAAGCATATATATATAATTAATATAATTCGTATTTATTTTTACACTTTATGCAAAGGCAGACTATTTTATATAGAATATATATTCTGTCACAGATCCTAATGATAATAATAAAAATCAGACTTGAATTTGGATCATAATTGTAATAATGAATCAATAAAATGGCTTTCAACTAATAAGCCTGACCTTGACTATATACCGATAAGTCGATTGCTCTATGCTTAATATCGATAACAATAAAGCCATCTAAGTAGGAATATAGCTTGATATCTATTATGAAACTCCTTGAATTTTGTACATAGAGTATGTGGCAGACTTGGCACAGCAGAGATAAGTTAATATTAAACTTAGTTAATTAGTAAACTCTCAAACTTATTTTATAAGCGAAACAAAACATGTATCAAACTGCATAACTAGTATATTTTCTAGTTGCCAGGCATTTGATAATCAGACAAATATGTTTTCAGATACACAATTTCTTAGGCCATATCTGACCAACTGGAGGAGATTTAGGTGTATTTTTAATTGAATTTCTTTCATTGATTCGTTGTGCAGCTGTTTTGCCAGGTTGCTCAGGGCACATCTGGACCAGGGCTGGCTGTTAGTTTGGTCTATGCAACAATCTGTGTGGCTAATGTGGCAGTTTCGAGTTATTGGCACTGCTTGCATGCCTGGTTAACTGCATATGGGACAATTGGCTAGAGCAGAACCAGCGGCAACGGCAACGGCAACGGCAGCGGTACAAAGAGAATTTCTTTGGTGGCCCACTCAATGCTCAACTGGAGCAAATTTATTTTTAACACATGCATTGAATTCCAAGCGGCTCCGCTTACACCGCGCACACATCGATAGCCGCATACATATATACACACACACACATATATAAATATATATATATATATATATATATAATTGGTGAATAGACGGTTTCTCCAAATGTGTGTTTTTTTTTTGTATTTTTTTTTTTGACCGCCTGCAACAGGCTGCTGGCTGCTGATTGTCGATCGTCGCTGAGCGTTGAGCGCACGAAACGGGCAAAGCAGATTTTTTGGTATCCATTTCGATTTGGGTTGCGGCAGCGCCAACTATATTTAGAACGTGCGCCCAGATACAGATACAACTACCAATACCAATACAAATACACGCACAAACACAAATACAAAGACAGATGTTCGCTGCTCTCTTTCGCTGTGGAGAAGCCAGAGAGCCAAGCGAGCCAAGCGAGCCAAACGCCAAACGCAATCATCGAAGGACGGTGGGCAGGTGGGCGGCATATCTATATATATGTGTGTGTGTGTGTGTGTGTGTGTGTGTGGGACTATTTGTGTGCGTGTGTGTCTGTGTGTGAATCTGAATCGAAATCGGTATCTGTATCCATAGGCTGGCCGCCTCTAGAATATAGTCTGCCGTGGATCGTCGGACCGTTCAGTCTTTTTGTTTCGTTCAGTACCATCCGATTCGTGTGATCGACAGCAACGCTCAATTTTTTTCTTTTTTTTCTAATTCCTTGAAGGTGAGTGGGTTGCTGGCGCACCAAAGTGCAGAATGCCACAGCCAGAACCAAGCAATCAAAATGCAACAACAATCAATAAATCGAATACTGAATCAACCTATCAGCCCAATAACAATACAATAATCATCAACGAAATCAAGAAAAATTACAAAAAAATAAACATTGTGTGCTAAATGCAAACATAACTGGCAAAATCATCTGTATTCAAAAATAAAAAACCTTTATAAACAACGAAGACTATAGCCTGCCAGACATCTCGTGCGTGTGATCCTAACTCTGCAAAATAACTATATATATATTTTTTTTTTCCAATTTTTTTGTTTTAAAACATTTTTTTACAATATTTTTTTCAAGTGCTGAAAGTGTGGCAAAAGGCTGGTAAAAGCCTAGAAAAACAATATTTTGAACAATTCAAATACTTTTCTAGTAATTCTTATTTTTTTTGTTGCTGAATTTTTGAAAAAAAAAAATTTCATAATTCGTTGAGCGCAACGATTATGTAAGGAGTATGTGGTGCACATAATATATATATGTATATATAAACATATATATATTTATATATATATTGATGTGTGTATGTTGTGTGTGTGTGTGTGTGCGTGCAAAAGCTATAAATGTAGCTGGCAGATACAAAATACATTCGTATGAGCAACAGCCACAGCAACAATTCTCTGCGGACAGCAACAAAAGCCTTAGAAGCAACAGCAACAGTGGCAACAACAACCGCCACCCAAAATAGAAATGTGCCACTGTTTAAACACACACACACACACACAAATGCACACACATATTTATAAACACACACGCATACATACTATATACAATACATATACATAAAATGTGTGTGTTTTTTCCTTTGGCATGTCTCGAACCAAAAAGAAAATAAATAAAAAGCTGCCAATTGGCTAAACTAGAACAATGGAAAAATAAAATTGAACAATAATATTTCGAACTTGACAGATATACGTTAAATCACCTGATTGTCTCAGTTAGCCACTTCATCTGTAAGAACATTTTTCAGAACTCTGAAGCGACACTTCAAACACATTTTCAAGCGTACAATTTTTCTATTACCACTTCTTAATGTGTACTCAAAATACTTCCTCTGAGCACAGAACTAATTTGATAAGTACTTCAGTCGACTTATAACTGTGAAGCATTTCGAATATCTTCTCAATGTTCTTAAATAAACATCTAAAAACCTATACCAAATATGCTTCAGATACTTTTTGAGCTGAGAATACATTGAAAAAATGTTGCAATGAAAGTCGGCTATAAAAACTTTAACATTTTACTTATATTCTCATTGTCTGGCGGTATATTTATACCATAGTCCATATAGATACACAATATGGATATATATATATATTAATTTTGAAGCTTTTGTTATTGTTGCTGAAATGCTTAAAGCTAAAATGAACAGCTTTTAAAAGTTGTTCGCGACCTTCGATTTTGACACGCTGAACAACTTGTTGTTCAATAACGGTATAGCAATAGATATATAGATATATAGAATAGATATAGCAACAAGTTCAGCAATGCCATGATCATTTTCCGAGCATTATCTATCCCAATTTTGAGGCACATTCATATGAGAAAACTTTTACTTAAAGCTTTTTTGGCGATGCGTGTGAGCATCAGCAGTGAGCTTAAGCACCTCTGTCTCTCTCTCTCTCTCTCTCTCTCTCTCTCTCTCTCTCTTTTCTCTCGTTCTGACTTTCTGAAATTGGATATCGATAGGCAAAAAGCAGCCGCATCATGAAAACTGTTTGTCCTGCTCGCACGCCCCATCAATGGATTTGAGAGTGATTTAAAGTGTGCGTGTGAGAGAGAGAGAAAGAGACAGAAAAAGAGAGAGAGTGAGAGAGAGAGAGAGAGAGAGAGAGTGTGATCAGCAGGCGGTGCTCCCATATACGGTGCGGGAACCGTTGGCGTATACGTAATGTGCTTATCTATATTGATTGCGCATACGCACTCTGACAAGCATGTATGCGTGTGTGTGTGTGTGCGTGTGTGTTTTGCATGGCATCAATGTGCGAGGGGGAAGAGTTTTTATAATATGCTTAAACTAATCAGCCAATTATTTTGGACTATGGAACATATACTAGCAGCCAATTAAATTACAGCCTCACTATCGAATGAATACACACACTCACACACACACACACACACACACACACACATAGAGAGACACCCATAGAAAACATTCGTACAGAGATTTATTGGCGTGGGCTGAGTGGGTGTGTTGATTATGATGATATTGATGGTGCTGACGATGATGTCAGGCAGGCAGTCAGCATTCAATAGTCGGCAATCAGAAGTTGCATTTAAATTCATTTAAATCTCACACACCGATTGGTGCTGAACTCTTTCTACTTGCAGTAACTCAAAAAAACACAAATCAAAATGGCTGATGATGAGGTGAGGTGAGTATCGGCGAAATGCAAAACCTACCATTCAATGCGAATCAGGTTTAAATAAAACCCTCCATTTGCAGTTAAAATAGTGTTCGCTTAAAGCAAGGCAATTTGGAACGTGGAATGTAGAATGTGGAACGTGGAACGTGGCTGGCACTGTGAGCTGGAAAGCATTTGAACTTGAGTTGAGGTGAGTTTACCGTTTACAGTTTACAGTTTACACAGTTTATTTCTGCTTCTCTCTATAGTCTAACCTAAATGAATCTAACCTAAAATAAGCCCAATTAAATGCTAAAGCTAACTGGGCTAAACATGCGCATGCATTTGGCTTCTTTTGCTTTCACAGATCCAAATAGCTGGTGCTGTGCCGGTTCCGATTTCGATATCGATATCAACAGTGCTGTTGACAGACACGCAAAAAAAAAATGGAACAATAACTGCCAAGTGATCAATGTTATTGCTATCGTTATATTCAATTGTCAATTGTTGTTCTGTCCACGATTGTTGTGCTGTCGGTTTTGCGTCCTTTTCTATTACATATTTTTGGATGTGCTATATTTGTCGATAACTAACCGTTGGTCTATCGATCTGTTTCGTTGCAGAAAAAGCCAGCAGCAGCTGCACCAGCGGCAGCTGCACCAGCTGCTAAGGCTGCCGCACCCGCTGCCGCCAATGGTAAAGCCGCCGCGCCCGCTGCCGCCAATGGCAAAGCAGCTGCGCCCGCTGGCCCGCCCAAGGATCCCAACGATCCCAAAGTGAAGGCCGAGGAGGTACACTGGTGTACGTGTGGCCGCCACTCACGGCCCCAATCGCCTCACCAAGTCAAATGTCCAATGTTCACGAAGCCAAAAAAAGACAAAAAAAAAAAAATAAAGATCAATGATTGCCCCGTATCCAAACGACATATGCGTGTGCCCATCTACATGTGTTGTGCTAGCGATAGCGATATCGATAACGATAACTAATCACCCAATATGTTGCAATGCTTACAGGCTAAGAAGGCTAAACAGGCTGAGATCGAGCGCAAGCGTGCTGAGGTGCGCAAGCGCATGGAGGAAGCCTCCAAGGCTAAGAAGGCCAAGAAGGGTTTCATGACCCCAGAGAGGAAGAAGAAACTCCGGGTAAGTGTATCAAAGCAAAACAATTAGTGCAAAAAGCAAAAAAGAAAATAGAAAAATCCAATCATGTCTGGAATTCTTTTGTAATTATTTTGCACTAATTAAATCGTTCAACTGCCATAAAGTTTGTTGGCCAACTTTATTGACCTTTAACTGGCAGTTTGCTTGCAAAAGAAACGGGCGAGAAAAGGGCGAACAAGAATGGCACAAATTAAGTTGTCAAAATTTTGACGGACAGCGCACTAATTAATAAATTTTAAAAAAAAACTTCGATTTACAGTTGTTGCTGCGCAAGAAAGCCGCTGAGGAATTGAAGAAGGAACAGGAACGCAAGGCGGCTGAACGTAGACGCATCATCGAAGAACGTTGCGGCAGCCCCAGGAATCTCAGCGATGCCAGCGAAGGTGAGTGCCAGCAGTCCAAAATAACACCCAAATGCAATCGATATGCGAAGCAGAAATCAATAAATACAATTTCTAAATAGAAATTCTAAATGCGAAAACAATCAAATTAAATAAATAACAAATGCAAAACGCAAAAAAAGCGCAGAAAATAAGCAAACAAAATTTTATACATTTTCTTTGCTGCTTTTTGCTGCCTAAAATTATATAATAAAAAAAGAAATAAATTAATAAGAATTCAATTAAAGCATAAACATTAAAGTCTACAAAAGTGTCATCTATCATCACACACACAAGCACACGCACACACACACACACACATACACATAATCACAAATAGACACACAAATACAAAAGAAAAAAACACATTCACATCAACAACAAGTTGCGCTTTCCACACCCACATTAATATATACACCCATTCACACACACACACACACACACATATTCGCACACTCAATCACACATTCACTCACACAACCAATACCACTTGTTATGTATTTGAATATGTTACTTATTCTCTCTCTTTCCCTCCCTGTTTACCCATCTCTCTTTTTACTGCAATATAAATAAATAACCACAACTATACACACACATATACACACAAACACACACACACAAATGTCCCCTGTCCATATCGAATGTTACCCAACTATATGTATATCTATATATCTATATATATATATATATATATATATATATATACATGTATATCTTGTATATTTGTATCTGTGTGTGTTTTGTCACGCTGCCAATTTTGGGTATCCGCAAACGTCAAACGCACAGAAACACTGAAATCCCTGATCAAGCAACACTATGACAGGATTAATAAACTGGAGGACCAGAAATATGATCTTGAGTATGTTGTTAAACGCAAGGATGTTGAGGTACACGCACATATCTACTACATAACTATCTATCTATCTATTATAAAATATCCAATTGCCTATCTATCTATTATAATACTATCTGCCAAAAAGCGTTCCATATATCAAAATCAAAAATTCTAAAAATACTTAATGCTTAGCAACAACAAAAACAGCAACAGCAATAGCAACAATTGCAATTTTTACAAAACCTACACCTTCTGTTAGCAATCTCTCTATCTATCTATCTTTATTTATATATATATATTAATATATATAAATTTATAATTGCTGTCTAAACCACTTACTATTTTGTATAATACACTTAATTTTCGAACAATTCCGTTTTGTATACAGTATAAACTCAAGCAAACTAAACCTAAACTGATCAATATCGTCCTTGTACATACATATACCTATATATACTTATATATATCTACTCGTATACTTAACTTGTCAACCAACCAAAAACGTATTCCAATTAATGAATAACTTTATAGTTTATCAAACAGTGTTGTAAACAGAGCAAATATTATTTAATTACCATGACAACTACTTGAGTAATGGATTACCATTTCTATATTTTAATTATTTTCGGAGTAAATATTTCCATTTGTTTAATTTTTTTAATTCTTGTGAGGACTCAAGTAGAAACAATTTTCTAAATATAAACTACTCATGTAATTATTATTGCCTGTGATAATTACTCAATAATTGTTTTGGTATTAAAAATATTTATCTCTCTGTATCTTTTTTGTCCCTCTCCCCATGTCTCTCTCTCTCTCTAGCTCTCTTTGCCCCTCTCTCTCTCTCTCTCTCTCTCTCTCTCTCTGTCTCACACACCTTGGGAAGTCTTTCAGTGTCTCGTACTCTACACACACACAAACACCACACTGCCCACGTCTATACAACAACTCAGCACACACCCAAAATACACCCGACCTCACCTATATATATATACAATTTCAAGAATATAAACACACATGCACACTCACAATCGAAAACACACACACACGCACATATTCTGTCTGCAGTTCTTCAGAGCCAAACAGGAGGACTCGAAGAGAAAATTTCGCAGAATACTCACTGGTTTTACCATTCACAGATACACTACAGAAAGTTTGTCAGGATTATAACAATAAGATACTGAAATTGGAGTCTGAGAAATACGATGTGGAGCGCGAGGTAGCCAGAAAGGAATTTGAGGCAAGCGTTGCACACAATTCTCTCCCTTAGCTCACTCAATCTCTCTGTCTCTCATGATTCGATTTCCACGCGACAAGGAATGAGATAATACAGATCTAGAGAACAGTCGATCGATGGAACTTATTGTCGCTACTTCTCGTAGTCCATTTGAATATCGTTAATAACAATCAATGCTCCACACACATTTCAGAAATTATACGTACATTTACATATAACCAGCACTTGAAAGATATATGCAAATATTGCAAAGATGCTGCCACAAAAACGCCCCCTGGCGGCCAGTCTGTGTGTGTGTGTCAGTCTGGGGTTACCCGTAGTATAGAGCACAATTTTTAGCTAGCAAAACAAACAAACAAACAAACAAAACCAAACCAAACCAAAACAAACCAAACAACCACAACACGTAGAAAATGTAGAGCTCTGTTCACCAAATTTTTTTTCTTCTGTTTTCTTCCTCTTTTTGAAATTTGGAAGAGAGCTGTGCAAATTTTGAATACATTCATCAAGAGAGCACATTCAAAATTTGTCACATCCCACTTTGAATTTTGGTCGAAATCAAAGAGTATATAAAACGAGTATAACTTCATCTTTATTGCCATTAACCAGCTAACCACTAAGCCAAATGGAAGGCCCCGTTAACTTTTGGACGGGTGCAAGCCAAAAATAACTTTGCAGCCTCTACTAAAACTTGTTGTTGTTCAAACAACAACCAACAACACCAAATACTCGCTGTTGTTACTTATCCCCCATAATATAAATGTTTTCTAAAGTAGTATAAACAAATTTTTTGGCCAACATTTTGCTTTTTTTTGTGGCTTTTTTGAAATTTTTGAAATGACAATAATGATAAGAATTTTTTAAACTAGAATAAGTATTAAAGCAAAGCTTCGTTGTATTTTTGTTGTCGTAGAACAGCTGTTGTTATTTTTGAATTTTGCAAACAGCTTTTACTAAAACTAATTGCAACGATCAACGCACAACAAACAACGAATAACGAGTAACGAGTAAAGATAATTAAGAGCATAGGGCCCAAACAACGAGACCCATTACGATAACGAGTACGAGTGCTTTGCACTCATATATAATACACTCAGACGAATGTCTCGTTGGTTTAGTTTATAAGCAGAGCCACACACATACCCAAGTACAGTCACTAAGCCACCACAACAACAACAACAAGCACAACCACAACAACTACAGCAACAGACACGTAACTCATGCAACCCAACACCAAGCGCACTACACTGAAAAAAAAACAAACTCTGAAAAAAAAAACAACAAATTTAAACAAAAAACGAGAAACGTATAACAAATATAATAAAAGCAATCAAAGCAAAATTATTATGTATGTATTTATGTATATGCAACTTGTAGGTGATAAAACTAAGGATATAGCTGAATAACTGACTTTATAAATTAATATTTAATATTCCTTCTCTTTCTCTGACACGCGGCGAACAACTCGCGTTACATGTGCGTCTCTGTCTCTCTCACGTCTGTCACTATCTTTCTCTCTCTATCTCTCTCTCTCTCTCTCTCTCTCTCTCTCTGTCTGTTTCAATATTTTTCTATCACTTTACATATCTTTATACTTTATCCTATTCCCACACAAAATACGCACAACAATTTACAACACACTATCAAACTATTTCTTCCTCTCTTTAACTTTGTCTCTCTCTCTCTCTCTCTCTCTCTCCCTCCGTCTTTACATATATATCTATATATCTATCTATCTCTTTCTTACATCCGCATCTATCTGTGTCTCTTTTTGCACACGCACACACATACACACACACGCAACGAACGACAACGACTCTCTCACATACTCACACACACACACACACACACACACACACGCTACACGCACACCTCAAACTCTGTCGATTTACGCTTTTACGCGCGTTACGTCACATAACGTAATCGCTGACGTTCACTTTAAACTTTAAACTTTACCGCTACCGTTACCGTTACCGATACCAAAACCGTTACCGTTACCGATATCACAGCCGAACTGCAGACAATATGCAAACAATATTTTCAACGCGTTTACTCTTTGGAGGGCGATAAATTTGATTTAGAGCACGTGCAGAAAGTCAAAGCACAAGAGGTAAATTCCCCATTAATTTTACCATGAACCCAAAAAGAAAACAAAATACAAAATATACAACAAAAAAACACACACAAAAAAAGAGCATCCAATATGCGAATGATTATTATTATTACAAATCTATTGATAAAAGCAAGCAAAAAAAAGAAACAACAATATTGCCAACAAGAACTACAATAATAATTTGAATAATAATAATCAATTATTATTATTTATAACTTTTTTTTAATTATACCCTTGATTTGATTTTTTCTAAATATATTCTTAATTATATTTTTTTTTTTTGGTTATTTTGCGATTATTCTTCTTAATTTTTTCTTAAACCTAATTTTTGATATTGTTTTTAACTACGCTAAACTACAAAACAAAAAAAGTACAAAGCAAAAAAAATTAAATAAAAAATATTTATTTAATAATTGCATATATACATACATATATATAATTATACAAGGCGCACGATACTAAGCAAAATCGGCGCGCGCTTTGAACTCTGCGTGTGGGAGACCCCCTCTAAAAGAAACGTTGTTCAGTTGGGTCTTGTATATCGACAACGTTATCGATATCGATTCTTAAACTTAAAGTCAAAGCACAATTGAGTTAAAGTTGCATATATTCTCTCTGCATAGCTCTTTTTATCTCTATCTCTCTTTGTCTGTCTCTGTTTATCTCTTTTATTCTGTCTTGTCTGTCTCCTTATGATGGATATATGTATCGATAACCGTGCTCAATTGAGAACGTTTCTTATTCACGTATAACCCACAATACCGATACCAACCGATACCAACCATAACCAACAACAATAACAACAACAACAGCCAAGACATTGCTCAGACCCGTACGTTGCGCCCCATTCCAAGAAAAATATATATTAAAATCACTTAAAGTCAACTTCAAATCAGTTCCCGAAAAGTTAGTAAATTTACCGAACACATAACATCTAAAAGAAATGGAAAACAATAAACGATATAATTTGATCATATTTATATTTATATATAGAATTATAAAACAATATAAAAACATAAATCACGCATACATAAATGTAAAAAAATACCTTAAGATTTGTAAGAAAAATGAAAAAAAAAAAAACAAATACGACAAACCGACAAAAAATCCAACCAAAAATGTGTTTTTACAGGCGAATTGCA
Source organism: Drosophila demipolita (assembly GCA_035042405.1). Classification (NCBI taxonomy): domain Eukaryota; kingdom Metazoa; phylum Arthropoda; class Insecta; order Diptera; family Drosophilidae; genus Drosophila; species Drosophila demipolita. The sequence continues at coordinate 908,618 of JAWNLI010000488.1, forward strand.
AGAGATTTGCGAAGAGTATTACGAGCGTATGTATATTTGTGAAGGCCAGAAATGGGATCTGGAATACGAAGTCAGGAAAAAAGACTGGGAGGTACTGCAACAATTTTTAATAAATTAAAAAAAAAAAACAAAATAAATATAAAAACCAAACTCTTAATACAAAAGAAAAAAAAAATACAAAAACAAGACATACAATTTTTTTTGGTATCATATGTTTTTTACGTTTCCGTTTTTTTTTTTTTGCATCAACTATCAAAACTTGTTGATACTTGTGTTACATATTAAAAAAAAAAAAGTATTTGACTCTCTTACTTGTAACTGTTTTTCTGAATTGCTCACATACAAAAACTTACAAACAAAAATACGTATCTATACATATTATAAAACATATATAGATGATTCTTTATACTTACCACTCTTTGTTCGATTTTACAAGTTTTTAATATGCCGTTGTTAATCTCATGTTACTTGTACTCAATACGGAAACACAATCCAATCCAAAAAAAACAACAATGAAATATCTGTGAGTTGAGAAATTGACACACAAAACTGCAGCAACAGCCAAAAACTTTTTAAAACAGCCGCCAGTTAAACGAACAGTCAATCAACCCGTCTCTCAATCAATCAAACAATGAATCAGCTGTTTTAATTACATAATTTATCAGCACTTTTTCTGATGAAATGAATTCACAATGAACAATTGCAACTGTATGTCATATCCGTTATGCACCTAAGCACAGTATTCATTTAGTGTTAACTAATTGTCTATAAAAAAGTGAGGTTATATTTCTCTCTCAATCTCTCACTGTCTCTCTCTCTCTCTCTCTCTCTCTCTCTCTCTCTCTCTCGCTGTGACGACGGCACCGCGGCTGTTTAGTTACTGTTATTGCTTGCACTTTCATTTGGCAAATGCAGCACTCACATTGCACAACACAACACTGTCAAACTTGTCAAAACTTTCGTCGTTGTGCAGCACTTAAGTTTTTTAAGCAACAACTTAAATTCTGACATTGTTTTGTGTTTTCCACCCACCACATCTACATTGTTCAAAATTCTTTTGTAACTTTCTTTCTTCCTTTCTGTGATAATTTGTTTGTTACGCTCTCGCGTCATTTGCATCGTTTTTGTTGCCACTGTCTGTGCGTCCGTTGATCACACACACACACACACACGAACACACACACACACCCACACACAACAGCACGCACACAACAAACAAATAGAACAGAAAAAACCACACGAATACACAAAGCACGTCAGCACGCTGAGCACAATGTAGGCAATGGGTTTTTTCAATTAGAAGTTCTGCATGTGCCCTTGTCAACAAAAACATCAGCAGCAGCAGCGGCAGCGGCAATCAGAAAAGCCACACTCCAAAACGAATAACAAACTACAGACAATAATAACAATACATCATCAACAGAACACCAATTCCATCCAATATATCCAAACTCGAAACAAATACCCCCAACCTCAACCCCAACCGCTCGCACTTCATTGTATATAATGTAATTTGGTTGTAAAATGTACTTCATTGAATCGTTAATTGGTTCGCTCTCTTTCTATCTGACGCTCGCTTTAACCTACAACCTACAAACAAAAGAAAAAAAAAAAAAAACAAAAACAAAAAGAGAAACACCAATGCAATAATAAAGAAATTTAAAATTATGCGATAAATCGTTAAATGTAAACCATTGAAGAGCATAAGCGCCAAGCGTCGATTTACTCGAGTTCTAAAAAAAAAACCAAAAAAAAAAAAAAAACCATAATATCTAAAAAAAGAGAAAAAATTATTTAAAATATTTTACAAATTAAAAGTTGCGCCAGAAGCTCTGGCTAATGTTTCAATAGTCCAAAAGTCGGTTCGCTTCAACCAGCTAACGCTAGAAAATTGCCACCGCTGCCTACTAAACGTTACTGTTACCGTTACTGTTACTGTTACCGTTACCGTTACTTTTACCGTTATCACAAAAAAAAAAGCAAACACGTTCCGAACTCGAAGTATTTGCAAAGAAGAAAGCAAAAAAAATAAAGAAAGAAAAGCGGAACAAACAAATGAGAAAGAAGGAAAAGAAAAGCGAAAAGAAACACAAAACAAATCAGAAAAATACGCAAGGAATATGTTTAAAATAGTCATAAAAACGAACAATCAAACAACCAATCAATCAATGTATGAAATGTATGTAATGTATGTATGTGCCATGCTGTGCAGTACCTCAGGCCCCAGTTCCGTACGCTCAAGTCTTAAATGTATAGCTCATAACTCTAGTCTATATCAAAACAAAATATCGTATATAAAATTAAAATGCAATAAAAAAAAATACTATAAAAAGAAACAAAAAAAAAAAAAAACAATAGAGGAAATCGACATTTGGATGTTATGCTGTTCAAACGACAAAAAAAAAAACCTATAAATAAGGACCCAAATCCTCCACTCAAACAAAAAAAAAACCAAAATTATAAAGAAAAGAAAGAAACCGACCTTAGCTGCCCCATTAAAAAAAACCGTTAGACCAAAACCTAACTGCGTATTTGGCTCGTCTTGCTAGCTCGCTCGCACGCACCAGCTACAGTTGTAACCTTGAAGCAAAAAAAAAAAAAAAAAAAAATAGACATAACTATTACCTTAACATGTATCTGATGATGTATCTATATCTGTATCTGTATCTATATCTTTATCTATATCTGTAACTGTAGTGTTTAAACAATAAAGCGATAAGTTTAACGCGCTGCATGCAACACGTCTGCTTGCAACCGTCTCTTGTGCACGACTCTTATGCCCCCCCCCCCCCCCCTCACCTTTTGCTTGCATTTTGATTTTGATATTGCAATTTCAAGTAGTTTGCCACATTTTGGTACATTTAGTTTATGTCTATTGAAACGAATCTGTAAAACGTTCCTACATTTCTCACGTATGCTAACTGTATTTATTTTCTCTTTGATCTCTCATCGCACACTATAGATCAACGATCTCAATGCCCAAGTTAACGATCTTCGCGGCAAATTGTGAGTACCAGTTACCATTTGAATCCCCCTGCAGACATTCCCAAGTGCCGTAATTCTCAACTAATTAACTAATTTTTTATTTATTCAATATATAGCGTTAAGCCAGCCTTGAAGAAGGTCTCCAAATACGAAAACAAATTTGCCAAGCTGCAGAAGAAGGCCGCTGAATTCAACTTCCGCAACCAGCTGAAGGTGGTTAAGAAGAAGGAGTTCACATTGGAGGAAGAAGAAAAGGAGGTAAGTTCGCATTGGGTCAGTGTGTGGATTGGGGTGGATACCGTTCGAGGTGCTACCTTCAGCTAGGCATATATAGAATAGCAATAGTTTTGTATAACTTGCATATGTATATTAATACTCTATATACTATACCCATATATACAACATATATATATATATATACTACTTCGATGAACCACAAATGATGTGAACGCAACCATAGATAAAGATTAAAGATGCCGGTTCTCTAAAAGCAACCAAAAAGTGTAAGGATGAGTGAAATGATGTGTGTTTACATATGTTTGAGCACCACGTGTCCTCCATTGTCACTTTATGTACTGCTCTATCTGTTTCTCTATCTCTCTCACACACTCTCTGTCTCTTTTATTCGTATCATCTAACTACATATCTGTCTATCTATCTGTCTCGCTCGTTTTATGGAACACCTAAAAAAAAAAATACACCTGTCAATATTAGTCTAGTCGTCACAATCTGTCACAATATGTATCCGTATTTACTATATGTATGTATTATGTACGTAGTTCCGTAGTCTCGTAGTGCACAGAGCACAGTTGTTAGTCATCTGTTCCGGAATGTACTGGTTAAATGTTAAGCGGCATTTCACTTCCACGATAATACTAATGCTCGATATTTTTTTAATCTATTCCACATCGGTGCTGTTGTTGGATCTGCAGAAGAAGCCCGACTGGTCCAAGGGCAAGCCCGGCGATGCCAAGGTAAAGGAGGAGGTTGAGGCCGAAGCTTAAGTGTCCACGTCCACGTAGTGTCCACTGTACCACCCGTGACTCCCGCCCTAAACATTATATAATTCAATACAACCAATTATTTCACCAAAAAACAAAAGTAAAACAATTATCTGATGCTAAATACAAATTTCAAACAATATATGTGTATATATCTCACACTATATATATTCTATATATATGTATCTATGCATACATATGTTCATGTATGTGTGTGCATATGAAATAAAGTACAGCTAAAGCTCTATCAGAAACACTACAAAACACCAGCTATCGTAAATAATTCACACATCAAGAAGAATTCAAACAATATCCCAACATCTGAACGTTCTGATGAATTATTTTTTTTTTATTATATTTCATTAATTACAAATTCTATTTTTTAATGTAAATTAAACTAAATTACAAAAAAAAAAAAAAAAAAAAAAAAACTCTTGGCACACTTTTTGTATTTTGGGCACACCTTACACAATGGCATGTGCACTTGAGTTACCACCGAGTATCCGCCGTTTCCTAAGACTCCTCCAGATTCCTCCATCGTCGTTTTGCACTGCACCTTCAATTTGCACCGAATCTGCAAAATCAGCACCAGAGCACCAGCATCATCTGTAGCAGTTCCAACTGATTCAGTTGAGTGAATTATGATGTGATGTGCTTGCAGGAACAGGCGCCCGAGACACCAGCGCCGGCATAAGAACAGCTCATCGAGTAGCCCTCTCCTAATGGACACCGACACAAATCAAATTGTTTTCTTTTTTTCACAAAAAAATTGTTTTTTAAATTATTTCAAATATATCTGAATATATATATATATATGAAATTAGTTCATAAACAGACAAATTTTGCATTTGGGTTTCTGGGCGGCTAAGCATTGTTCCTTACCAAGGATTTCGTTTTGTATATACAGTTCTTAGTACAGCATATCCTTCGTAAGGATTTGGCTGAAGTCAAGAAATTCGCTTTTAACATGTGCACCTAAAAGTATGCCGCATTTTTAGCTTGATGGAAATTTAGCCAATACAGCAACCTCCAGCGAACAGCAATTAATATCTCCCATTCGCAATCAAACAATATAAAACTAAAAATACAAAATCAATTTTATGCACTTTTTTTTTTATTATGCTTTAACAATAGTTTAGGAGATTTTCGTGTATGTGTGTACCGATATATATATATAAATATATACTATATGTGTGCGCGTGTGTGGATGTACATTACATTACAAACTTATAGTCAATTTAAAACTAGTGTTAACATTAGGCAGCGAGTTAACGTTAATAGTTGAACAACTTATGGCTAAGAGCTTAAATGATGTCTACAACTATGCATCTTTTTCGTAGTCTTTATAATTGCATAAGTTTGGGGAGTGGAGGACTTAGAGGGGCACTAACAAATTCAAGAATTCGAGTTGTCGTTGCGTTAATTAATTAAATAAATAAATAACCCTAAATACACAAAATACAAAAAAAGAAGTTAAATACCAAAAAACACAACTCGTCTCCAAGTTGTAGTAAATAATTATATATATATAGTAATTTATATATATTAAAATCGTAAATTCCATAAACTTTAATGTTTATTATGAATTAGAAATACTTTTAAAAATAAAAGCATTCAATTTTCGGATGTTTTCAGATATTGAAATCTGCATAAACCGAATATGCGAAACAGAAGTGAATTAAATTGGAATTATTCATTCATTCATTCAATTATTCAGTTGACATTTACTGCCAGCGGCTACTGTACATTGTGGAGTTGGAACCTAGTTGTAGGCTATATAGGATTAGGATTAGGTTTAGACCTCAATACTGTTGAGACTGCCTGAGGATATGTTGTCCGTGTGGCTACCGAGGCGTGTCCGCTTGATAAGGGCGCGTCCGGGCATCGGGGAGCGCTGGACGCGCGGGCTGCCCGGCACATGGGGTATGCCCACCACATGGCTGTGATGCGGATGTGGATGCGAAAGCGGATGTGGGTGCGAATGCGGCAGCGGGTGATGCACATGATTGTGATGATGCAGCATATGATGCGGCACATTGTTATTGTTGTTGTTATTATTGTTGTTGCTGCTGCTGCTGTTGTTGTTGTTGTTGTTGTTGTTGAGATTGGTGTGGCTATTGTGCTGACTGCCAGAGGCGCGTCGCTGTCGACGCAGCGAGGGTATACGAGTGGGCGTTGCTATGCCATCCTCCATTCCAAAGTGTTGCTGCTGTTGTTGTTGTTGTTGAAGGCTGCGTACGCTGCGCTCCAGCGTGCGTCGCTGCTGATCCAGCATGGGCGAGGCGCCACCAGATGCCGCCTGTTGCTGCTGCTGTTGTTGTTGTTGCTGGTAGTAGGCAGCATGAGGGGGCACGGGCGGTACTTGCTGCTGGAAATCGTGTCGCTTTTGGGCAAATGTGGGCGTGCCGGGCGCATGATACGGTTGCGCATGATGCAGTCCCGGCTGATGCAGTGCAGCAGCGGCCGCAATTGCCAATGCATTTGTCTATAATGCGAGACAGAGGCAGCAGATAGATTGATAGACGAGAGAGAGAGAGAGAGAGAGAGAGAGAGAAGATTAGACAATTAGTGAGAGATGTATAACAAATATGCTGCTGAAATGGGAAGTTGCTGTGGTTGTGGTTGTTGTTGTGATTGTTGTTGTGATTGTTGTTGTGATTGTGGTTGTTTAAGTGGGGCATATTCTTGGGTTGTTTGGCTTAGACTTGGCGACAAAATATAAAAAACGATTCTCGAACTGCTGTTTTATCATTTTTGTTGTACAGTGATCGCTCGATAATTGAAAACACTTTGATGATTAGATCGTCAAGTTGAAGATGTATTAAATGTTTTAAGATCAAATGAAAATAAAGCTTTGCATAATTGTTGAACATCTGCTGCAGTTCTCATTACCAAGCGATCACTGTATTTAATTGCTTTACTTCTTGTTGTTGTTGCTGTTGTTGTTGTTGTTGTTGTTGCGCTTTGGCAGCTGCAGTTTTCTTGGGTAAAGGCAGCGGCGGCAACGGTTTGCTGGGCGCCTCCGCTGCTGGCAACTTCTGCTGCTGTTGTTGTTGTTGTTCTTGTTGTTGTTGTTGTTGTTGTTCTTGTTGCTGTTGTTTTTGTGGTGTGAGACCGTCGCAGGCCTCCAAGGTCTCGCAGGAGGAGGAGGCGCCGCCCGTTTGCGCATTCTCACTGGCAGCAACATTCACATCCACATCAATATCGTCATCAATATCCACATCGGCATCTGTAATCCCATCTGAATCAGCATTAATCGGCTCGACAGTTGTGCTGCTTTTGTTGTTGTGCTTGGTGGGATTGGCGATGGTTGTGATGCTGCTGCTGCTGCTGGTGTTGGTGGTGGTGGTGGTGGTGTTGGTGGTGGTGCTGGTGATGCTGGCAATGCCGTTGGGCGGCAGGAAGCGTAGCTCCATCACATTGCGATTCTGGAACAGGGGACGCTGCTCAGTTTGGCTTTTGGCGAACGGAGGCGGAGAGAAAACCGACAAGAGCGTTCAGAGTCCACAGAGCAGAAGATCAAAGACCACAAGCCAAAGAGGGAGAGGAAGAGGGAGAGGGAGAGAGAGAGAGATAGAGAAAGACAACAAAAAGGGAACCGACCAAAATCAGGCGGGAGAAACAGCCGCGAAATATAGAATGGGAGAAATAAATTGTGTGTGTGGACAACCAATAGAAATCTATAAGAGAAATTTTGAGAAATAATAAAACCAGGCAAGGAGAAGACGGAGGAGGAAGAGAGAAAGAGAGACACAGAATGAGAGCAAGTGGGAGAAAAGAGGAGTGGAGTAGACAAAAGGAGTAGAAGAGGGAGAAAGAGCATAGATAGAGATAAATATTTGTAAGAAAGAAAAAATAAAAAAAGGGCGAAACAGACAGAACCATTGGAGAAGATATAAAGACAGGGATAGAAGACAGAGATAGAAAAAATATAATAGAGATAAAGTGAAAGAGAGAGAAAGAGGGAAATTCCAAGAGATTAGACAAGGACTAAAAACAGTCAAAGACTAAAATAGGTGTAAAGACAGCTGTACAGAGAGAAAATGCAAGGGGCAGATAACTGTCGAAAATATTCAGATCGAGATGCCAATAACTACTTATGGAGGTAAATACTATATTTAAGAAATAGCTACAAATAATATATGTATGTATTTACAGAGCATACTCAAGAAGCGATTTGGATCTTTTTTTACCAACTAGTGTTTCTAATCGAAAGTATATTTATATTTCTTTAATATGATATATATATATATATATATATATATATATATATGATGTATATTATGCGATTAATGACGAATTCAATGCCCGATGAAAAGGATTCAATCGATTCAGATTCAAATCACTTGACGCTTTTAAAATGTTTGTAAATACTTCCTGAATATATTTTTACATGGTGTTGGAGCCGAACAATATTATTCCAATGTAGAATTTGAATAGTTGGGTAGTCCACTCAAAACGACGTGGGAGACAGAGACAGGGACAGCGAGTGGGAAAGACAGACAGAATGATAGAGAGAAAGAGAGGGAAATATGCCAGCAGCAGCAGCAGCAGTTTAAAAGCAAAGCGAGGCGAGAAACGTTTTTTAAATTTTGACCAAGCAACCAGCGAAAAGGTTTTTTTTTTTTGTTTTTGTCTATATTGATTTTTGTGTGTTTTGTTGGATATACAAAAGAGATGCGAGTGGAAAGATATGGCGAAGTGGGAGCATTTGGAATAGGCTAATTGACGGCAGCTTACCTTATCAGCGGCGGGATCCTGGGCGAGAGGATTGGGTGTGATATTCATGCGTGGAATAACCCCATTCAATCGACGCACATCGCCCGACTTTTGACTGTGATTATGGTTGTGGTTGTGGCCGAGGCTGTGGTTATGATTGTGATGTGGCGTCACGCCCAGCACAGATGATGCAACGAAATCAGCTTGAATGTGATCCAATTGCGGCTTGTTCTCATCTAGACGGAAAGATAACACAAATGCGATTAGTGGTGATCGAGCTGATTTAGTTTCAATTAAGTTTGGACGTACCCTCGGGCTGTGCATTGTTGCGACGACGCAGGCACAGGCAGGCAACCACAATTGCAATGAGGAGCAGTAAGCCGCCACCGGCTGCGCCTGCGATGACCGGATAAATGGAGTTATCCTGCTCCCCGGCGTTGCCATTGGCACCATTAGGCACGGCCACAACTGTCGGCACGGCGGCACTACTCGAGTGACCCGAAGTTTCTGTCAGCAAGGAAGAGTGGAAATAATTGTAGTATAGATTTTATGAACATTCTGCAAGCTAATATTATTAGTCGCTCAATCAATCAGTTAAATACAGTAGTAGAGCCGTCGCAGGCACTCAATCAATCAGTCACCTAATTGCACTTGTTGTACGTAATGAAATCAGTCATGTGCTCAATCAGAGATTGACTGACATTAAGCAGTCCATCACAAATCTATCAGTTAGTATTGAATCAATCACACATCCAGTCAATCAATTAGTTAGTCACGCAATTAATCAGCTAGACAATAAATAAATTGATTTTAGATTGAGTCATCGGTCAATGAGTCAAACGGTTCTTCATTCAATCAGTCATCAAGTCATTAAATCAATCAGTTAAAAAATTCAACAATATATCAATCAATTGTTGTACTTTAGCAGAATCCGTCAGTCAATCAATCAATCAATGTAAATGTGCATAAATCAATTAATGAAGACTTACTCAGAGTGCGTCCCTGTTTGATCTCACTGAACTCTGAGGCGGCGTGAGCATTGAACGATTGCAGCTTGAACTCGTAGGCGGTGCCCGGATCGAGCAGGTCAATCTTAAAGTGACGTGCATGGCCCCCATCGACGGTGGCCTTCAGGTATTCGGCGGCAGAGGCCGCAGGCCTATAGTAGGCATAATAGCCATCGATTGTGTGCTGCTGGACGGCTGTGAGTGTCCAGTGGAGGATGACTGTCGACTCCGAGTACGGCTCAATTTGACGCAGCTCGGGCACGGGCAGGTTCGATTTTGCGGCGCCACGCTGCAGGAAGAACTTGATGGAGGTGCTGCCCTCCTTGTTGTCGTTGTTTGTATAGACGGCAATGATACGGAAGCGATAATTGCGATCCGGACGCAGTCCTGACACGGACGATGTGAAATTCTTGACGCTCCCCAGTGCCGTGTTCATGGCATGCTCATGGTGATGGTCACGTTCACGCTCTCGCTCCCGCTGCTTGCCATATGGTATATTCTCGTTGGTCGTCTGCCAGCTTTCGCGCGGTATGTTGCGTGAGCTGTCGCCGAGCATGCGATATTGCACCTTGAAGAACTGTATGGGCAGACCATCGTTTTTCGGCACATTCCAGCGCAGCATGACGGCGTCGTCCGAAAGGCGGGTAACATTCGGCCGCGATGGTGGCACCATATTGGCTGAAACATTTTTACAGACGCAAAATTAAAATCAAAATAAACCTCAAAGCAATTTTCGATTGCAGGTGCTGTTAAAGGTATGTAGCGTTGTGGAGTTGGCTGTAGTTAACAGTGCCAAACTGAGCGCACGCAAATGTGCGTTAACAGTGCACTGTTAGCGATCCTATATTGAATAGCATCGATATTAATTGAGTAGTATCGCAGCGCGGCGTTGAGTAGTATTGTAAGAGCTGCGTACGCATTTTGAGCGACATTTTCTTGTGTTGCTTGTCGCAAAAATAATACCTGAGCCGAAAACAAGCGCGCGCGTTTACATTAAATCCTAAAACACAATTAATATCAAATAATTGTGTGGGCCAAAAGCTGCAGCAACATTTTTCATACAATTCTGTAGTGCAATATTGGATACGAGTGGCGACAACGACTGGCGACGACGACGGCAAGCGAACGGACAACAGACGGCAACAGTCAAAAAAGACACACACACACACACACGCACTCACACTCAGACACGAGCTGTGAGCTAGCCAGCTAGCGTGTGTGCGTGTGTGTGTGTGCGTATGTGTACAATCTAAACGAGTGCAATTGATTTTTGTAAATATAATACTAGTCGCTCTCGACATCGCATTTTTCTTGTTGACACAGACCTAGAGGGAATCAGAGTCGGAATTGGACTCGATATCGGCATCGGCATCGGACTCGGACTCGAACAAAAATTTGGCATCGAGTGATTTGCGTTTCATAAACAAACTCAGTATTGGAAAACAAAACAAAGCCCTAGAAGAGGAAGAAATTGTCAAGCGTACACTGAATTTGAGAGAGATCGACAGAAAAATACAAATATAGAAAGAGTGAGCATGTCGTCTGCTGGAGATGCGAGCTCCGCTGCAGCAGCGAATGTCAGCGTCGTTCAGGTCCAGACAACGGTAAATGCAGTTGGGAATAGCGACGGCAGCGCCACTAACAATAACAGCAGCAACAACAGCAACACCAACAGCAATACCAACAACAACAATCCAAACAACAACAATGCAAATAACAACAGATCAACGGCGGGCAGCTCAAAGGGGCAGCTGCCATTAACGCCCCGCTTCACCGCCGAGGAAAAGGATGTGCTGTATTCGCTGTTCCATCTGCACGAGGATGTCATCGACATCAAGCATAGGAAGAAGCAGCGCAACAAGTACTCCGTCCGGGATACATGGGACAAAATCGTACGCGACTTCAATTCGCATCCGCATGTGAGCGCGATGCGCAACATTAAGCAGATTCAAAAGTTTTGGCTCAATTCACGGTAAGTGGATCAGGAAACAGGGAAGATAAACCACAACATTATCGTCTCATTCGTTATCTCTATCTCTTTCTGTCTTTGCAGGCTGCGCAAACAGTATCCGTACCGAGAAGTGCGTGTCTCCGGCGCCGGCGCATCAGTGGGCAAAGTCAGCGGAGTCTCATCCAATGCACAACAGCAGCAGCAACATCAACACGACAATGTCAAAGTGGAGCCAGAGTATCAAATCAGTCCAGATGCATCCGAGCATAATCCGCAGGGCGAAACGTTCGATGACATTGAAATGGATGGCAACGATGTCAGCGAAATGGAAGATGATGCCCTCGATGCACAGCAACAACAGCAGCAGCAGCAACAACAGCAGCAACAGCAACAACAACAGGCGGCACAGGCACAAGTCGAGGCGCAACAACAACAGCAACAGCAGCAACAATCGGCTGTTGCCGAAATGCAAAAGTTGCACGTGAGCGCAGTGGCAGCGGCAAATGCAAGCATGCTCAACACCCACCAGATCAATGTGGACTCAATCAGTGCGGACAAATTGACGCTGAACGATCTGCTACACTTTAAGCCGGCCCGGCCGCGCGAGGAGATCATACTGCAGCTGAAGCATCCCACAGATGCGACAGGTGAGTGAGAGCCAAAAAGCAACTTGAATTGAAATCAATATAAAAAATGTTTACTATTTTTTTTTTTTTTTGCTTGCTTTTGGCTGGTTGCATTTTACAGCCACGCAGATTCACACAATACCCGCGCAGCCGCAACAGCATACGATGGCAACAATCACCGCTGGCGGCTACAACCAGCAGATCATCAGCGAGATCAAGCCGCAGCAGATAACGTTGGCCCAATATCAGGCGCAGCAGCATCAGCAGGCCCAAGCCCAGGCCCAAGCTCAGGCGCAAGCGCAGGCCCAAGCTCAGGCACAAGCTCAAGCGCAGGCGCAACAATTGGCGCAACAGCAGCTTGCCGCACAGCAGCAACAATTGGCGGCGGCGGCGGCACATCATCAGCAACAACAGCAGCAGCAGCAGCAACAACAACAGCAGCAGCAGCAGCAACAACAACAGCAACAGCAGCAACAACAACAGGCAGCGGTGGCAGCAGCAGCTGCTGTTAAAATGCAGCTAACTGGCGGCACGCCCACATTCACATTCAGCGCCCTGCCCACGGTGACGGCAGCGACATCGGTGCCAGTGTCCGTCCCGGTGACAGCGGCCCAGGCAACCGTTCAGGTAGCAAATGTAAGCACTGTCGGCGTCGGCAGCAGCAGCGCTGGAACGCTGACTGGAACAAATGGGCAAACTGCGAATGATAGCTACGAGGAGCGCATCCACTTTTTCAAGGTGAAGGAGGCGGAGCTGCGTTGCAAGGAGCAGCAGCTGGCTACCGAGGCGAAGAAGATCGAGGTGAACAAGGCGCAGGATGAGCTCAAGTATATGCGCGAGGTGCATCGCTTGCGCGTCGAGGAGCTCAAAATGAAGATACGCATACTGCAAAAGGAGGAGGAGAAGCTTCGTAAGTGGTCCAGTACATGAGATTTGGAGGATATCAGTGATGCGGAGCCGGAGCTGGATGCGGATGGATGTGCGATCGGGGATGGGGGTGCGGATGCGGATGCGGATGCGGCAACACAGGGAGAGTACATGGACCTGGACATGCAATTGCTGCTCTAGCATGGACGCGGCTTATTATATATACATTTATAAAATATATATAAATATATGATATTTTACATTTATAAATAATTTTAGATTACGTTTTTTTTTCAATTCTATTTTTTACACATTTTGTTTTGTAACAAATTTATACTCGTATTGTTTTCGGGTGGGAGGGGCGATCAGCTGTTTTTGGCTGGTCACGATTAACTATTACTGATTACCATTTACCAATTACCGAATATCGACTATTCCTAAGCAATTTCTCTTATTGTAATTGTAAATCGTGTTATGAAATACAAAGAACACTTTAAACAAAACTAAAACTAAACGAACAATAACAATAACAATGACAAAACATAAAAAGCAGAACACAAAACCAAACTCACCAACTCTCATGTATTTTCGCTTCTTGTAACGGGAGCCACCCCCATACGAACCGGATGAGGAGGATGAGCCGTAGGATTGCCCACCATTGCCTCCACTGTCGTAAGTTGGATCGTGCGGCGATCGCATGGGCACATCGCCCAGCGGCGGATAGTCCTCGCCACTGATCTGCAACGGATTCACACGCAACATGTTGCCCTCGCTCGTCTGCAAAATTTTAAAAAAGGGTTTAAACAGCACTTGGCATCAGAGATAGCGATACATAGATAGATAAATGCATATCTGAACTTCATTCATTGTTTAAACGTGAAATGTTTTTTTTTTTAGAAATACCCATCTGGCAAATGCTCTTTTTAATAAACAAAATTTGTGTAAAACTCAAACAATTTTCATTTGGCAAATCATTTTGTACATTCCACTTTTAGTTGTAAAATGTTAATATATGTAAATTTGTAAATTAATTTGAAATTGCATATCAAACGTATGATTTGAACAGACTCAAGAGTTATATTGATAATGGTTAAATATCGGTCAGTGTTTGGATTCTCTAATCCGCTGCAGCAAGAGCAATTGAAATATTGCTTTGCTATTCACAAAGCAGTCCGAAAGATGGGTCATCAAATAATTACATAACCGAATAAAAATAGCTGATTAGGTAGCAAATTAAATGTGCAATTATTAATGGAGTAGCAGGAGTTGTATACAGATGTTATGCTCTCGTTTTTTTCTGCTATTGCTGCTACTACGGAGAGCATTTTTTGCTACTTACTTACCAAATGGCAGTGCAGAGAGAAAGAGCATTAATTTCAACTTTTGGAAGTTCGAGGCAGAAAATATAGTAAAACGAAAAACTATCAGAAACGCATGTTAATATTATTTACACCGACATTTTCCCATCAATCATTAATAAACTCATAAAAAAAAACGATTTGAAATTTATAAAATAGCCCTAAAATTAACATCGTCATAAAAAAGAACGAATTTCTCGTTTTTAAAAATAATTTCTAAATATAAGAAAATATTTTTTAATGTTTTTTTGAATTACTATTATTTTTTATTATTAAGCAACGCATTTCGAATAAGGTAAAATGCCGGCAAACATTTAAAAAAAAAAAAAAAAAACATCCCTTTTGTAATTCAGAAAACGGAAATGAAATCAGCTCTCTGAAATGCTATTTTCGAGTTTGGTTGATAAATATTTTTGTAATAATTTAGTGAAAACTGTAAACATTAATGCTTAATAATTAATATATTATATTAATATAAGCTACAAAAACAAAAAGCGATAAAATAATTAGAAAGAACTCCTTGAAATTCAGAAATACATTCAGCACTGGTTTTGAGAAAGCTCCTCAACCTTAAATTCAAGAAATTTACCCTCTGAACATACATAATTTAGTTCGATTTTTTTCTTAGTGTATTGAGCAAGTTTGCAAAACTCAACTACTTTTCAAAACTTGTTAAGTTTTGCGACAAAAAAAAAACATAATTAAAAATTGTACTCACCTCGCCGAGTTGATTGCGGGCAAAGCATTGCACGACGCCCGCGTGACGCTTCTGGACATGATGGATGTGGAGGAGATTGGGCTCGATGAGTGTTTCATTGTCGGCGCTGGCATCCTCGCCGTTGAACAGCCAATAGATCTCCGGCTGCGGATGACCGGTGGCAACGCACTCGAGCGTGAGGGCATCGCCTTCATTGGTGAGGGTCATCTCTGGACCGCGCACGATGCGTGGACGCTGCAGCACGCTCAGCTTGATCATGTGCACGAGGACGGGCGCAATGCCGTTGTCCAGGCGACACACATACGAGCCCTGATCCTCGGGCCGGACATCACTGATCTGCAGTCCGTAGGCGAGCACACGGCTTCGATTGTGATAGATGTTGCGCACTTCGGGACTGCTCCAAACGGCGCTGGGTCGCGGTGAACCGACGCCCGGACACTCGAGCACAACAGTGTCGCCGGGACGGGCCGCTACCTGTGTCGCCGGCTGCTGTAGTAGAAAATATGGCGGAGTGCGTTCCGTATAATCCACACGCAAATCTATCACCTGCGGCAGACGCAACTCGACGCCGGTTATCGCATTCGTTGCGGCACACGAATAGTTGCCCGCATCCTTGGCGGTCACGGAGCCGAGAACGAGGGCGCCGGCGGCGCCGGACAGCAGCAGCTCCGTTTGCGGCAATTTGTCGCCGTTGCGATAGAAACTCCAAATGGCCGGCGGATTGGAGACAACCGATCCGCACCGCAACAGCACACAATTATTGGGCGCAACGCTCCAGCGGACGGAATGCCGGCCATATCCGTTGTTGGCGCCATCCAGCGATATGGAGACGAGCGTTAGTCGTGCCGGTGTCGAGGCAATGGCACCGGGTCCATACCATGCCACACACTGATAGTCACCCAGTGTCTGTGCATTCACATAGATGCGCAGCTTCCAGGTGCGACCCTCGTTGCTGCTGGTTACATTATAGCCGGCTGCCGGATGCAGATAGCGATACGGATCGCTGCCACTCACCCGAAATCGCCACTCCAAACGATCCGGCTTCAAATTTAGCTCACACTCGAAAACTACCTCGTCACCCTTGGGTGCCACAGCCGATTCCGGGGCACGTTCAATGTACACGCCCAGCATATTGCTGTTGCTGCTGCTGTTGCAAGTGGAGATCATCAGGCATCCACTGAGTATGGCCACAGCCAGTGGCAGCAACCGTCGACCCATGTCTACGCCCGACTGCATTTCGATGATGTGGCAACAGACACCAGCAGAAAAGAAAAAAAACAAAATGTATATAATAATTAATTTAATTATAATATATTAAATATTAAATATTTATTTATATCTATTAAGAAAATCGCTTAGAAAAGTCAACAAGTTTTTCTGCTGGTTTTTGTGTGTTTAAATAATATTTCTAATTTTAGATATTAAGTTATTATTGTTAATACATGAATATTAATTTTTTATAAAAAAAATAATGACAAAAATCGAAATAAAAACTCCGCAATGCGCTTAACAAATGTCGCATAAAAAATGCCTCTTTCTTTAAGATCTCAATTAACTAGTTATTTTGGTACTCCAAAAATAAGATGGGAAAATTCTATAATTTAAAATGAGTACCGTTAACAACTGGTAAATGTTCTAAGCACGAATATGGACAAACTAATACTAATTTGAATAAAGTCATTTATGAATTTATTACTATTCTCGCATAAATTTAACATTCTAAAATTATTGCTGAGTTTAATGTGAGGCTTAGCTATGGCTAAAAATATTACAACAAATTTGTTGTATTTATGTGTATTTATGTCATAAATATGTCAGAGGTAAATAAAAACTGCTTTATGTCTTTTGTTTATGCTTAAGATGAACAAAACGAGCGCAACTCAATTTGATTTTGTTTTTTTTTTTTTTTTTTTTTTTTTTACAGCAAAAGTGGGCGGTAAAATTGTAAGGAATGTCATGTCTTGGATACAACTGTACCACAAGCGATTGATTGCGGTGTGTGTGTGTGTGTGTAAGTATGGAAGGACGGGTGAGAGGGAAGCAGAGTTGTGGAGCTGAGTTGAGTTGATTCGATCTGCTGTCCTTTGGTACGCGAATGGGGCGTGACAACGGAAGCACAGTCGCTTGCAATGTGCCATTTAAACTGGAGTGAAGCTGAGCTGCCTGCCTGCCTGCTTGCCTGCCACTTGGCATGTTGCATGCAGCATGTTGCCAGCCTGTTGCCTGACTGACTGCCTGCCTGCCTGCCTGCCTGCCAGCCTGCCTGCTTGCCTGCCTGGCCGAGCAGTCCTTTTGGCAGCCAGGGCATCAGCTTCTTAATGGCGTGTCATTATTATGAGCAGCCAAGGCTGCAGGTGCTGCTGCTGCTGCTGCTGCTGCTGCTTTTGTTACTGCTGCAAGGGGGTTTGTGGAGCGCGGGGGGAGGGGGGACGGTAGCTTTGCTGTGCGGAACGGGTTCGTGTAGCATTTGCCCTGCGACAGTTTGCGCCTCTATATTTGAAATTTAAAAGCGGGCAGCAGCAGCAGCAGAAACAGAAATAAAAATAATAACATACGAATCCTCAAGAGTAGCGCTTGCCCGACGGCAAGATACTCTGTAGTCAACAATAAGCCGAGAGCAATACCTCAGCGTCATTAATAAAGCAAATAAATGCTATCGGAAATCGATATATATCGATGTGCGCAGGAGTTATCGAAATGAAAATTTAACTATTCCGCAATACTGCATATTTATAGACAGCACCAACTGAGCAAGTATATATATATATATATACATACCTAATGTCAGATATCTGATGTTTTTAAGTTTTTGCTGATAGCAAGCAAATCAATATGTATCGATATATATCGACAAATTATCGACTAGAAAGTAAGTAAGCAAGAACCCTCCCCAACAAATTCCATATATTCATAGACTTCATATTTATCGATTTGCAGCAGGGAGCTATCTGAAACATTTATCTATAACTGATCAAGACTCTATATATATATATGTATATATACCTAAACTTAACTTGTTGCAATTGGTATGCAGGGCGTGTAGAAAAACTAAAAGAAGAAACGAAACACAAAAGCGCACGCGGAATTCCAAGAAACGACCTCGCGATCTGCCCAGTTTCCCCCTTCGCCAGTCTACCTGCCTCTCTCCCCACCCTCACCTCCTCCATCCACCCTCCATCTCTCTCTCTCTCTCTCTCACTCTCTTTGCGTGCGTTGCCTGCTGTCTCTATTTGGGTTGTGGCAGGCAGCTCTTTTGACGCACATAAATCGCAGCGCGGCTCCCATTTGAAAGTCATTATGGGGCAAAACTGCGAGTGAGGCAGGCGCGTGCAGCTGCCCCTGTTGCTGACTCCGCCGTCTTCGTCTTCGTCTCTGTCTTTGTCTTGGTTGCCACTTGTTAACGCAGGGAGCAGCCCCAAAAACCGGACTGCCTACACAGGTCCCAGTCGCCAGTTGCCAGTCGCCGGTTGCCAGTTGCCAGTCGCCAGTCGCCAGTCGCCAATTGCCAGTTGGCAGTTTGCAGTTTGCAGTTTGCAGAGCCAAAGTCAGAGCGATCCTCGAAAGCGGCAAACGCTGATTTAAAACATCTGACAACAAAAGTAAAGCGCGAAATTGACGCAGGTTTCTTCGGCTGCCTTCGCGACTCTCGTTTAGCTGCTGCTTTTGTTGTTGTCGTTGTTGTTGTTGTTGCTGTTGTTGTTGATGCTGTTGCTGTTGTTGCGTGTGTTGAAAATTAATGCGCATTCCAGTGCCACAACCAGCAGGCAAGAACAGGAACAACAGCAGCAAACAACCTTAAGCAAAAGAACAAACTCAACAGAGGAAGTGAATGGCGCGTTGCAAGTGTGTATTGTACACACACTTACACACACACACAGTGAGCAGACATTAGTCTGTGGTTCTGGGACAGGTGGTAGTAAAGGGCTCCGGCTACTGTGCCTCACATTGCAATCAAAGTAAATGTTATAATAATAAAATATTAATGGAAAGCAGCAACGCTTTTGGTTTGATTATTTCTCTGGAATGTGCAACATGTTCCATGCTGTTTGATTACTGCCACGCACACTAGCTTTCAATATAACAATTTATTATATGAATATCATAGAATATGATATTTATGGAAGGAAGAAACATTTTATACAACGTTTTCTTGTTTTTAAATATCAAACTTTATAATATATTTTTTTTTTAGAAACATTTGCTATATTTCAGCAGAAACATTTCTAAAAACTGGATATACAAACCATAATTTATAGAAAAAATCCATTTGGAAATTCAGAAAACCGTATTCAAATTTACTGAATCAGCTTTTAAATTAGAATTAAGCTGTCGACCGCCTGCTAGGTAAATAAAATCCTATGCATTTTTGGAACTATTTAAAATGTTTGTGTATATTTAAAGTATAAAAATACTAATGTGTTATAATAATATAAATAACACAAAAGGTCCGACTGGAAAAAAATGCAAAGATATGGCAATTTCCTAAAGAAAGCTTTCAGGCATGGCTATATCAAGTGGTGCTGACCAAGAATATATATAGTAAATGGAGTCGGAGACTTCTCGTGCAATGTGTTACTTCACTTCAAAGCTTCACTACTCTCACCAGGGAATTCGAACGGCCTTCAATTATGCTCAGGTACAAAACAAGCGCTTAGCAACATGTTGCTAACTGAAATGTTGCTTAATGTCTACAATTGCTGAGCATCATTATTGTTACTGTGGCGCGTCTAGTTCGTGTTGCACGCTAATTTGATTAGTCACACTTCGAATGGGTCACATAGGATACAATAACTAGAACAATAAAAAGAGTTTTCTAGTTCACTTACAACACAGAAAAGCGGCAATAATAGTTATTAATCAAATGAAATGCCAAATTAAATAGCATAAATTATCTGTCAAAATACACATGTCGACTGACAAAAACAACAACAACAACAAGAACAGCAACAAACAACGAACAACACACAACGAACAACAAATGGCAATTTTGTCAGCGGCTTCTTCAAATGTTTGCTTGTCCACAAATTAGCATAAAACTGTTAGAAATTAGTGAAGGTGTTGTGCACACCTGGAGGAGGAGGAGGAGGAGGAGAAAGAGTTGGTGTAGGTAACTGACTGAGCCGAGGACAGCTGAACAGTTGAACCTGGGCTTAGACAATTGCGTTTCAGAATAGGCGTGCTCTGGCCAGATGCCAACAGCAAAGACAAGTAGCTCCAAAGCAGTCAGAGTAGACAACCCGCAAATTATGTGATTGGCTGTGTGTGGAATGATCGACGCGCAAATACCCATTATAAAATAGTTCCATTTAAGCGAAATACATACGTGGCAAGTCTACAGAGTGCAGCTAATACAGACTAAGAATGTGATTATTATATTAAGTAACGTGTAATTAATTGTGTCTTCCAACTGGAGAAAAAGGGACGAATCCAAAACCCATAGGTATATAGAATAGTTTCGATTCTTTCAGCGAATAAGGAATATCGCTTTCTAACTTTTATCACACATATAGCATTTTTAGCTACTCTTTCGATATTCCCTCGGTTTTCATATTATTTTGTAACTTCCGTGCAGTGGAAATGTGTTACTTTTGACACATTTTCTGATGCAGCTTGGAATACTTATCCCATCCCAAATAGTAAACCTAATTTAAAACATTAACTCATCAAATCTGAATATTTAACTCCAGGGAAAGCTATGAAATCTTCGCAACTATTTATTACTATTTAATTTACTTAGTTTTATTGTACATCGCATTGTCAATGTTTGTGTTCAAATAAAATGCTTGCAATTGGAAAAAAGGTATTTAAAGTATTTTATGTATAACGCATTATTATTATCATATTGTTTTACACACCCTGGATTAGGTATTACAGGGTATGCAAATTACGGGTATTTCTGAGCTGTGAATCTTTTTTGAGCGTGTTTTTTTTATGAACAGTTGCGAGTTGTACAACCATGATGACAACAACAACAACAGCTGCTGTTAGGTAAAATTGTTGCTGTTGTTGGCATAAGAGCTTAACTCAATGTTGTTGTTGTTGGTGTTGGTGTTGGTGTGGGGTTCTGCTTGCCCATTAAGCAGCAGCAGCAGCAGCAGCAGCAGCAGTTAAGAGCTTGTAAAACACTAACACCTGCTACAAGTTTGTTGTTGTCATTATTGTTGTTGTTGCAGTTGCTGTTGCTGTTGTTGCTCAGAGTTCAATAAAACTTGAGAGCAACAGCAGCAACTATTGCTGGCAGAAAAGGAGCAATAGCAATAGAAAAGTCACGAAATGGGCAACAGCAAAAAAGAAAAGCAAATCGACAATAGCAACAACAACAACAACAACAACAACAACAGCAAAAAAGCTGGCCCTATACAAACAAACGAAACTAACTCTATATATAAATTCACTACATACATATATATGTATATATGTATATATATATATGTATATATATATATATATATGTATAAAAAAGTGATGGCAAAAAAAAATTCTTGGCGAATGGAACCTGTTTTCGAGCGAGCAGCTGAAGCCGAGCGTCTGCAGAAGATGACCGGAACCAGCAGTCGATGAAGCTGCAGATGCGGCACAGGAGCGCAGCGAGGGCACCAACGGGCCACCCGAAAAAAATACTAATAATAATAATAAAAAACAGAAGAAAAAAATGCACAGCACGAAAACGAAAGGGGAGCAGACGCAAACCGGCAAGAAACCAGAACAGGGAACAAGTCTCAAGCGCCACAAGCAAGCCAAGCCAAGCCAAGATAAGCAAATGGATGGTGTGACGGTGGGAGGGGGAGGGGGAGGAAACGGGAACGAAGAACGAAGAACGGGGTGGCATTTGAGTTTCACATGTAAACGAGTTCAGAAATCTGCATTCCTGGCAACAGGATTGTGCCTTTAAGTGTGGCATGCAGCAGCAGCAGCAGCAGCAAGTGTGGGCCAAACGTTGCGTCTTGTCTAATTTGTGCGCCCCACCTGTTGAATGCATGCAGCTGCAGACAACATCCCCTTCCCCCCCCCCCCCGCAACTTCCAACCAACATGAACTCCACTTCATCCTTGCCCAAAACCATCACATGCAACTCTAGTTCAGTTCTTCATCATCTTCATCTTATTCTTTGGCATGCGTGGGCAACAAAAAAAAAAGGAAAAATTAACAACAACAAAAAAACGCAGAGAGATTTGTATTGTTGCGGCGCATTCTCAGCTCTGATTGCTGGGGCCTATAACCTGGGACGATTATTGGGGCGCGGAGCGTGTTGCACGCCCACACCTGGTCTGAGCGTGGCACAGCGTGGGCGAAACGTTGTGCTTGGGCTTGGTTTGGGGATCTGAGCGCAGGATTAGCTTTATATATTATTCAATTTGTGGCAAGTTCAGAGCCATTTAACTTTTGTGCAAATGCGTTGCCAATATAAACAAAAGAAAAAACCAAAAAAAAAAATTATATAGCAGCAGCTGCAGCGAGAATAGAGGCAGCGCTGCCACGCTGAGCATTAGTATTGAAAATAGATGACACTTTGAATGAATTTCAGAATAATTGAGGCCTAAACTGGCACAAAAAAGCTCAGCGACAGCCAAACTAAATGCGAAGCCTATAAATAAAAATAATAAAACTAAACGAAAAGAAAAGAAACGAGAAGAAACGGGATGAGATGAGACGACGACAACAACAACAACAAAAATTAGCTAAGCCAATAGAAAAATGCGCAGCACTAGGGTCACTCACTACAGTGGCCACTCATTAGGGTGTACGAAAAATCAAATTATATTTAAAAACTTTTTACAGACTGCGAATTAAAAAAATAAATATAACAAACATCGAAAATGTTGTCTTGAATAAAGTATTTTTTTTTTTTTCATAAATTAGGTGACGAAAATGCAATTTGATGAGTGCCCCTAATGCGTTAGGGGTCTCGAGCTGTAAGTCCCTTTTAGTGTTTGCTTGTCCATTTAAAAAAACATAAAACTAAAAACGAACACAACTCAAACACAATCTTTTGACGCCTCAATTGCACTCGCCAGCCAACCCACACCACCCCCACCACCCACATCCAGTCCCGCCCCCTTTGCGCCCATTTAGTGTGGAACATGTCGTAAATAACTGAAATAATTTTTGGTTGACTTGGTAAAAATGTGCCAAAAAACACATAAATAATAATGAGCAGCGAAAAACAAACGTGTGCCAGTGTGTGTGTGTGTGTGTGTGTGTGTGTGAGTAGGGGGGGGGAGGTGGAAGTTGAACTATCTGTCCGTCAAGTGGGTCTTTCTTTGCTGTGGAATTTCATTTGGTGCATTGAATATGCTTTTAATTAATTTATGTTTATGATTTGGCGCTTGTCGATCGCTTCAAATAACACCCCCACCCCGAACACACACACACACACACACATACCCCAAAAACCCCACACCCAGCCACCCCTCACCAGCGACAATGTGTGCAGTTGTTGGCCCATAATTTCTAAAATATTTTGAAATGTCGCCAAGTCAAAGAGCGCGTGAAAAACTAAAAACAAACACACAATAAAACAAAAAACGAAAAACAACAAAAAAAACAGCAACATTGGGGAAATGAGAAATAACAACAACTTTTTTGTACAAAACAACCAAATAGAAAAACAAAAAAAAAAAAAAACGTGGAAAATAAAACAACGAAAATTCCAACCCCAACCAGAAATAGCTGTAAATATATATATACATAGACACACGTGCATGTATAAGTGTATGTGTGTGTGTGCATTTAAAGACAGTTGTCAGTTTTCATAAATATCTTTTCAATTATTCTAAGCAAATAAGTGACAACCCAAAAAAAAAAAACAACAAGAAACGCAAATAGAAGAAAATGTAATTTTGTGAAGAGCTCTAAATATTTAAATATATTTTCATTTTGGTTAAAAGTTTAACGTTTAAGCGCCATTTGCAATAGGTGCAAAGAGCAGCATTTGCTTAGCAACAAAAAATAATAAGCAATAATAATGTGTTGGCAATGCTGAAATGTTGCCAACATTTAGTATCGCTGTTGTTGTTGTTGTTGCTGTCTTACAATGCTTGTTGCTGACCAAATTTGACGACATGACGATCACGATGCCAATAACGATGACGATGACGATGACTATGACTCATTGCAGTCGGCACACTTTTTTATGTTTTTTTTTATTAATTTTTTTGTTGTTGGTTCGTTGCTTGTGCCATTTATTGGTCAGCAAATTAGAAATAGCTGCTGCAGCTGCTGCTGCAACGACACTTTGCTTCTTCTTCTTCTTCTTCATCTTTTTAGCTTTTTTGTTTTTTAGTTTGCTCTGTGTGTGGGTGTGGGTGTCTGTGTGTTTGTGTGTGAAGCATGGGAGGCAAACGCCTGCTGCTGTTGTCGCATCACTTTTATTTCTGCTGGCTTCTCACAGCTGGCTGACGTTTGCTGCATGTGCAACTTTTGTCATAATTATTGCTCGAGGCATGCAATTTCTTATTACTACTGTGGCTGCTGTGGTTATTTTGATTGCTATTGTTGTTGTTATTATTAGCACTTGCAGGGCAAACAACAAACAAGAGCAGCAGCAGCAGCAGCAGCATCAGCAGCAAGTTTGCCCTGCGCCGCAGGCATTTGAGCCTCATAATTGTTGTTGTTGTTGTTGTAGTTGTTGCCGTTGCTGCTCGCATTCCACGGGTGAAAGCCACATGCATTCACATCCATGACATTCACATGGACACGCGCCCCGTCGGCAATTGCAGCTGCTTCTTCTAGCCGCATGCAAAAACTATATAAAACAAGAAGAAAACAAACACAAAAAAGGCAAAAACAAAAAAAAAATAGTACTGGCAACATGCTCCAAAATTTATGCGTTGTCTGCTGTCTGAGCCGCGGTTGCCACTTTGTGTGCTTTCCACAAGGAGAGCGCGAGCGCCTGCCACTTCCAGTTTCCAGTGTGAGCCTCATTTAATTTGCTCTCCCACTCTCCCACTCTCTCTCTCTCTCTCTCTCTCGCTCTTTCTGCAGCGCTTGCGCGCAGTCGCTGCATTCTTTTGCTGCTTTTGCCGTTGCGTTTTATCCATTTTTGGATCGATTTACAGGCACCCACTCCTCCCCTCGAACTCTATGCCCTAACTCAGTCACTGTCTCTGCTTAATCTTTGACTATCTGCTATATTTGCATGCTGTTTATGCATTTTTCAAATGCTTCGTTTTTGGTTTGCCGCTCTCGTTAAACGCTGCTGCTGCGGACAGCAACGCTGGCGTCGGCGTCGGCGTCGGCGTCAGCCCACCATGTTCAGTGATTGCTATCGTTGACATTGTTGTTGTTGTTGCCTTTTCATTGCAATTTATTTGATTTTCATTGCATTAAATTTCTGTTGTCTGCTCGTTTGGCTTTGTGTTGCTCGTTTTGTTATTGCTGCTTTTGTTGTTGCCTTTTGTTTTTAGCTTGCGCCTTTGTTTTTGGTGCGTCGCCATCTTTGATTTCGATCTTGGAATTTCAATTTGCATTCATTTTGCTGTTTGCTGCTATTCTTATGCTTTAGCTTGGCGCTAGCTCTCACTCTCTCTACCTCTGTCTCTCTCTCTCTCGCTCTCTACCTTTGTCTCTCTCTCTCTACCTGTCCATAACGAGGCTGATTTTGGGGCAATTCATCATAAATATTGCCACACACGCAAACGCCTCCCCCACCCCCTGCACAGCTGTGATCATTAAGATATATATTTTTGTTGCCGTTTCCGTTGGTTTCAAATTTGAATTTTTTGGCTTTTCATCATTTTTTGTTTCATTTTCTTTTCTTTCTTATTGCGTCTGGCAAGTCACCCTTACGTGCAACGGCAACATTTGCTGCTACCAAATTGCGGCTCATCCATGTGGGCCGCCTTGCGGCTAACTGTTCATGTGGGCGCCCTAATGAGCCACCTAATGAGCTGCAATCGGCTGCTGCCTTTGCCTCTGCCTCTGCCTCTGTCTCTGCCTCAGTCGCCGCAGTCTGTGCCATCTCTGCCCACGCGGCTGCCGCTGCTTTGTGCGCTGGACACTTGGCAAATCGTGCAAATTAATTTGAAATTCATCAACATATTTATTTGGCAGCCAAACAGGAAATGCAATAGTCTAACACTACTCCCTCTCTCTCCCCCCTCCCTTCTCGCTCTCTCTCTCTCTCTCTCTCTCTCTCTGTCTCTTTGTTTATATCTGCTTTTCGTGATCGCTGGCGGTGCTACACCTAGCTGGGCAAACCTCTGTCGCTGCCACATGCCTCATGTGGGCCAAACATATAAAAATAATTTTTTTTCGCACGACAAACTGGCAGCAGTGGCAGTAGCAGCCGCTGCAGCAGCGGCAGATTCATCAGCAATTGCCGCACACCTTGCCGATCGACTAAGCTGCCCCCTTGACTCCTGCCTCCTGCCTCATTCCGTTCATTTTACTATTTTTTTGTTGCACAGCCAGTTGGCAAGCAGCCACCAGACGACGGAGGCGACACGTCTCTGCCACCGGGTGGCATCAAATTGGCCCACATTCGGTTTTCAGCTCAAATAAATTCATACCCTTTCTTTCTACCAATGCGCATGCTCGGCTTGCCCTTAGCTATGTAACACTTGCATTTTTGATAAGCACACACACACACACACATACACACACACTCACTTACTGTTAGAGTTGACTCAAGAAGTCTGCCATATGCAAAGGTTTATTTAATTTAATCGAAATGTTAAATTTGTATTTGTTTATTTTTGTTAAAAATTAGTTAGTGTTTATATATTTATATATATATATATATATATAAATATATATATATTTCTTAAGTAAACTTTGAGCAACTGTCGCACTTGGCAAACTAGTTAATCAAGTCAACAGTTTTTTGTTGCAATTAATTAAATTAATCAACTGCACTTAAAAATTTTACAGTATTAAATTGGTAGTATTAATTTTCATGGAATAATTGAGCGTTACTTTTATACATTGATTGATTGATAATCAATGGGAATACAGACTTACAATAAAGAAAAATATATATTTTGTATAGCGTTTTGTTGACTTGTTGTTTAATTTCTTAGAGTGTATTTTGCTACTGCTGTCGACGCCGAAAGTTGGCCAAGTTAAGGGCAACAATTTGAAGCCTTTGCACTGCCTTGCATTGCTATAGATAGATAATAACTAGATGCATATATCCATATATGTTTATCTTTATCTAGCATGTTTATATGTTTATGTTTGTATATATGTTTATCTTTATAAATCATAGAAAGGGTTGCATTTTCCCATCCACGCCCAACCCACCGCCCAGTTTTCGTTGGTGGACTCCGTGTAGCAGTCTCAATTTGCGTCAGACAGTGTTTTTTTATTTTTTATTTTATTTTCTTTTATATTTGTTTTATATTACTTTTGTTTGTGTTTTGCGTGTAATTCAAAACGCAAGCCAACTTCTTGGGTTACCTGCGGGCACCTACAACAACAACAACAACAACAACAAAAATATGCTTGACCAGGGCCATTGTCATATTCGTTGCCTTCCAACTGCCTGCCCCTAATATGTTCATTAATTTTAATTATGCATAAATGGCCAGCGATACACAAAAAACAGCTTGAGCAAAGACTAAAAGCCAAAAGACAAACTCAAGAAACTAATATATGAATTATGACAGAAATATGAGCTTCTGCTAATACTCTTCGTTCCCAATTATCAATCAGCTATATTGCTTTCGGTAAATTGCAATAAGTCTGTATAATATGAGCATTTCTATATACTTTAAATGGGAAAGCTTTATGCTTGCGCCAATTTGGAGCATGCATCTTTTTTATACAGCGAAGTTGAAGCCATGAAATCTGATAAAAATGATTTAATAAATGACTTTAATCCGAACATTTCAATAAAAATCAAATAGCAGCAAATTATTCAATTTACTCAAGCTATAAAATTAGACAAAATATATTCAACAGGTGAGTTTTATTAAAAAAAAAAAATAAATATTTTTAAGTTCTCCTTATTATGGAGTACTCTGATAACAGAAGGTAAAAAGGTTATCAAAAATGTATCTTTTGGGTTTGGTGACTCAAGCTCAAAAACTGTGAAATATTTTGAATTTTTTCGGATCGTGGCAATATTTAAAAAAAAAATGTCTAGCTTTGAAATTGTGCCAGATATGTGTGAATTATTAAATTCATTTTATAATTATTGATTATAAAAAGAAATTGTGCCAAAATGTAGCTCAGATATTAATTGCCGGCACGTATGTACAAATACGTACAAATGCGTTACACATTGGATATAAAAGGCATAATACTGCATTGCATGGATATCAAAAACAAAGCAAAAACAAACCTTTCGAAATTCATCATGAAAATTTGATACTACAAATATGTGTTTTGTGTTGTGGGGCGCAAAGGGGGAACGAATGGCGAATCTGCTTCCAATGAATGTTTTTTTTTTTGTTTTTTTTTTCTTTCTGTTTGTTTAGTTTTTGCTCAAAAACTCTCTCGACCCATTCAGCGCACAATTTGGCCCCCAAGTGACTTGACGGGATGCCGTTCAAAACGTGGCCCGATATTGGTTTACAATTTCATTATGTGTGAATGTCGGAATATGAGTGTTCAAGTGTGTGTGTGTGTTTGTGCATGCACTTGTGGGAAGAGAGGCAAAGAAATGCTGAGAAATATGGGAAATGTTTTCAAAACACATAAAGTTTGTTGCCAATTTGGTCAACGCGTAAATTGAGCTGTAAATAGCAGCAGAAAGCACAAAGGGGAGTAGAGAACAAAGGGGAGTGGGGGACGACTAAGAAGTAGACGAAGAAGAAGAAGAAGAAGAAGGAGAAGGAGAAACAGCAGCTGAGCAGAAGAAGACTGAAACTGGCGTCTGGCCAAATATAAACAAAACGTGATATAAAAATCACATAAGCAAAGAAAAAAAATATGAAAAAAAACTCAAATTAATTATTCAATTAAGCACGCGTCGTTGTCCGCTGATTTTCTGTTGTTGTTGCTGTCTCTGACTATCATAACCATAAACAATTACACGCAACAATGTCTGCAACAACAGCAACAACAACAACAACAACAGCAGCAGGAAGAGGCATGCAGTAATTAAGTGGCATAATATCAATTTGATAGGCCCGCAACAGTTTCAACAGCAACTGTTGAGCAAGCAGCTATCAAAGATGGATTCTTTAGAAAATAAAAGTTCCCGCACAGTTCGCTGTTATTGCAAAAAAACAAAAAAAAAAAATAAAAAGTAAATAAAAAACGAATTGCATCGAAATGAAGATTTCCCGGCTGAATGCATTTTTCATATGAAAAATGCAATTGATGCCGAGCGTCAGCCACGTTGTGGGCGCAAGTGGGGCGTGGCAAGTGCAACAAGCAAACACATCTGAAGGAAATTGGAAACCCAACCAAAGGCAAATTCTCAAAGCGAATTGCAGATTCAGATCTACACTCAAGTTTTATTTTGTGCAAGTTGTCATTTTAAGAATATTAATTATATATATATATAATGTCTGAGTTTTTAGAAAGGCTTTTCCTGCTAATAACTAATGGATTTAAACGGAGCAAATTAACCGATTTAGTGTAAACGTCCAGAAACTCAACTGAACAGTTTTAATGAAACAACAAAAAAAATGCTAAAGAAATAAATATAAAAAAATCAATTTCAATAATTTATTAAATATTTCATTCGTTTTCAATACTCTTGTTCGAAAAGTGTAATTAAATTAAAAATAAATAAATTCCTTTGATTGAACAATGGAAATGGATTTGATTTAAAACTTTGTTGTTTGTTTGCTTGGTTTCTTCAGTTATCAGAAACATTATTAGTCACATCGTTCCCAAATTTTGTTGTTGTTATATTTATTCTAAGTAAATCTATTGGAAAATAGACATGTGTCTCAGTGTATTTTGTAAAAATTCAATCATTGATTCAAATCTATTTCAAATACAAACGAGTAAATTTTTCTCTTTTTACTAACACAATAAATTTGGCAATAGAAAAACGTGTTTTTGGGAATTGATTGGTTGATTGATAACAGTTTCTCTCGCTCTCAGAGAAGACTTTCATGCAAATTATTTTTCCCTGTTTTACGACTGATTTATCGTGTTTGGGTTAAGATTTTGGATGAAGAAAAGATCAGATTTGATGACCTCATGTTAAGCATAGCTTTTAACTGCGCCCATTAAGCTTGACCCATCGCCACTCCTTTCGGGAGCATAAAGTATTACATTATTAAATGATTTTGGTCGATTCTTTAAAAATGTCTATTCTTAGTTTCGATTTTGTTTTCCCCCCTTTTCTATTAGTGTTTTGCATTAAGTTAATTTTTTTGTTTGATTTTTTTTTTGTTTGCCTGGCTTTAATTTGTTATCGTGAAAAATGTAAAAGCGAAAAACCAAAACACACACACACACACACACCGAAAACCCGCATAGTCATCATACCCCCTGCCCTTTGTCAGATGCCTTTTGTATTTTTATATATTTGCGTCGAGGTTTTTATTGTCGTGCGACTGCTCTTTCATTTTTATTAGATCATATTATCTATTTTGGTACGACAAATTTGTAATTTAGATCGGACTCAACGACTACGACGACGACGACGACGACGACGACGACGACGACGACGACGACACTTAACCAACCAGTCAGGTAAGGGAAAGGGGTCAACGTTAACCGTTATGGGCTTTTAATTAATTGGCATTCGGTTATTTAATTGAAGCAGCCGAAAGCAAACCAACAACAACAATGAGAACACCAACAGCAACAGCAACAGCAAACAGCGAGAGTTGCCCCCACAGTAAGAGATGCGTAAAGAACCAACTAGTACCTCCAATGCAACACCCCTCCCCCCGCCATTGTCATACCCCCTCAAATAACCAACTACTTGTCTACCATAACCTTAATCGATGATCGACCAAAAAGCATTCTCCCAATTGAAAGTTCGTCAGTTGATTGTGATACTCTGCCCAAAGCGGAGGATCTTTTGATATTCTCATGAAATATGCTGGTTAATATTTATATATCTGAATAGTTAATGAAATCACCATAATATGTGATAAAACCAGCTTAGCTTTTCTATAGCGAACTTCGTGCTTAAAGTCAATTTTGATTAAACGAGTTTTCTAAATGCAAATGCAGCTTGAACAAATCGGAGATTAAACAAATTACTTTTAATTGAAAGTTATAAGCTATATTTAATAATGGGGCAATCTTAATCTATATTTTCAACTATGCACAATCTAAATCATCAGCTAATCAAGTCGTATTCAAATTTCAGCTATAAACAAAATCAAGTTTAGGTTTTTTAGCTTATCAACTTGGCGTATCCATAATTCTAATAAATTATAGCAAAACATATAGCAACTGTTTAAATAGAGTATTTAGCATGTCTGGTAGGCGTTATTCGATTTTCTTTTTTTTTTGTATTTAATTTGATTTTGTTTCAATTTTTGATGGACGATCGTCGATGGCTGTGTTTTCAGTGGATTCCATATGGCAGCTTTTTAGTTCATGGATCTTTATCGGGTTGCTTCGATTACAGAAATATTGAGACGCTGTTGTTGTTGGTTGTTTGTTATTTGTTGTTGTTGTTGTTGCTCTCGTTTACTTTTCACATGAAGTTTAATAAACCCAATTTAATTTTTGTTTATATTTGCTTCAATTAATGACTCGCCCGGACGTGAGACACCTCTTTCTTTCAGTGTGGATGTGTGTGTTTGTGTGTGTGTGTGTGTGTGTGTGTGCCTAAGATTGCGCCCCAATTTAAAAGTATGGAGTATCAAGGCAGGGTGTTTCTCTTATCAGCGAATTGAGTCCGAGTAGAACAATGCTTTTATCACGTAATTTCGGACTTCAAAATACAACATAAGTTTCTTAAATAATTCACTTCGGGGAAATGGGACGCTATAATCAAAGCAGAATTTAAAAGTTCCGCTTGAATTCTTCGGAATTCTTGAGTTTTTGAGCGACTCAAGTAATTGCTTTATGAATAACAGAAAATTGACATATTTCTTTCTACAGTCATAGTCAAGATGAATAAATTATAAATGTGTCCAGGTAGTCCTCTAAACAGTCCAAGGTAGTCGAATATGAATACAAACAAGGTCATTCAACTCATTTTATATGCACACTTCACTTTTTAAACATAGGAAACTTAACTTGAATCTATCTATGAGTGCGCTAAAGATTAAGCTCGATCTTACCACATACTTTTTGATCGATAAAGGGAGGTCTAGAGAGTCCTTTGTCTCCCTTTCTCTTAAAACAAACCAGATCATCTCGAGCGCTTTACGTGGGGCACATAAATGACAGGTTTAGTAACTGGCCAGCTAATATGTTGAATAGCTTGTCCTTGGGTAAAGTTATGAGCAGGCAGAGTCGGAAGCAATTAGCAGAGAAGCTATTGCTGCTGCTGCTGCTGCTGGGGACCCAGGCAAGAAGCGAAGAACGGAAGAAACCAAGAAGAACTTAAATCCCAAAGAGAATAGCAGGGAGGCCTGGCTAGAAGGGTCCGAGGCCAAAGCGAACATCGCAGTCTCAATGCTCAATGATCGCAATGAGCGATGCCTTGGAATGCAGTCAACTGGTTGCTTGTTGCAAGTTGTTGTTGCCGTTTGTTGTTTGTTGCCAGTTGTTGTTATTGTTGTTGCCCGTTTCCAGTGAAATGAAACGGGCTATGGGCTAAAGAAAAGGTAAAGAAAAACAATCAATGAAAAGGTTGCCCGACTGTCGACTAATCTTACCCCTTTTGCTATCCCCCCGCCCGCCCTTTTCAACATTGTTTAGCATCTCTTGGTATGCGTGGCCAAGGTGAACCGACGAATAAGTTGCAGCGACAATAACGAAAACGTGACTTGAACTCCTCAGATCCGTTTCAGACCTAACTTTGACTTAACTGGCTATAAGTCTGTCTACAAGCTGAACTATATGCGATGCGAATGCGGATGTTGCAACAACAACAGCAGCAGCAGCAGCAGTAACTGCCCCCCATTGTGGCTTGTAAGCCAAAAGGCTTTCGTCAAGTGCAGATAAAGTCGTCAAGTTTGGTTTATATAGGTATATTTCCAGTGGTATATATTTAATATTTATTAGTAATTATGATTTTCCGAAATAAAGTGCACATATAAGAAACAAATATTTCTCAAAATTAGACAATCAACAATCCTACAAATATTTTGAGAAATATTATCTATTATTAAGAAATAAATCAGGATTAATATTAAAAATATAAATGCTAAATATAGAAAAACCAATTTTTTAAAAATAGAACCTTTCTAAAATTTAGCTGTGATTTGTTTTAGCGGCTTTGGGAAACACTCAAATTTTAAATTTTTTTAAATTAAATTATATAGGTTTTTATAAACTATTTATTTTGTCAGCATATATGAAATCGTAAAACACTTATGATGATTAATAAAATAAGAAACTTAACTGAAACACCTAAGAAATTAGATAAACTTTTCTGCAAAATTTCGAACATTTTACCCCCAATTACAGAGAAAAAATGTCTGGTTTATGGAAATATATGGATATATTCATACTACAATAAGTTTAGTTAAAAGATTGACAAATTTTTTGAAATTTAGGGCGGTTCTCTTATTGTACGATTGTACTGGGTATGAGAGTACGAAAGTACAGAGTATCTGAGCGTCGTTCATTCTCTGGCTGGAGACAAAAGTGCAACTCGACTTGTTATAATGAAGCAGTTAAAATGTAGCCGATGTCGTTGAATAGCATCTTTAACCTTCAGCATGCAACCGCCCGCAGCCACCGCTTCACACACACACACACACACACACACACACACACACACACACACTGTGTGTTACTCTTTCGCTGAGTGTGCCTCAGGTAGCGCATTTAATAGATACAGAAACAGTTTCAGTTTCAGATTCAGGTTTAGTTTCGTCTTTTACATCTTTCGGTTTGCTTTTGTGTGGGCGTCATAGAAGAAGAGGAAGACGAAGAAAACAAACAACAACAGAAAACAACAGCAACAACATCAAACAACAACTGTTGCTGTTGAACTTTGTGCGGCATCGCGTCGCCTATTTATGAATGAAAATGCGCTTCGCCTGCTGTTTAAACCCGCTCAACAAAAACGCACCACAATCGACTGAACTAAACTGAACCCAAAAGAACTGGGCTGGTCTGGTCTGGGCTGGTCTGGTCTGGTCTGGGTTGGGCTGGGTTGAGCTGGGTTGAGCTGGGTTGAGCTGGTGGTTCATCTTTGTTACGATGTTTCCATGAATGAGCTACCGTTTTCGGGCGATTATACCCTGAAGCCATTAAAAATGCGTAAAGTGGGTACAAACATGTTATGCACGAACATGTTACAGCCAGAAGCAAACTTCCCTGATAAGGTATATGTATATATACATATACATATATATATATATATATATTTATTTGTATAGATTTATTTAATCAGCTGTATGTTTATCTTCCATACAAATTGACAGCCATTCAATTGGTATTTATCGAACTATGACATTGATAACGATTTGATAAATATCCAATTCTAATTTCAGAAATCGAAAAAATATTTCTAATTTTATTATTTTAAATTAATTTAATTTATTTTTGAATATTTGTAATTTTGTGTGTCGACTGATATTAGTCGACATTAATTAAAACAATAAAAGTAATATATATATATAAATATATATATATATAATATACAAATAAATAATATTCAATTCTCCGATATCAGTTAATGCTATGTTCTGACTGAGATATAAGAGCAAACTCACTCGATTACAGCATTCTGACTTGCTTTATTGTTCTGGTGTTGCAACGCCTGAGCGACATTTTCTATTTACATACCTAAGAGACAGAGAGAGAGAGAGAGAGAGAGAGAGAGGGAGAGAGAGTAGTTAGTTCCCTTTACTCATGGTTGAATGGGTTTCGCATTGCTCCGAGCATTGGCCTTAAATGGCGGCGATGTCAAATTAACAGCAAATGGGCAACCAATTTGCTTTCGTTCTTGCTAGATTCCCCAACTAGATTCCACTCATGTGCACCCGTTTCCCGGTTCCCCTGTTCAAGCGTTACCTTTTCCGTTCCGCCCGAGCACACAAATTGCAATAATGAGCTGATGATCCTTCCACCAACCCGTCTAGAGTTGAGTCTAAAAGCGTTCCCTATTATTATTATTATTATTTTATAACTGTCTAAAAAATAATCGAACATATCAGGCACTCACTGAGAAGTGCAACCAGTTAAGATCCATAAATGGAGATTCATATTAGTAGTACTTTCAAAAACCAAATTTAAGACAATCACATTTATAAGTTACTCGAAACTTAAACCCCAACTGACCCAAGAGCAAATAGTAATTGTTAATTTGATTTATATACAATAAGACATAATTTTTATAATTTTCGCTTAACAAGTGGCAACTTTTTGGTGCACAACTATCTAATAGAGATTTAACCTTAAGCAATATATGAATCTTAGTTCAAATACTCTTGTTTGTATCGTCCGCAAAAGATACTCAGAGATTCCGTAATACATCTATGCCTAATATTTGTAATGCCCTTAGCTCTATTTGGAGCAGTCAACCGTTACGGGTAATGTTAATCTTCAACCTGTTTTTCGTAATCCTAATCTTTATAGAATCAGTTGCCTTTGTATATTTTGTCTGATAATAATAAACCCTTGTTTTCTTTTCCCATTCAATGTGATAATCTTTGCAAATCCTTTCCGGTAGCGATTTGAAATGAATGAAACTCAAAATAGATACGAAGGCAATACTTGGAACAGTTTTAATTCACATTGGAATGTAATCCACACTCGCACACACACACACACACACACACACACACAAAGTGAAAAAGCAAAGCTCAAATTTGCACCAGTACTTGAATATTTTTCTTTTTTTTTCCCCAAGCTAATCATTTACTTTCAAAAAAAAAAAAAAAAAAAAAAACTAAAATGAGGCTGAAAACGGCAAATGATGCCATGACTCTCATGATGCTAGGCCGGCGCCCGAGGGGGGATCTAATGAACAACATGAAGAAAAAAAAAAACAAAAACGAAAACAAAACGAATCTAAGGCAGTCCGCAGACCAAATACCCTAAAATATCCTATATCTAATTTGTACTATACATAAAAAGAAAAATAGCCATAGACTGCTAATATAGGAGACATCTCCTTCAAGGGGTTAGGTTGCATGCCACACGGCTTAATTATAATACCCTCTGGTAGGGTATGCAAATGCAAACTCGCCGGTTTCAGCTTTCTACGCACACAGTTTGAGTTTTGGCCAGTGGTTTGGACTGCTCCGATTGAAGTGTTCATCTGTTCCGGCTCCGAGTTTGAATCCGATTTCGACTTGGACTCCGATTTCGAGCTCGACTTGGACTAGGACTGCTGGACTTGCTGGACTTTGTGGACCACTCTGCTGCTTATCATGAACGCTGATCTATGACTCGGCGCAACTTGGTGCGACTTGGCGCAGCTCGCTTGAACTCATTTTCTAATTGCCCCACGGTGAGGAATGTCTGTTTGTCAGTCTGTCTGTTTGTCGGTCTGTATTTCTGTCTGCTCGTCCGCCCGTCTCTCTATTCATTGTGCGCGCTTGGCTTGTAGGCCATTCTCTGGTATGTGTTTATTACTTCCCAATCCCCCAAACTGCCCAATGCCGCCGCCTTGCCACCAACAGTGGCCTCTCCGGCTGAGAACTACACTGAAACAAAATTTCAGCTTACCATATTACTCTACAAATAAATTCCCAAAATTGAGGGTTGTGGCTTTCTTAAACTTGCGTTTATAATTTTTAGTGTGTTTTGTTTTTAAAATTTAGAAAAATGTGCTGAGTTTTGGGATTGCTGTTTTCTCTGTGTGTACAGTGAAGAATTCTCCTGCTTTACTTTTAAGCTTTAAATACTGCTTTTAGAAAGATTTTCTTCTGTAATTAGGGTTTGAATTCCTACTATTTATATATATTATTAATAATAATGGAATAATAGAAATAAAATAATAATAAATAAAATATTTCAAATAATTAAAAACAAATTTCAATTTTCTTGGAATTGTTTTGTTGCCTAATATTTACAAAGTATTTGCAAGAATAAGTTTTTACTAAAATGTGGTGGAAATGTTTTTTCTGAGTGTACCACACAGGTTTAATTACCCCAGCAACACTCAATCTGAATCTTCAACTGTGGATCTTGTTGTCGCAGCAGCAGCAGCATTTGCATGTGAGTTTTTTTTTTGCCCACAAGTGGAGTGGAGAGGAATGTATGGAGGGAGGAGAGGGGAGGGGGTTAGGTTTGTTTTTAGCTATATTGCGTCTGCTATTTTAATTGAGTTCACAAATACGCTCAACTGACCCCAACACACTCGCACACACAAACACACAGCTGGCGCTGACGGCTACGTGCTGTGCCCGGATCCCAGTTCCCAGTTCAAAGCAAACGAAAATGAGATAGAAGATATAGAATAGAGAGACGCATATCTACCAAGCTATGAAGATAGTTAGTTTTGATTTGGCTTTGGCTTTGTCTTTGGCTTTGTCTTTGGCCAACATGGATTACTCAATCTGTTCACACATTTCGCATTGTGAGAAATTAATACATCATCATCAAATACAATCATCGACGCCTTTCACGTTTTATTTCTCATCTCTACCAATAATAGTTCCGTCTCTCTAGCACACACACAAACACACATACACACACACACACACACACATTCTCTTGTTGTGTGTGCTAAGCTCTAAATAAATTCGCATTTGCATTTCTCTGTATTAAAACTATTGCAATTGATTACAACTTTTTGTCTGTTTATATTCTTGCTAATGTTGTAAGAGGAAAGGCAAGCTCAAAGTTTACATATGCCAAAATTCATTCTAGATTTAGATAAAAAAAAAACATAACACAGAAATATAGAAAATCGATATATCTATTACTAAGAAAAGATCATAAGTTTCATTTATTTTCCAAACATATTTATTTAATTTATTTCCATTGTTAAGAAATATATTCGTGACAAGTCTTTAACCTTTATTTGGGCTAGAAACTTCAAATGTATTTATCATGAAAAAAAATCGAGGTTCTCAATTCCCAGCCGCTATTGTTGTTGAAAACCTATTGATTTTTGCCAATGATTAAATTGGTTCAACAGATAGACAGACTCGACTGATCAAGAACATATATAAGTATGTACATCAATTTATTATTTATCACCTGGCTAATTCAAATTTGATTTGTTCAGTTTTGTAGAATACTGGGGAATACCTTATACGCTATATAACATTATCTAAGACTAGACTGTATGGAATTTCAGTCTTCTATCCGTTAGGGTCTGTGCATAAGTCGACTTCCAGCTAGTCCAGCGATCCTGTTTGCAGCTACCTAAAATAGTGGTATAATGTTGTCGACCTGTGTCTGTGTCTGCTCTTTACCTGTGTCAATGTCAACTTCAGCGCTAAATTGTCGCTTATTAAATGTCCCGCTCACCCTCAACACCGCCCTTGCCCTCGCCCTCGCCCTCGCCCTCGCCCTCGTCTTCGCCTTCTTTGGTTTTTATTTGTTGTCTGAATTGAATGGAAAGCGGCTGAGCTACTTTATCAGACTGAATTCCACGTAATGTCTGTTGTCTGTCTGCCGAAAATTATGACTTGTTTGGAAGTGCAAATAGCTCACTTCCTGTCTGTTTCTCATCTGCTGTGCCCACACACACACACACACACACGCACACCCATATACACACACTCCTCGTCATGTTGTCTTCTTGTCGCTGTCGTCGCGCAGCCGCAAAATACTTTGATTGCTGTTGTTTGCTGCTGCTGCTGCTGCTGCTGCTGCCGTTGTCGCCGTCACGGCCCGACGATGGTCCCTGATAAGAAGTAACCATAGCGTTCCCCATTTTAACCATTCCCATTCCCATTCCCATTCCATACCCACTCCCAATATCCTCGCAGCGATAACATCTCGCTCGCTACGTGCTACTGGGTTAGCTTTTGTTTGCCCTCCTTTCCCATCTTCTTCGTCTTGTCTTCGCTGAGTGCTCCCAGCTCAGTTATGCTTCTGTTTCGAGCTCAACCCCGAATTCGAGTTCTGATTCGGATTCGAATTCTCAAAGTTGCTCGCTTTGTCATTCTTAAATCGAAACAACTAAGGATTATAGCAAAAGTGGCCAAAATATCGATAGGAATATGAAGAAAAGATTCAAATAATTATGCAAGTAATATTGCAAATATCCTTTATTGTTTTCGAATACTTTTGAGCTATTTAAATCCGTGTTCTATCAGATTATTATCATATAGAATTATTATTATATAGAATCATCGTTGCACATATTTTAGATTTGCCAGAGTTGCCACTTTCTTGCTAATACCACTAAAAGTCATCTTGGAAATCATTTAAAAGCAGTGACTAGTGTAATTTTTACTTTCAAAAAATACTTCTTTGTTTTTTTTTTGTTTTCATATCACATATTAAATATATATAAAATATTTCATGTTTTATCTTTAAAAATTGGCATAATTTCAGATTAAAGACAATTTTAATTAGCTACGTTTTCAACACTTATGTAGATTTCCATTTAATTTGCTTGTTTCAGTGGTTTTTTAGGTTAACTTTTAAAGGTTCTTTGAATTTTTTCCTTTGTAACGTATATATATTATTTATATTTTATTTTGTATATGTTTATTTGTAATGTATTTAGTAATCACTTTGGAATTCAACTATTTAAACCCTGCCGAAGACGAGTCATAGCCATCACTAATTTGATGGCAGCAACATTGCAACATTTTAAAACAAATAAAAAAAAATGAATATAAAAAAACTGATTTTTTTTAATTTTAATCAGTTTTGTTTAACATTGGCAATCGCTGATATAAAAAAGGTATCACTGAGTCGATCACAGCAACACACATTTTGGTGTTTTGTTGTGCGTGTGGGCGTGTCTTCGGCGCAATTCACAACATATGCTATCACATTACGTAGATGGCCTGTAATGCGCTTCCGTTTTCCAGCGGGTAATTGCCACAGCAGCCGTGACTATTGTCAGTGAACAAGGGAAGATGGCCAAAGGGGGGACGGGGGGGGGGGGGGGGGGGGGCGTGTAAGGACAGACCAAGTTTGCGGCACAGTAAAGGCGCCGACGCCGAACGGCGTTTTTTCGGCTCATTTGTAGCCGATACTTAAGGTCGCCTGAGATTTGGTTTTGTTTTGTTTTTTTTTTTTCGATTTTTTTTTTGGTCAGAGACCCGCAATTACACTTCCGCTAAGGGGCGGGAAGGAAAAGACATAAGAAACAAAAAAAAAAAAAAGAAACACGTTGAATCCGAAAGCGAATACGAAACCGAAACCAAAAACCAAATTTGGTTCATTCGTGCCTCATTCAGTGATCAAGCACTCATTAATTTATTCATTCATTCATTCATGCATTCATTTGTTCATTCATTTATTCATTCATTCATGTAGTGTTGATTACCACCTTTGGGTCTTTGGGGGGCCGCTCCAGTCGCATCTCTTCGTCTTCGTCTTCGTCTCCGTCTCCGTCTCTATCTATGTCTCTTTTGGGCCGCGGATGCTTTTCCTAGTGCAAAAAGCACAATAATTCAAAACTCATCTTCGCCACTGCTGGACTAGAAATATACCCTGTAGGCAGTTACATGCTGAATTTGAAGGCCGTTCAATTATTTAACCCACTCAAATTGAGATTTGCGATTGACAATCACAAATAGATAATCGGATAGATCTGCCTGTATAGTTGTGGAAAGAATAAAAGTACCACTCGTACAAGAAACGCGTTTAAAATGAGTATTTTGTGGATGTGGCAAAAAGTGGGATGGAAAATAATAAACCTTTTATGTAGGAGGAAAAAGATGAAGAAAATAATGAATAGTACTTAAAAACAATAAATGTGCACTTGAAATAATAAAAGTACGAAATAGCTAACACGTTTTCTATATAGTGTGTCAGTGGTATATATTTATATATTTAAAAGCAATAACTTAAAAATCAACCAAAATAGCAAAACTAATGGTTTGATGTTTTTTCTTTCATTTTTTTTAACATGTTTGTGGATCTTTCTTGAACGAAGTGTAGTTTGTACGAGGAACAAAAACAAAGGTAAAAACAAAATACATATATATAAAAATTAAAAAAAAAATAACGCCAATAGTTGCACGAAAGGCGGCAAACAAACAAGAATCAAATCCAAATTGGTTTTTTACTGGTTATTATTTTTCGTCTTTCTGATTTATCTTTTGTAGCCGACATTAATCATAGTTTTTGGGGCTTCAATCGGCGAGCGTGAAAATAATATTTATGCGCCGCTTTTACGGAACGAACATAGAATTCGAGATGCGAGATTCGAGATTCGAGATCCGAAAAGGTGTCAATCGCTTATTTGAGTTGATGAGAAATGCAGAGAAAGAGCAGAAGAACAGTAAATGAGTGAATTGAGAATGCAACAGTGAGAAGAAGAACGAGAAGAAGCAGAGATGCCTTGTG
This sequence comes from Drosophila demipolita, assembly GCA_035042405.1. Taxonomy (NCBI): domain Eukaryota; kingdom Metazoa; phylum Arthropoda; class Insecta; order Diptera; family Drosophilidae; genus Drosophila; species Drosophila demipolita. The sequence goes on from JAWNLI010000488.1 coordinate 950,271, forward strand.
TTTTTGCAATTAGCAAATGTGCCAAATACAATCGATCGACAAAATGGTGCAAGGTCATCGGGTCATGGAGTCGGGTCACTATCCGAATGAGAATACAAAAGCAACAACAACAAATCGCAAGTCACAATGAGCGACTTGAATCAAGCAGCGACAGATATTGTTGAGTTGAGATAGTTAATTTTCTTGAATTATTTCAGTGCCATAGGTTGTAATTATTATTTTTTTTATTTCCTTAACACATTATGGAAGTGTAATAAGCTACTCATATATATATATACATATATATATATATAAATATTCTTGATCAGCATCAGAACCCAAGTCGTTCTAGCCATGTCCATCCTCCCGAACAAGTTAAAGAATTGAAGGTTAAAATATAAATTTTTAACATTGATTAATCCTTTATCATATTATCGAAATTTCTCTCTATAATCCACAATATTATAGATATGTCTTTTACATATTGAGCATTGTATATTCGAGTTCTCTCTCGACTTTCTTGTGAAACACAAATGGTTTGTTCTCATCTTGATTTATATAGAAACAGACTTCAGACAAGCAAATCGGTCTGCTCTCCAGTTTCTGGTGTGAAAAATGTTTTTTATGGGCCGATAAATGTATAAAACAACTACTCAATAGGTCATTATAACTATTATTATCATGACTCATATCTCAAATTGTTAGACAATAATAATAATAATAATAATATTATAAAACAAGATCACCTCAATTATACTGCAATGAAATGCCAAAGATACATTTTTAGTCCGAACATGACCCATGGAAACAGGATAAAAGGTCTCAAACTCAGTAGCTGGGACGTTGGGACGGACGTGTGGACAGGGGGACAGAAGATGACAGACTGACCCAAACTGCCAGAGTAGAGCAGTTAACACAGACTCGCAACAGACGAAGTCAGACCGACAGACAGTCAGACAGACAGACAGACAGACTGACAATGATGACGTTGCAAGTGTACAACTATCTTGAAGACTGAATGACAAAGGGGAATGCAAGCAAACAGAGAGAAAAGAAGAGAGAGGAAGAGAGACAGATAGAGAAATGGGAATGCGGGAACCTGTTGCAGTTTCGTTTTAGCCACTTGAAAAGCAATTTTTTTTTAAATTTATTTTCATTTATTGCTTCATTTTTGTTTTTATTTTTTTTTTACCATTACTTTTTCCGTGTGGGCCATTCCCATTCCCATTCTCATACCCAATATAAATCGCATCATATTCTATTCCCATTCTCAGCTGCTTATGCGATTAGAGCAAGAGGAGCTCAGCCCGAACTGTTGATGATGCCGATGCCGTCTGCCTGCAGTCTGTTTATTTGTTTTGAGAGCCAAGAACAATTCTCCTTCTCAAAACCTTGGCTTGGTCTCAAAGGGCCCGGACAACAATCGAAAGTAATATAATGAAATATCATGGAACAAAAATCAACAAGTAACAAGTCTCGCCTTGAGAGGGACATAGAGAGAGAGAGAAAAATAGAGAGAGAGAACGAACAAACTGATCGACTATACGATATCCTATATACGCAGTTCTAGTTAAGCATATAATAAATATATATAAATATTCTTTTTCTCAACATTGAAAATACATATTCCATTCAGCAAACACTCTTTATTGATCCCAAACAATATGTGCAAGCAAGAGAGAAAAAGAGAAAAAATACTATTTGCTAGCTCTTCTGTCTGCCTGCCTGTGACGACACTTGCCTTGATTTTTATTATCTTGGGCTTTTCCACTGGCTTACACAGGTACACACACACACAAACAGCACACAGACACGCACACATGTGCATTTTTGTGCATTGTTGCTGCACTGCCTTTTGATTTATTGTTAGCAGGAATAACACAGAGACAATCAGACAAAGAGAGACAGAGAGAGAGAGAAAGAGAGAGAGGGAGAAAGAAGGGGCTAAAGGCATAATGCATAGACCAATAACACCAACAACAACAACAACAACTGCATTGTTGCTGCCAAGCGCAAATCGTTCTCCCATTTGTTATTGTTGTTGTTTTAGTTCTTGCATTCCGCACTTGAACATTTTACCTTTTGCCAAGAATTGTGCGTGACTCTCTCTCTCTTTTTGTTGCTCTCTGTGTGAATCTTTACGAGTGTGTGTGTGTGTGTGTGTTGGTTTCTATTCTTGTGCGGGCGCAGCAGCCAACGGCGACGTTGCCGTCGCATTTGTAGACAGTTCATTAATGTTATCAACAGCATGGGGTATGAGGAGAAGGTAGGTGGAAAGGGAGGAGGGGGAGCTGATCGCTCATTTCGTTTGCATCTTGGGCGCATCGTTGTAGGTAACAACAACAACAACAGCAACAACAATAAATCGTGCAGCTCGTATTACTGAGTGCAGTTGCTGCGCTGCTGATGCTGCCTGGGTTTGTGGCTTTGCTCAAATCAATGTTAAGCTGCAAAGCACTTGTTGATGTTGTTGCTGCTTTGTTGTCGTTTCTGTTATTTGCAGAAATGGGCCAAATTCGAGTTAATAAAAAAATAAAGATACAAATAAAACAACAAAAAACACAAAACTGGTGGCAACTATTAACCAAAAAAGGACATGACAACATGCGTCGTTCACTTGGCCAGTACAAATTGTCAAGTTGGACGAAACGGGCCAGGTTGCATTTTATGGCAAACTTGTTGACCAGATGAACTACTTTCCAGTCGTGCAGTTGCCGTTAGCTGTCGTTGCAAAACAAAAAAAAAAATTAAATGCTTAACTCACTTGTGTACTAGGGTTCCAGGGTTCCAGGATTCCAGAATTCCAAAATTCCAAATCGTTGATTGAATTTGATTATCTTCACTCCTCGCACTCCATTGAACTATTTGAGTGGATCGAGAGCGAACGCGACAGAAAAGGAGAGCGTTTCAGCTCTAGAAAATTCCCGTTCTTGTAGTTATTGTTCTTTTTTAAGCACTTGGTTCATTCACTTGTTAACAGCGACAAAACATGAGAACCTATTTGCAACACATAAAAAATCAAATCGTAAATTAATTTTATTTAGAACCAAAAAGAACACAAAATAGAAGAAATAAAAAAAATGCTAAGAAATAGGTTTTTGTTATTTTTTGTGAGAGGCATTGGTGTCAATTAGTTGATGCCAGATCCGTTGGCATTAAATCGGGCAACGGAACATTTCCCAAATTCTACTCTCTAAAAAAAACTAGTTGAGGAAGAGGTAGAGGAGCAAGCAGCAGCCACCGGCAAAAGGTAAGCCGCAAAAATCGTTATTTTTACGGTTATTGTAAATAAACAAACAATATTAGTGGCTAGCCATTCATTGATTTATCGCCCAAGAATTATGTTATAAAATATTAGCAATCCATACATCAGTAAATCACTTGTGCATAAATATATATAATCAAAATGTACATACTTTAATTAGCCGATTTGTTGTAGTTTTTTTTTTTAAGTATTTAAATGTATTTATAATGATGACAGATGACTGCATCTGCATTTGCTTTAGCAAAAATATGCATTTACATCGCAAGTATTTAATATTTAATATTTATTCATTTTCATCATAGATCATACATCATTTAACCGATCGCACATAATTTCGAGAATTTATGTCATTTTAATGTCGTTGTTTCTTGCAGCTGTTTGCCGGTCGACGTTTTAAAAATACTAACAAATTAAATACACGGGATACACAGAACTACAGAACAAGTATAAATAAAAATAAAAATAAGACGAAAATGAAACACAAAAAAAAAAAAAAACAAGAAGAAGAACAACAACAACACAAACAATGCAAACGCTTTAAGCACTTCGCACGCACTTTCATTATTGTTGTTGTGGTTGTGCTTGAATATGTTTGCAAAGGCAAATTGCATTTGTTGTCATTTAATATAAAGTGAAGCACAGCAATGCTCTCGTTAGCGTTACGATTATCATTAATAAGAATTGACACAAGAACCAAACTACATAAAAACATAAAAAAAACACTGACGAGAAAGACGCCAAAAAGACGCGTTGGAAACACCGAATTGAGGCGCACGCTTCTGCTGCCGGAACGCCGTGTAAACAACACACAACCTGCCAGCGTCGCGTCACGTAAGTAACTGAACGAAGACGTGACGCGGCAACAAGACCGGCGAGGCCTTCACGTCGCGTTCGGCTCACTTCGTTCGGCTCGCACGAGACGCTTGTTGAGAGCGACGACGGCCACGACGACGTATGCGAATGCAATTTTATAAAGCTTCTTATAGCGATTCCAACAACAACACAAGCGCAGCGCTGCGCTAAGGAAGCTGCGCCTGATAATGTCAACCACCCAACAATCCCCCATCCCCTTCCATTAATCGAAAAAAACACGTGGATTTTTTTTTTTTTTTTTTTTTTTTACATTTTTTTGGTTTTTTAATATATTTTTTTTATAGTTTTTTTTGTATTTTATTTATTGTTATACACTCAACAGGTTCATTTGTATTTTACATTTATGCTGATAATAATTTTGTTGTTAAATGTTTATTCTTGTTGAATTAACTTCATAGTATAAGTATATTTAGTTTAAATTTATAAATTTGTGCAATGTGCTTGCTTGTATGTGTGTGTGTGTGTGTGTTTGCGTGTGTGTGCGTGTGTTATATGCAATTGGTAGTTCTTGTTTAAGGACTGTTAATTGTTAGGTGCTCAACATTTTACACTGGGTTCTCAACGAAAAGAAAAAAAAAACAAAATCATCGAAAATTAATAGATAAAAAATAAATGATTATAAAATGCTAATATGTAGTTTGTTCTTGTTTGTTGTTGTTGTTGTTGGCTAGTATGCGTTGTTTTTGTGTTTGGGTTAGTTAGGCCTTAAGGTTCTATGTAGATTTTATTGTTTCGTTTCGAGTTGGTTTTGTGTCTCACTTCTTATGGCCATTCTAATTTTAAAGTTAGTTGTTTGGTTTCATAATTATTATTATTTTTTTTTCAGTTTTTCTTTTAATCATTATCAATAATTTTGTTCTCATTTAAGATTAACATTAATAGAAGAAGAAGGAGAAGAAGCAATTACAACATTTCGTTTGAAGTTCTTGTTTCGATTGTTTCGCTTGTTTGCTCGAGATAAAAGTTTAGCGCAGTGTGTAAATTGTCTCCTTTTGTTCTTTATATGTTAAATGTATAGATATTCCACATTTGTATAGTCTAACATAGTTTATATATAGAAAAAAGTTGATTTAAAAAAAGCTAACTTTTGCCGTGTGTTTTTGTGTATTGCCTTAAACGACTGGTGGTTCAGTGCCGCCACGAGCCTCATCGACCCTATAAAGTAAAAACAAAAATAACGAAACATAAAATAAAAAAATATTAAATTATGTAAAATATAAAAATATAAAATATGTATATAAATATATATATGTTAAAATTTAAAAATGTAAAATATGTATATAAAAACATATTACAAATAAAGTGTAACTGAAATAAAATATAAAAAATATCTTAACAGTTGTGCATAGGAAAACATATAAAATTTAAAAGCCACGTTAATAAAAACTGGCTAACAAGTTGATAAAGGCCTGAGAACACAAGCTGAAAACGGCTTTCAAATGCTGAACATATCGTATGAGTCCATTAAATGCGCTGACTGCCATTAAGGTGAGCTTTAAGCTGCCAAATAACTTAAAAGCTTTCCCATTAAATGAGCCTTCAATGCACTGTCTCACTGACTCAACTTTGAAAGCTTTTCGTCATTATCATTATTATCAAAATGCTTTGCCGAATTAGTATCATTTCAACTTAAGTTTCTATAGATATTTATAGTCATAACCGTAAATGGTCAAAGCTAAACAACTGCTAAGGGTTAACTGAGTGAGTTGGAAGCTTTATCGCTTTGCATTCTTTGTCCTATTTTAAAGTGTTTCAGACTTTGTCTCAACGCCTGCGCCAGCAATCATTATATATTCAATTATATATTTTTATATATATGTATATGGTATGCATATAGAGACATACCAGTTGCTATATCCACTAGGTTTATCATAGAATATATATGTATGTTTGTATAAGTATATATACGTATATAGCAATTACTTGTTGTTAGTTAATAGTCGGGCATGTGCCAAAATGTTCGAGATCTGGCCAGAACCGGAGTTTCTCTACAGTACTGGCTCAATTAATCAGTTTCTTAATTGCTAGTAACTATTAAACGTCGTTTTTAACAATATTTTTGCGCTAACTACATATATGGGCAAAAAAAAAAAAAAAAAAATTACACATAGACTATATAAGTCAGTAAACATTTATGTTTTTTTTTTTTATGTATATATATATGGTTATATCCTTTAGGATCTCTTAGTACACAGTTATATCCAATATTTATCTATGCTTTAGCTACAGTTTCTTTCTTAAATACTTTGTATATATATGCATGTATATGTATATTTATCTAACATGATATCTTGCAATGACATGGCACGATTAATATTTTTTGGTGTATTTTTTGGGACCGGGCGCTTAGCTGGGCGCAAGCAGCAGCCAGATGAGGCTGGTTGCCAGTAGGGCCAGTGGCGCCACTGACACGCTCCTAGGCCGCACACTTGCGTCGTAGGCGTTGCCATGACTATGCTGCAACCCTTTAAAGTTGGGTCGCGGATAGATGATGTGCACCGGCGGCGGCTGATCGATGGCATCAAAAAAGTTTGGATCATAACGATTGTCGTTGGAATCGTAGTCGTGGTAGATGAGATTGGATGGATTCCATAAGTCGCTAAACTCCGCCAGAGCCGCATTTAATGAGCAAAATTAACAAATTAGCAGCAGCAGTAGCAATGACATGATAAATCCAAAATGCCAGAACGATTTTTAAGAATGCCAAACCCAATTCCTTGTTTTATGATTCCACAAACTCTTTCCAAATAAATCAATTTCGTTTTCTCAATGTCCGACAGCCAAAAATATTGGCCAAATAGGGCAATACTGATTTGAACTTACATTAATCGTATCTCTCTCGGTTGCCTCATCGAGGAAATCCGCAATTCAAAACAAGCAAGGACATTGAAAGAACGGGAAGAGCATAAGACTCACAAAATAATAACAACCCGATTAGAAGCCCAAGCGAACTAAAAGACCAGTAGCTACTCACACGGGGCAGGTGTCCACGTTGACGCCGTTGATGGCGGCCATGCCCACATTGATCAGTCCTTTGTCGTTCTCAACGCTGACGATGCAACCGTTGAAGTTGTGCCTAAAGCGATCACCCGTGAAACTCATAATGTTCGGTGTGCCACCTAGGGATCGAAATCGAAATCGAATTTGGATTGAGAAGCGAGCACAGAGATGTGATTGGTTTTTGAGACCTACCAATGAATACGTTGCCTGGCAGATGCATCTTCTTCTTGCCGGTGGGCCGCGTCTCGAAATGCTCGGAGAGGCTGTCGACCTCCAGGATGGCTTCGTTGTCCACACGCTTCACAACCACATTGTGACGGTGTCCATCGTGCACTTGCTTCTTCGTGTAGCGTGTCATGGCCTCCTCGCCATCGAGTCGCAGTGAGAGCTCCACATAGCCCTCGACAATGGCAATGGCTATGAAGTCCTGTCCGGTGAACTCCTCGCCAAGTTTCTGGCCCCACCACATTAGCAGGCCATCCGGCTGGCTCGTTGAGAAGACAATCACTGCCATGGTAGATTGTTGATCCACCTCGTGGTTGAACTGATCGCGATCCAGCTCCAGATAGCCATTGCCGCGCAACGAGGCTTTGAAGCTCACTTGGATATCTGACAAAACAGGCAGGCAGGCAGGCAATTAAACAAGATCAAGGATCAGTAGGATAACATCGAGAAACTTACGATCCTCACAACGCTTGCCACTAAAGCCCAGATTGCAGTCACAGATCGCTTGCTGCTCCACTTCGGTGCAAGTGCCGCCATTCTCGCAAGGCTGACTGGCACAGGGCGACAATGCATCGTCAGCGATGGCTGGTGAGCTGGGCAGCTCGCCATTGACTTCGCTGATGCCGATCTCATTGAGATCGCCACAGTTCTGCACATTGGCCGCATCCTTGATGTCGGCCAGCAGTTGAATGGGACGCGTCGAGTCGAACAGCCGCGAGATGCAGCCGTCGAAACCATCGGTGATGTTTACATCCCGATTGATCTTGACCGTCGCCCAATCGTAGCCACCCACATAGAGTTTCGTCGTCAGCGAAAGAATTCGTCGTGCACCCGGCGCCTTGGCACGTACCTTGTCCTCATCCCCGACTCGGAGTATACTTTCGCCCTGGCGGCGCTGCAGCTCGACCCGTGTCCATCGGTGCAGTGCCAACGGTTTCCGGGAGCGCACCACAACCGGCTTGAGCCGTGCCGCCGTATTAATGACCAGTTCGACGTGACCATCGCGCAGCAGAAGGGCAACATAATCACCGCTGGGCAGCTCCGATTCCGCCGTATAAAGCAGCACTGCATTCTGCAAACTGGACGGACGCAGCGACAGTGTCACATTTAGGCGTTCGGCACGTGGAGTTCTGCAAAACATTCAAGGATTAGAGGAGCAAAGTTCAGTTCAGTCTCATTATTCGATCTAGCGCTGGTTAGGCAGATATTGTAATGAGTGGGCCAAACGACTTGAGAGTTCCATTAAATTCATATCCTAAGCTAAACTTTGCTTTGCTTAGACATAGTCAAGAGTTGTTGTACTATGTGGGATCTGCGTTTATGAAGTGACCAACATGGTTGGTCCCAAAATCGCTTAATATGATAGATTAGTATGAACATTAGTAAGGAACATTTTCTCTTATATGGATAGGATAAGGTAAGGTAAGTTTAGATCAAGAGAGGAAATGTAGAGTATCCTACGTTCATTTAAAGAACATCCCCACTTAGATGGATAGGTATGGACAGATCAGGAGAGAGAATATACGAAATTCTACATGATTTTAAGAAACATCCTCACTTAGATGGATAGGTAAGATATGGTAAGGTAAGGTCAGCGACGAGATCTAGGATATCCTACCTTTATTCTTGGACAGATCAGGAGGGCAAATCTAGGATATTCTACCTGAATTCAAGATACATTCTCGCTTAGATGGATAGGATAAGGTGAAGTTATTTATGGTCAGATCAGGAGAGAAAATCTATGTAAAATTATGGAACATCCTCACTTAGATGGATAGGGAAAGGTAAGGCCCTGTCAGGAGAGGATTCACCACTTACTTGTAGGCTGCATAGCTGTTGCGCTTGAAGTTGAGACTGTGCTCGCTGAGATGTTCGATGTACTGGCAACGGTCGCCGGTGCGGTTGAGTGGGCAGAGGCATTCCATGTCCCTTTCGCGGTTCTCGCAACGTCCGGCGCCGCAGAGGCCGGGTGTGCATTGGGTGCCTGGGACGGTACAATTGCGACCCGTCCAGCCCTGCTGGCAGATGCAGGTGTAGGCCTGTTCCGTCTGGCTCTCGAGGCAGATGCCGCCATTGTCGCAGGGCTTTTGGGCGCATGGCTTGCAACTGGTGATGCCCGCCTTCATCATGGCCTCCTTCATCAGCTCAATGGTGCGGCCCTGCAGCGTCAGCCGACTGATGCAGCCAACAAATCCCTTATGCTCTGTGACCGCCTCAGCGGGCAGCTGAGACCAGTTGGGCACACCGCCAATATACAAATCGGAAAGCAGCTCCAATTGCGGTGATTGACTGAGAATGGGGAAGGCGACGGGTCGGTTTTCATCCAGCTGCATGTAGCCATCGCGACGGGAGCGCTGCACTCGGATCGTGTGCCACTGGTTCAGGTTGACGGGCTGCTCGGCACGCACCACCAGCGGCTTGCCGCCGAAGTCAAAGCGGAATTCCGCGTAGCGATCCTTTAGCGAGAGGGCGATGTAGCCGCCACGTGTCTGGCCATTGAAGAGCAGCAGACCGGTTGGTGATTCCGGTCGGAAGGTGACCTCAAAATTGAACTTGATCGTGGATTCCGGCAGCTTTGGGAAACTCATGTAACTGGACGCTGATGGGTTCAGCTGATGAAAGTGTGGTATGGCACCAGTAATGACCAATATGCTCGGATAATCAACGGTTTCCCCATCGCTGTAGCTGGCCTTGCACACATAGTTGCCGGCATCATTTGCTTGCACATCCTGCAGCACCAGCTGCTTCTGTTTATGTGGAACCAGCAATTAGAGCGAGATAGAGATCAAAAGAGAGAGAGAGAGAGAGAGAGAGAGAGAGAGAGAGATAGAGATACTTACATTGTGTACGTCACGAGCCGATTGCAGTTGGCCATATTGACGGGTCCAGCGATAGCTGGGCTGACGGCTCTCATCGGCACCGCAGCTGAGCTCAGCTTGGTCGCCCGCCTGGGCGTGAACGATCTTTGGCTGACGCAGATCCTCCGGGTGTGGCTCCGGCTCCGGTTGCTCCTCCGAATCTGGCTGCTTCTCAATGCTCAGTTCATAGCTAGTCGTATACAAATCACCTTCATCCGTGCTGCACTTGCACACATAGACGCCAGCATCGGCGGCGGTCACATGACTAAACACCAGGCTGTTGCCCGATTGCTAAATATCAAATAACCAGTGTGTATGAGAGAGAGAGAGAGAGAGAGAGAGAGAGAGAGAGAGAGAGAGATAGAGAGAAATTGTGGGAGGCGAATTATAATTATAATTAAAGATTATATTGAAAGACCTCATTTCGAAATTTAAATACAGCTCTTAAATCGTAATAGTTATCTAAATATGTTATCGGTTCAATTTCATTATTTTATTTGAAAATATTTAATTTTTTGTTTAGTTTTTAAGAACTTATTGTTGCTATCTATTTAGGAACATATACATACTATAAATATTATTATCAGGAAAACTAGGTAGAGATTTCTAAATTGTAGGAAAAAAGTTATCTCAATATGCAGAGCAATTTTATATTCTGACATTGGCTTTATTGTTACCTAAAACTCTAATCAAGCATAGGAATGTTAGAATTTCATAAATATGGGACACTAACCTGAACATTGGGTGAGAGAGGGGCACCATCGTAACGCTCCCAGATGACATCCGTATAGCTGTTTGCCGACGAGTAGCATTCAACTTGGGTGGACTCGCCTGGGCGCAATTCCGCCGATTGCTGGTCCAATTTGAGGCTGTAGTCGCGGGGCATCTCTGGCGGCAGATATCCGGCTGCAGCATCCGCACAGTACGAGCACAGAGAAGGATCATCGCAAAGACACAAAACACGGGACAGCACAGTAAAGTAACAATAAGAGCGACGACGAAGACGACGACAACGTTGAAGACGAGGAGGATTTAAAGATGTTTGTGATTCGGCGTTGCAACGTTCACAATTTGGCGACAATTCACAGTTTGAGTTATGTGATGGACAAGTGCACGTAGATGTGTGTGTGTGTGTGTGTGTGTGTGTGTAGTTGGGTGTGTGTGTGTGGCATTGAGATGAGGAGTAAGATAGTAAAAAAAATATACAGAGAGAAAAAGCAGTTAGCAAAATAAATGTAAAAAATGTCAATTAATACAGATAATTTATGCGATGTTTATCGAACGCTTAAGCGATAGATAAATTAACAAAAAATCTATCGTTTTCTGTGCGTGTGTTTACACTGAGTGTGTGTGTTGTGTGTGTGTGTGTGCGTTCGATACTCATCCCATGTTTTAGTAATTTTCTTTTTTCTTTTGGTTTTTAGCATTTTGTTTCCTAGTTAGACAAATAAATACATAAAAGTTGACGGGGGGGTAGAGGAGTGAGTGGAACGGTGATTTTGATACAAAATTAACAAAAATCGACAAAGGATAAATAAATAAATGAACAATTTAAAGAAGTACCATGGAACACATCAAATACATCAAATAATACTAATTATTTCTACTGTTTCGAATCACACAGAATACGAGTACATATGTATGAATATGTGTGTGCGAGTGTGTGTGTGTGCAAGTGTGTGTGTACGTGTACGTGTGTGTGTGTGTGTGTGTGTGTGTGTGTGTGTGTGTGTGTGTGTGTGTGTGTGATGAGAGAGGTTTACGAATGCGATTGTTTCGCTTGTGGCAGGTTATTCAACTAGTTGTTGATGTTTAATATATGTGTGGATATTTTTAGGGTGTGTATTTTTGGATGTTGGTATTTTCTGCCTACTATGAGACAGATGACAGACATGGATTACCACTAGACCAGTACGATTTCATTAATATATACTTAGCTACGAACATGTTTACAAATTTATATTCATATTGGCAATATATACTCAAACGATACAAAGTCTACATTTATCGATAAGTTTTTGATGGCAATTTTATTTCGATCGAAAGATTTGTGTTTTAGTTTACATAACGGTTGTTTTTTTATCTCAATTTCAATATTCTTGTTCACTAGTCAAGTGTGCGTTTGTGTGTGTGTGTGTGTGTGCGTGTGGAGCATTATTTACAAAATTTTGCTTGGTATTTATCAACATTGATTTTTATACACAATTTTTATGGGGTTAGTACAAGTTGTTGGTATACATACATGCGATAATACAAATACAAATAAAAATCTGGAAACCATTTTTATTTTTTTTTTATTTTTTTTTTTGTTTTGAAGTCGCGATGGGCATCAAAGTTTTTGGTGAAGTTGATGGTGAAAGCGTGGTTTGACCAGACACATGCGCGAACGGCCCTTGCAGGCACGTTTTGTGTTATCGTTATCGTTATCGTTATCGTTAACTTTACGACTTACAGACTAAGAACCCGCGCACAGTCAGAAAAGCAGCTAACGGTTATACCCAAAACACAGACTACGTCGCTTTTGTTACTGTTGATGTTGCAGTGGTTGTTGTTGTGGTTGTTGTTGTTGCAATTGCTTCATCTGTACTCGTGTTGTTGTTGTTGTTGTTGTTTGTTTTCTTATTTTTTGGATTTTTTCGATTCTGTTTATATCTAGATTACTTTCTTAGTTTTAACGTGAGTTGAGTGCATGTTGCGATTGTTGCAGGTTTTGTCGTTTTGCATTTAAAAGTTGTGCGCCTACAAACGAAGTTAGAGGGGGGCCAAACAGGTAGATAGATCGATAGCCAGATATAGATAACGATAAAGAAAAAGCGTAGATATAAAGAGAGAGAGAGAGAGACAGATAGAGAGATAGAGAGAGAGAGAGAGAGAGAGAGAGGAAGATGGAAATAAAGAATGCCGAAGATTCGTTTTCTCAGACAGTTTCTTCTTCTATCAATTATCTGACATCCTGATGAGAAAATGGATCTGTGGCATGTAGGAATTATGATGTGTGGGGGTGCAGAGAGAGAGAGAGAGCGTGTAGGCTAAAGGAGAAGAGTAAAAGGGTTAGAAGAAAAGTGAAAAACGGTAGAACCAACCGAAACGTTTTGCCAACTGCACAATTTGACGCTTTGACATTCCGGCACCATGTGGGCGATCCTGTCGCTGTTCCTGTTTCCATTGCTGCTGCTGATGATTTTTCTGCTTGCGTGTGTGACTCTTCTTCCAGCGCTTGAAGTTGCCCAATCCAGTGCCTGCACCTGTTCCCGTTCCCGTTCCCGTTGCCAATCCCGTTCCGATTGCAGTTGAGCTGCCGCTGGCCGCTTTGCTGGCAATGTCACGCGTGCAATTGAACTCGTCCGAGTGATCCGTGCAATCGTAGATGCCATCGCACACCATGCTCGACTTGACGCATGTGTGTGGATGCGAAACGCATTTGAAATCGTTGGCCTGGCAAGCGTAGGAGATGGTCGAGGGACGAGGTGGCGCTGCCAATGGCTTGGCTGGTGTTATTTTGCTCACTTTTAAATCTATTTGCTCGCAATGCAGCAGCAATCAAATTGTCATAGATATATATTTATACATATATAGTATTGATGTGATCAACGTATTTGGGATCGTCGTATAGAGAGCATAAATTACGAGATTAGCATAGTGACTCCTTCAGCCACGGTTAGTAAATACAATTTTTTAATGGCCTGTTTTCAGTTCCCCTACCAGATTACGCATACGCACCGATATCCAACTTAAATATATTGCAAGATAATACGGAATTTCTACACTGATTGTAACAACAGTGTTTAGTATAATTTTCGGTGAGGGGTGTGCTCGGGGAAAAGTGGGACTAGATACAGATGAACACTAAATTCTAACTAAATACTTGCTACAATTTTTGTGGCAGGAATGTTTGTGGTTTTTTATTTATTTATTTGTTTGTTTGTTTTTTTTTTTGTTTGTTTAGTTGGGCGAACAAAATGTTTTTTGTTTTGTTAGTTGAGTATTTAGTATTATATGTAGAAACAGCTTTAAAGTAGTCAGTAATAATATATAGAGCAAACTTCATAAGACATATTGTAAGAAAATTAAAAAAACAACATAATAACATACCAAATTATATGCAAGTCAAATAATCAAAAATTAAAAAAAAAAAAAAACTTCTCATACAAATAATAAAAAAATAATAATAATAACAATTAAGTTGTCCTGGAAAATGAATTTGGTATGTGATTATTATGTGATTGCATTCACACACCTTTACATATATAGAAAACCATGCAGGGGAAATCTTGGCTTCCCTTATACGGCTTCAAATTGTACTTATTGGCTAAGATTATTCGAAGTTGATTTTTTGTTTTTTATATTGTTGGTTGCAGTTGTTGCGGTTGTTGTAGATGCGGTTGTTGTTGTAGCAGTTGAGTTGATGTTGTTGCAGCATTGCATATATATATATATATATATATATAGTATTTATATATGGTATAAATATATTTATATATATATATATTTTACATACATATATATATGCATATATATTTATTTATATGGCATATAGTGGAGTATGTTTGCATATATGGTTTATGTATAGATGAGAATAAAAAATTGAGTTTGTGTATTTTGTGTAAAGTTTTTGTTTGTTTTTGATTGTTTTGTTTTGTTCGTATCAAATGCAAAGCGCCCAAAACATTTCAAGTTTTTTTAGTTATATTATATATATATATGTGTGTGTATGTGTTTTTTTTTTTTTATTTTTTCAATATTGTAATGTATTTCATTTTGCATTATTTATTTTGCACAAGCGCACATGTAAGAGAGAGAGGGAGAGAGAAGAGAAAAAAGCAGTAAAGAAAGAGAGAAATAAAAAATATATGTTTATCAAAAAAATGATTCGTTTCAAAAAAAATTTGCCCTAACATCATAAAACAATAGCTTCAATTCATATTATTTGTATTTTCTTCTAAGAACTTTAGATGATGGCAGATCAGAGCTAACCGCAATAAACACAAAAACAATTTCAAATATTGAAGATAGAAATTCAAGTAATTTTAATTTTTATTCGTCTTGCCAATTTACTGCAAATATTGATTGTTAAGTTATAAGAAATTCTTTTAGATTGTACGAGGACTCCATTGATTTTAAGTTATTCAACGCAAAGGTACAAAATACGAGTATCTAAGACAATTTACGGTGACATTTTGTAACTAGAGATTATTTACAAATACATTAAGTTTGTATTTATTCTTTATTTTTTTTTTTAAAGATTATTGAGTATTTTTCGAGTGCAGGTGCAATTTGAGTGCTTTGGGTAGAGGTAGGAGAAGGATCAGAGAGCAATGGTAAAAAGTATGTGCAGTGCATATATATATATATATATTTTTTCTTTTTGATTTATCATTTTTATGCGTATTAAGACAAAACACAGTTGATCTACATATATACAATGCCGATGATCACGAACACGTATTGATCGATTGATTGAGCGAAAGTAATCCAATAACCATTTCAAAATTAACACATAAAACCACCTGAACGAGAAACGACAAGAAGTAATTGTAACCGACACCAACCAAATGAGAGATCCAAAAACCAATACAAAAAAAAAATAATTAGAAACCATAAACACAATAATTATAAGCCTTAAAGGATAATAGATATCTTCGGCCTGCCGAAGATTAAATACCCTTGCATAATATTTATACCCGGTAAACCCTTCTGGGCATTAAACGAACAGATCACTTTTTATGGTAAATTAAAATAAAAAAGAAGAAGACAGACATTTCTTTATCACAAAAATGAAAGTTACTTAAAATTTAATTTAATTTAAAATTGATATATATTTGATATGTCAGATTCGGAGTACTAAAATGAACTGCCAGGGTATTGGAAATAAAAAAAAAATGTCAACATAAATCAAATGTTAAAAAAAAAAAACCAAATAAAAAGAATTTGTTAGAGTTTTATGTGCTTTACACTTTAAACTTGTATTGCTTGTGTAAAATGTTTGTTAATATTTTGTTGTTTTATTTGTCAAAAAAAAAACCACTACTGACACTTAAAACGTATTGGATTAAATATGCTTCCATCATTACTTTAGCTGGTACTCTTTGCTTAAATATTAGAGTTACAATGGTTAATGGCTTATTGTCATATATACAGAGTGTGTAATACCCTAAAACCATCAGTTACATTTCCGTTAAGACCATATTGTTTTTCATTATTTTTTTGGCAGTTGTTTGTTGCTTGTGTGGGTATTTTGAAGTGTTTGTGTGTGTGTGTGTGTGTGTGTATGATTACATTTGTAGATAGTAAGATACTTGGTTATCAGCTCGCATATTTACAAAGCTCGTTTTTGCTGTTCTTGTTTCTGAATTCATTTTACAAATTTATGTGTATGTATATAAAAAAAAAGAAAGTGTACTTCAACTGTTTGTAAGTAGGTGACGAGTACGTGGCTTGCTGTGTGTGTGTGTGTGGGTGTGTGTGTTGTTTAGTTAATAGTAATTAATTGAGATTTACATGTACATATGGACATACATATACATATGGATGTTGGATATTGATAGATATTTATGTTTAGAACAAACTAAAATCAGCGAGCGAGCGTTTCAATCTTTCAATCTGCTCTTCGGTATTTTGTTTTTTATTTTTAGTTTTTTGGTTTTTTTCTTTCGTTATATTGCCAACAAAGCCTAATCCTTTTGGGTTTTCATCTCCTTACTGATATTCCGTCATATTCTGTTAATAATTATATATATTTTTTTTTTGCTTTTTTTTTTTCGTTCTTTTTTTGTTTTTTTTTTTAATGTTTCATTTTGCATTTGAAATTTTGTAACCTAAGAATCGTAAAAAGTTGTGTTTTTGTGTGAGAGAGATAAAAAATATATATTTCTGTTGCATTTGTCGGACCTGACATCTGACATAACTAAAGGGTTTGTGTGTGTGTGTGTGTGTGTATTTTGTGTGTGTTGTAGAGTGGGGTATTGGTGGTGTTGAGTGGATTTGGGGTAGGGGTCTACTCACGCAGGACACGCAAATTGATGGAGGTGGAAGGTAAAAACTGTCTCGAAGAGCTGTCAAATGAATCGCAAATATAAACACCGGCGTCTTCCGTGCGCAACTGTTTCAGGAACAGCTCCTGGCTATCGGGACGTGCACCATTTGGCAGCGGGCCTCCATCCGCGCGGTACCAGCGGAACTGCAATGGGGCAAGCATTTATTATGGATACAGAATCAGTGGAAGTAGACTTGGAATTGGAATCGGAATCGAAAAAGTTTATTGATTGATGAATTTATCATTTTGTAATCGATATGATTTGTTTAGATGATAGATACAGAATCGTAATCGGATGTCGGTCTTTACTCACCTGCACATTGCCGCGATGCTCGCCACGGTGCGTGGAGACAATGCATCGGAGTTGGATGCTGACGCCCTCGCGATGCTCCTGCAGTTCCGTTTGCGATGGCGGGGTGTACAACGTTGGCCGCCTGACCACCACCTGAGCGGTCTTGCTATGGTTGCCGTACTCATTCGATGCCGTACAACTGTAGCCGCCAGCATCCGCCGGTGTAATGGCCACAAAGCTCAGCAAAGTTCCGTTAATGTGCACAGATCTAACCAGAAAATCAAGGAAATGGCCAAAAAAAATTGCATGTTAACAACAAGCTAATAAACATATTTAAGAACTGCATTTTTTTTTATTTTTTGTATAGTTTTGGCCATTTGTGTAACCTACAAATGTTTGCATACACATTGTATTTTGGCTGCAACAATTTGTGTTGCAAATAAGAAATTTTTTGTTACTATTTACACAATAACTCAGACTTGAAATGCCTTTGAGTTTTTCAAAAAAAAATATATAATAATATATGCTGACTTAATGGTGCAAAATTGTAAATAAATAAATGAAATGTATATATAAATGAAGTGCTTTATATATTGGTCAATAGATTTTACTCTATCTTTTTAATTATATTTCAAATTAAAAAAAAAATCATAAATAAAATAACTAGAACATAAATTGACAAAAAATAAACTGAACTTTAAGCAAAGCTAAATCTATGATATATTCGAAAACTATAAATCAAGAATATATAAGTATATAAGTAAATATATTTAAGATATTAATAAAAAAAAATATCGTAAATTAATCGATTTTATTTGGGATGTAGTTGGAACTCACTTGGGCAGTTGTCGGCCATTGTCGGTTGCCCAGTAGACATTGTGGGGTTCGGCATTGATCACTCTGCATTGGATTTCAATATTGGTATCGGGCTCCACCTCCAGCGGTATGTTGGGTATGAATGTGATCTGTGGCAGTGGCTGCAGCACCAGTTCGCGCACTACATACGTTATTAGGGAGCCGCGATCATCGAACGCATTGCAGCGATACTGGCCCAAATTGTCCTCCTCCACAAACGTAATGGTCAGCAAATTGCCTTCCGTATGAGCATTTCGTAGAAGCTGTTGTCCATCAACTCGAGCCCAGGTTGTCCGATAGGACGCCAGGTCACACGTGAGGTTCACATTGTCGCCCAGATTGGTGTGGAACTGTTGATTCTTCTCATTGGGATTGTAATACGGATCATGCTCATAGGGATCATGCTCCACATCGCCACTATCTATGGAAACAAAATCAATGCAAATTGGTTTGATAAATCTTTCGCGACTTGAACAGGGCTTGTTAAAGTTTATAAATTTGATCCGGATTGGAAGGTTATATCATAAAAATAATTGTTTTTCAACTGGCGTAACTGCATTGGATTCTTGCGGTGGATAACAACTACAATGGATGCTTGAGCTGGACAGTATTGTGGACTCACCGTCACCGATGTCGCCGCGCTTGGGTTGGACTTCGATGCGAATGCTGACCTGGTCGTTGCCCGCTTCATTTGTGGCCGAGCAGGTGTAGGTTTTGGCATCGTTTTGTGTGACACGGTAGATGTTCAGATAGGCGGTGTTCTGGTCCCGACCAGCTAAGCTGAACTGATTGGTGTTCCACTCGACGGCAGGACTGGGAACGCCGCTAGCGTAGCAGGTGATGCGCACCTCATCGCCCTCGGTGTAGCTCTTCACTTGCACGTTCGGGTCGAGGGTAACGACAGGCGGCTCAATGACATGGATCGTGGTGGTGCCGGTGGAGCGTCCAACGGAATTCTCAGCCACACACTCGTAGTCACCAGCATCATCAATTTCAATGTTGTAAAAACTATCGAGAGAAGTTACAGATAAGGATTAGCAGATGCACTTGGATGGATAAATGGATGCATTCACTCACGTTATTCTGTTATTCCCCTCCGTGTACTGGTGCCGGCGTGACAGTGGTTGACCATCGATGCGGCGCCAATGCACCGTCGGTGCCGGTATGCCTCTGGCATTACAGTAAATGGATCCGTGATCATTGACCGTAAAGGTCTTTGGATACGCGGGTGTTATAGAAACGCTCGGAGCCTCCCGAGCTGCAAGCAAGTAAATTATGGTTGATGTACAGATTAGTATTAGGATCAGACAGTGCGGACCTGTCTTATTACCGACTCCGTTCTTGTGCACTTTGTGCATTGCATAATAATGCATTGAAATATCAAATGCAATTATTTTTTAAATATTTATCAAAAATTATTTATTATATAGTTATAGAAATGAAGAATTTAGCCAAATTCATCAATTTACCAAGTTACCAATAGTTGTTTTTGTTTGTTTTTTTTTTGGTTTGTTTTTAGCATTGTGTGGAAAGCAACAGGAAGAAAGAGAGCAAAGAGAAATGTTATGCACCCAAAACTCTTTTCATATTCCATATTCTTTCATCATCTCGTCTTCACTATGGATGCTACAGCATTAATTATCGGCCTATAAATATATGCTTAGGAACGAGGCCAATTGGCACGAACTATATGTTTAGATGTGCAGAAGTCTGAAGATCTTAAAAGATCTCCCAAACAAGAGGGTCACCTTTAATTAAAGCCATTTATAGACTAAGCTGACTAATAATATATATATATATATATAAATATATATAAATATTTATACATATATACGTATCAAAAAGGCTCTGAGCATAGATCTGCTGAGATCTGTGGAAAAACGAGATGATGCTGGATACGAATGTTGAATATATCTGGATCTTACATGACTATATCAAATAGTAATTTGTACAATATATAACTATATATATATATATCGATAGACTTACGTTCAACGCCGATAAAAACGCTGGAGTAATCTGAACCGTACAGGTTTTCGGCTGTGCATGAATAGTAGCCACGATTTTCGGGTCGGGCATTGATGATGCGCATCACGTTGCCCGTGATTTGGACATTGGACGCCATCGATCCGCCATCCTTCATCCAATGGATGCTGGGATAGGGTGAACCGCTGGCCTCGCAGGTAATGCTATAGTCGGTGCCCTGATCGATGGAGACGGTATCGATGAGTCGCAATATGGATGGCTTAATGCTGAAAAGTGATTGGGAAAGTTATAAATTATGTGTTGGCTTTGCCAATGGTAATGATTCGCCTACCCTGTGCCAGGTAGCGGCAACTGAGGTTCCTCAATGTAGACGCGTGCGGTCTCCGTGTAATTGCGACGTGTGCGCGGATCAAAGCCGATGCACGTGTAGTCACCCGTTTCACTGGCCCTGGCGTCCTGAATCTCGATCTTGTTACCAGTGATGATAACGTTGTCCTGCGAAGTCAACGGATAGCCATTGTGCAGCCACTTAAAGAGCAGGTTAGCATTGCTGGTGAAGTAACAAGAGAAGGTCACCGTATCCCCTGGCAGGCCCCTAAAATTCTCCGGGTCAATGTATACCCTCTCTCGCACTGGCATTTTCTGCGGTGCATTGCCACGCACATAAACCTCCACTTTTTTCTCGTCCGTTCCGTAATCGTTCTGCACATGGCAGTGGTAGCTTCCCTCATCCGCTTTACTTGGCAAATCGAATATCAATCGATTGCCAACCGTTCTGGTCCGTCCATCTGCGTGGGCATCGACATGTGTCCATTTGATTGTTGGCGTTGGATTGCCCTCCACCTCGCAGGTAATCTCGCTCGGCTGATTCTCATCAAAGGTCACCGTGCTGGGCAGATTGACGATCCGAGCTTGCGAGCGTTGCGATTGTTCTATCCACAGGAACGGTAAAAGAAGGTGACGAAGGCATTAAAAAATATATATAAATAGGAATTCCAATAGTACAAACAATCTTTATTGAACAAAAAAACTAAAAACAATTTTCATATATTTTTTTTTTTTCATTTTTGAATTAATAAATACACAACAAAAATGATGATAGTAATTTTGCTATGCAAATAAATGCAGAACTATATTAATAGTTTCACTTATGTCATATAGGAACTGTTCTAGTTCCAAAATGTCGCACGAGTTACTCTTAAAGATCTGTCGAAAAATCTCTCAAATTAACTTGCAATAAAGGATATATATATGAACAATCTGTCAAATATTCAATTCTTGCATGAATCACTTTGTTTAGGCTAATGGAAATTCTACGAACTTCTATTATATTATTTTATATATTATGTTTAGGTAATTGAAATTTGAATATGAGCAAAAGCATACAAAATAAAAGCAACTTAAAGTTGAATAGGAGAAAGTAGGGATTGAATAGCTACCATATCGATCCAACATTTCTTCGGCATATCCTTGAGGCGAATGCCGCATAATCATTTGATTGCAAGGATTAGTCTTATATTATGTTTTTGGATAGCTGCAATACTTGCACTTACTTGAGATGGTGATGGCGACCTCATCCTTGAAGATGCGCGAAGTCTGGTTGTTCGTGGCTTGACAGATGTAAACGCCAGAGTCGTAGATTTGCAGATTGTACAGCTTGAGAACACCGCCCTCGATTTCGGCACTGTTGGGCAATCGGCTGCCCATCTTGGACCAGCTGACATAGACTGGATCCTGCAGAGCAAAATAAATATATGCTGATCAAAACAATTCAATCTGGAATGCGCAAAGAACCTACATTGCTCCACATCATGCGACCATGGCAGCGCAAGGACATCGATCCGCCCACTGGCAAGATGGTGATTTGTGGCTTCGATATCGACACGACGATCTGGGTGCTTATATTGTCGGGCTGCTCGCTCGGTGGCTCCACGTCATTGCCTAATTGATGTAGAATTATATATATATATATATATATATATATGTATATGTGGATTAGACTCCAGACCAATATATAATTAAAGGTTAGCGGATTCAACTCAATTACAATTGGATTAGTGACTTGGTTGCGGCTTATTAACTTGATCGGATGATAATGGGTGTGGTGCGGGGTTCGCGGATTTTGTTGGACTAGAGTTCAGTATTGGTTGGTGGGTATGGAGTTCTTCCAAGTATGAATGGTTTTAGCCACCAACTACTACACACAGATAACAGCAGAGAGTTTCCAGCTACGGCTGTGATTGCCTTTGCCAGCTCAAAGGACTACAGTAGATTTGACATACAGATACTACACTATAGAGTATGAGATGTAATTGAGTTGTCCAGCTAGTGGGAGCGGATTCTCAACTCAACGACTGCATAGTACTTAAGGGGGGCAGGGAAGAGGCAAGTGTGGATTTTATCGGATTAGTAGCACAAGTATTTAGGTGTAAAACCGACTACGTAACAGCGACAGCAAGTTCTAAAGAGATGTTTTTTTTTTTCTTCCCACTGTACAAGTATATATATATATATATATTTTTAACCACATAGTTATCCATCTATGAATACATTGCATAGCGATGAGACACATATAGCATTTATTTTCTTTGTACACAAACAAATTACTTTTTGAAGAGGTGCTCTATATAAATAAGTACTAAACTATTATATAAAAAGAGTTTAAGTCGAGGCAGCAATTATTATTTTAAAATTAGCCTTTGTCTCGCTCTGCAGTGAAAGTGTGAAACACAATTGGAGAGAAGGGGAAAGCCTACAACGAACGGTGCATACACCGAAATAGGAAACACGAAGGAAAATAGGAAAAAGTTGGCATCTACGCATTTATCAACAATTATTATTATTAATTTTTAGTTTTATATTATTTTAAATTGAAAAAAAATATATATATTTTGGTTAGATATTTTTTTTATGTAAAACAGAGGTTTTTTTTTAAAATCTATATTTAAATAATTAAAGCAATTTCTCTAGTTTAAAAAATTTAAAAATTACAAACATAGATATAAAAGAGGGGGGGGGGAGGAGGAAGAATGTGTATACACTGGTAGAAAAACGTTAGAAAACGAATGTCGGAGAGATGAAACACATGGAACAATCTAAATACAGACACATAAATACATACACACATATGTGTATATATATATATATTTATATATATATATATATATATACATATATATTTAGGTATGTGCGAACTAATTGATTGATTTCACTAGTTGGTGAATGGGTTCTAAGTTTGCAGTGTACGAGTAGTTCACAATATCAATAAGTAATAAGTGAAAGATATATATATATATATATATATATATATATATATAATATATTTATATCGATAAAATAAGGAGAGAGAGCGATAGTTGTATGCTGTGTTTGTTTGGTTTTGTTTGATTGATTGATTGATTGATGGTTGGCGAACCTCGCAGGTGGCAGCCGTAGCGCAGTTTGGTAATATTTCCTATAATTCTGTTGCCCTTATAAATCAGCAGGGTGTCATTGTACGATATTGTCTCGTTGGGTTCAATATCGAACCGAAAGCCGTTGCAACAGAATCCCATGCTTATATCGCATATCTTGGGCGGCTCTTCAATAATGCGAGATGTGTCTAGAATGTGGATGGATTGTATGTTTTGTTGTGATGATTGCGTTTTTATTTCTCAGATACATGATTATTGATGGTTTTTTTTATTTCATATTTGTATTTTGTTTTTGTTTTTGTGGATGGTGTTGTGGTAAAAAAAATAAAGTTGAGAGATTCGTTGTAAATTGTATAAAATATGATTGAGAGGCAGATTGAAAGAACGAAAGAGAGAGAAGCTATCTTATAGTAAGGCGGAGATCGATATAAATAGATGAAGTGGATAGAAAGGGAGAGAACTGAGGTAAGCGGAGATTATCAGAATTGGTTCATGAGTCAGTGGAGGATTTAGGTTTGGCAAGAGCTTTGCATTTGGCTCAAGCATGGTGCCCTCTTCGAACCCAAACTAATGACTTAAATCGACTCCGGAATGATTGGCAAATAATATTGTTGACATGTTACACGCCATTTATGTGACAGGAGGCAGTTGACAGTACTCACCGAAGTCCTGGCAACGATCGCCATTGAAACGGGGCTTGCACTGGCACTCCACGTAGCCGCTGTTGCCTAAACGACAGCTCTGGGTATTCTCCTCCTGGCAGGGACAGGCTTGGCATTGACCATTCTCATTCCGATAGTGCATTGGGGCGCAGTTCTCGCACGAGTTGCCCGTGTAGGCAGGTGGGCACTGGCACTGCTCAATGTTAAAAACAGACTTGGCACCCGGCGCCGGGTGGTCCAATGCCAGCTCCCATGTCACATCGAGTATGGATGTGCTAGTTGTCGGAATTCTGGGTGTGGCACGAATCAGCAGATGCTCAACGTTGCTTAGCAGGCTGAGGAAATCGTTCCGGCTGGCGGTAACGGCACTGCCCCAATCCAAACGCTGCCAATTATCTTCCTCGCTGATTCTGACACTATACTCATCCGAATTGGACAGCTCGTCGGGACGGGACCACATCAGACGCACCCCATTGCCAATGAGGATGACATCGTGTCCGGACTCATAATGGCCAACCGACTCGGTGGTTAGAGTGTACTTTAAGAGGCCGCCATAGGCATTCAGGAAGTTGCCCTGAACATTGCCGCGGATACTCCAGTATTTGGTGGTGAACGATTCGTAGTTGTAGGTGTACATGCTCTTGCTTATGTCCTTCACCAGGAAGCTAGATTCTTTCCCCACCTGTGCGCCGAGCTCGTCGGTGATCAGCACACGGTTTCTGAAGAAATCAATGGGAATCAGCTGGCGATAGAGCGATGCGGAGCGGCACTGGTTCGCCTGGCCGGAGCAGAAGCACTCAGTGCACCCAGTCTCCTGGTCGCGGGACAGACCGAAAGTTCCCTCGCGGCACTGATCGCACCGATTACCAATCACATTCGTCTTACAATGGCATCTGTTGCCCACACAATTCTTTGTTCCGTCGGTGTTGCACCAGTAGCAGACGGTCACATCGTCCGACTCCAGGTCCGGTGAGTTATCACTGCCCGGCTGGCAACCTGTGGAAGATTCCACATAGCCGGGGGCACAGCGTTCGCAGTTTTCTCCCTCGGTGTTATCGCCGCAATTCTGTACAAATTACAAATTTGGTCAGTTAGTCAAAGCATTCAAATAATGTGATCCTTAATCATATTGTGGAAATATGGAGATATGTTACATACCAGACACTCGCCTGTCTCCGCATCACATTGGGTGGCGTGGCCGTTGCAGGTGCACGCCGTGCAGAGCCCCAGATAGAGGCCTCCCTCTATGCGGTGGTAACCGGGGGCGCACCGTTCGCAGGAGAGTCCAATGTAGCCCAATGGGCAGCGGCACTCCTCCACCTCGTAGGCACGAGAGTTGCCCTGATTGTTGGGACTGGCAATGTCCAAGGAGACATGCTTGAGCGAGCCCTCCGTGGTGCCGGTCGTATACGTTGCCTTAATATAGATGGCATCGATATTGCTGAGTGCCATCAACATATGGGGGCGATTGGCCGGTTGGCCATCGGTGCGCTGCCAGGCGCTCTCAACAATGGACACGGCATATGAGCTGGACGTGCTGGGACTAACGGATGCCTTGCGAGAATGGATGAATGTCACACCCTCGTCGCTCTTGATGACCACATCGGGCGCATTGTTGCGTGACATTTGGCCACCGGGCAAAGGGCTATAGCTGAGCGTGTAGTTGAGATTGCCGCCGTAGGAAGTCAGCTTGTTGCCCAGAAACTGGACGGGCAGTGACCAGTACAGGGTGTCCGTGCTGTATTCGGAGTCGTATGAGAAGCTGATCGCGTTGGGCAACGTATTAAGTGGCACCAACTGTGGATTGGGCCCTGTGTAATCGCGGATTAGCGTGAAGCCGTGCGGGGCACTGGAGCGGCCGAAGCTGCTGCTGATCTGGTCGCGGTACAACGAGGTGCTCGTACAGTCCGTCATCAAGCCACTGCAGAAGCACTCAATGCAGCCGGTGTACGTGAACGAATTGAGATGGAAGCTGTTTGGTGCACAGGTGTCGCAACGATCGCCCTTGACGAGATCCTTGCACTGGCACGTGCCGTTGCTGTAGTGGTTGTAGGTGCCTTCAACGTTGCACGTCAGATCGGGCGTTTGGTGGCAAGAACCGCCAGGCGCGAGTGGATTGCCCTGATAGCCGGCAGCGCAGCTCTCGCAACGTCGTCCCACATAGCCCTCATAGCAATTGCAGATGACGTCGCCGTCGGGGCTAAGTTGGCAGCCGCTGGCAAAGTTGTTGCTGCTGCTGTGAGGGCACGGACAGTCGCGGCATTGGCCGCCGCGACGCGGATCACCGTAGGTGCCCACGGGGCAGCGCTCCGCAGTGTAGGTCACACAGCGACCCAGCCAGGGTCCGCCGGGCTGGCGCACAAAGCCGGGGGCGCAGGTCTCACAGGAGTCGCCAACATAGCCGGGCGGGCAGTTGCACTTCTCGACGAGGGAGGCGCTGCCCAGGCCATAATCAGATGTGCCTGCCGAGTCCATTTCAATTTTGACCACCTCCACTTCGCGAGCTATCGACATGTAGCCGAGGCGGATCAGAATGTTGTCCACATTGGCCAGTATCATCATGAGCTCCTCGCGTGTCGCCTTGCGTCCGTCGGGCTTCAGCCAGTTGCCCGGCACGAAGCTGATGTCCACCTTGTTGAACTGATTGGGCTGGGTGCGCACGGCGTAGGTGAGTATGAAACCGTTGCCGGTGATGATGACATCCGGTCCAGAGACTGGGCGACCATTGCCCACATAGTTGATCTCGTACTTAAGGTGGCCGCCGTAGGTCTTCAGCTGATTGCCCATGTAATCGCTTGGCAAGGTCAAATACGGGGCCTCCCGACTACTGTATTGCACATCGGAGGCACGGAACTGGAGGCCATGGTTGAGGTTGATCAAATTTTGGGAGGGCACATCATTGATCACGATCTGTTTATAGGGACTGAAAGCAACGCTGACCACACGATGCGATACGATTGGCGGCTGTATGGCGTATGTGAAGAGATTGGCACTGTCGCAAGAGATGCCGACACCGAAGCAGAAGCACTTGATGCAATCATCGCGGGAACGGGCCAGCATATTGAAGAAGCCGGCGGGGCAGACTTGATTGCGTTCGGGATTCACTGTCACGATCGTATCGGGAGTGACGAAGTGGGTGCCCATCGTATTGAGTATCTCGCAGGAGTAGGCGCCACTGTCCTGATACTGCATGTCCGGGCAATAGAGATCGCCACGTCCCCCCGAGCTCGTCGACACACACTTGTCGGCCACATGACCCCAATTGAGGCGCCACACAATCGTCGGCACCGGCACTCCAGTTGCTGTGCATGTCAAATTCAAGGACTGACCCTCCATCAGCGTTTCCGTGCGCGTTGGTGGACGGATTACACTGGGTGCCACTGTAAATTGAATTCCAAAATGTTGTAGTGTCATCTTATGGGAAATCACTGTTAAATAAAAAATACTTACTGCAACCGAACTCATCGCTGCCATCGTCGCAATCGGATTGCTTGTCGCACTGGAAACTTTTGGGTATGCAATGTCCGGACGAGCAATGGAACTCGTTGTACCTACAGGTGGAAGTCTTTGCATTTACGTCGCAGGACTGCTCATCGGAGTTGTCACCGCAATCGTCTTCGCCGTCGCAGCGCCAGATGCGCTCCACGCACTTCGAGTTGCTGCAGAGGAACTGATTTGGCTGGCATCGGCGTCCCTGGCTGCACCTGTGCTCGTCCGAATGGTCCGCGCAGTTGGGTACCCCATTGCAGATGTCCGACTTGTCGATGCACTCACCATTCATGCAGGTGGCCTGGTACTCGCTACAGGCTGTAGGAGGCCGATTGATTGCAGGGTTATCTGTGGAATTCAATTCAAACATACAAATCCGATTGTTAAGTAGAGCTCTGAATAAGGCACATCTGGCCTGCGGAAACGCGCTTACCAATTCGAAAGCCATGGCGGCATTATGGATTTTAAAAGAGATTTTGAGATATTAGAAAGTAATCGTTAGCAAAGCCCAATCGAGCTGAAGTCGGCCAAATATCAATAGAAGACTTTATATGCTCTATTAAATTGAATGTTTTCCATTTGAGAAATTTCGAAATATTTTGAAAAATATACATTTTTGTAAAGCTTAGGAGGGCTCTGATTGAATGTTTTTGAATTGGATTCGTATTCTATGCACTTAATGGCCAATTAATACTTTTACAGAATATATCCCTGTATTTCGAAGAGGGACTAGGTACCCGCCGGATGGTACCGAATGCATAGCCGAGAGACAATAACAACTAGCATAAATAAGCCAAAAAAAGAGATCTTTGGATTAGACCTAAGTCAGCTCTAAGTGGGAGGATTACTATATGATGTGTGTGATTGTTTACCAAGGCCAAAGAATTCGAGATCAATATGCGGCACGGTGCCATATTTGATTCGATTGGATTTGGGCTCCTCGTATTTGTGATCTCCCCAGGCTGCGTCCAAGCGATTGAGTAGCATTTGGGAGACAGATTATTGATCAATTCCCCCAATAATACTTACAGAAGCAACTACAACATACAATACACAACCATAATTCACTTACAGCGTTCCACAATCAGGTTGACGGTGACACTTTGGCCCTCGATGTAGGATGAATAGCCAACAGCTTCGCAAATATAGGTGCCAGCGTCCTCCACCTGGAAGAAGTGTAATTCAAATTAGATATATATTTTTATAATATGAGAAGTGTAATGCTTCAACTTACGCGTATGTTGGGTATTTCCAGGCGACCATTACTATCGGTGAAGCCGACAGGCAATGGAAGACCGCCGGGACGTGACCACCTGACCTTGGCGCGGGCTGGACCCTCGTCACGACAACGGAAGATGACCTCGCGACCTGCGCATGCCACAAGACACATTATTCAAGCATATAAATGGAATAGAAATAGATTGTGGGGGCATTTCAAACAAATTACTGGATCTAGTAGTCTAGGGACTATCATACAATCGTTCTGTGGGTAATATGTTTATGTGATCTGTTTGGATTGGGATTTTTAAAGGGTATCTAGCTGGTGGGTGCTGAGCAGCAGGTATAATTTCGAGAAGAATATACAACTCCGGAACCAATTTGCTGTGGTGCAGTGGTGCAGCGATAGGACGAGACGAATGTCAACTAGTTTAATATTGTGTGTAGTTAGGTCAACTTACCCTCCCTAATATATCCTGCAGGTATTTAATGTATGGGTTATGGCATTTTTGGTTGGGTTAAGCATTAAAAGCAGTCATTGAAAGGTAGAATATTATGTAAATTCGAGTAAACATATTAAGCAAATACAAAGAACAAAAGGAAACAAAACAAAATCGAAACGATCCTCGAATTCGATCAAAGCTGCAGTTGGGCCTTGCAAGAGAAGTACTTATTTAGACGTATCGATAACAGCTATATGTCGTCGCTGTTGTATCTATTGCAAGGCGTACTTTCAGCTGGACATCTCGCTTCTTGGAACAAACCAAACACAAAAGGGACTCGAAGTACTTGCGGAATACTCACTTTCTTTAATGGTCTGGCTACTGGGATAGGTCTTCAGATTCAGCTGGCTGCGTCCAGGCTGCGACGAATCGGAACCTGTGAATAGGAGGAAAATATATTATAGCATTTGAAAATGTGATTCTCTTGTAGAATATTATGCACAACATATATGAGCAATAAGTCCGATCAATCCGATTCCCGTTTAGTATCTACTTAGGTTACTTAAGTGGTAAACTGTTAGGATGGGTGTTGTTGCTGGTGGAGTTTGTGCTGACACCGTTTAGCTGGAGGGTTTGGGCGATGGGCTTGGTTTTTTGGTTCGATAACCACTTACTATCGATCTCATTTGTGATGGGCGCGCAACCGTGCTCATCGCTGGCATCGTACGGACAATCGATAACGCCATTGCAGCGCGATCCGAGCGATATGCAAGGACCATTCTCACATCGGAACGTCGTCGATGGACAGATGATGCGCAGTGGCACCAACGGCATTGTGCCTGTTGTCGATGTTGCACCTGATGAGGTTGTTGGTGCCGTTGTCGGGGGTCTACTGCTGCTGCTAGCTGTTTGTTGACCATCGACCATTTGTCGATCAGCGATCGATGTTCATGCGATGTGTGGATGCGGATGTAGATGGGGTGAGTAGATGTGTGCAGCTATGGCTGACTATAACCGACAGACTCTGCCAACACTGGTTACTTACCACAGTCTTGCTCATCGGAGCTGTCCTGGCAATCGGTGCGGCCATCGCAACGCACCGCCGCATTCACGCATTGTCCATTGCGGCATTGGAATTGGTGCGCCTGGCACTGCATCGGGTTGCATCGGGTTGCATCCTCATCGGATCCATCCGAACAGTCCCTGTAATTATCGCAAACGGCGGTGTGGGGCACACAGTCACCATCGCCGCACCGGAACTGATCACTGGCACAGCCTGCGAGGGATTGAAGAAGCAGCAATTAGTGAACAGAGTTAAACCAAATAATACGCATTTATTGAGTATGCTAAGGCTGTAAGAAGTTGAAGGCTAGGTAAAAATAAATAATGTCTATAGATAATTATTATTATTAGTATTTTTTTTTTTTTTTTTTTAAATGAATAATCATAAGGTCAAATTGATTTGAACAGTGCATACAGTGGAACATTTAGGAGTCTTGATAACTGACTTAAACTTGTAGTAGATTTCATTTTTTGTTTTCTCCAGATAGCATGCAACTGGCTTAAATAAAAACTTAGGATGCAATGCTAGACATAAATGTAAGACTACATTCCATATATTTATATATATATATATATATATTTATACGTATGTGTTAATGTATATTTATATATGTATATAGAATTTGAAATAACAACAAATCTTGTGAAAATGCTAAACAAGTTCAAAGTAAATGTGACAACAATTTGCTAAAGAAAACTTATTAACCAATACAGTTCTGTTCATCGGAAAAGTCTTTGCAGTCGTAGAAGCCATCGCAGTGCTGAGTTGCATTTATGCAAAACTGTCGATCGAAACAGAAAAACTCGCTATCCTTGCATTGAGTACCTGTTTTTAATATTATTATTTTTTTTTTTTTTTTTTTTGTTGTTGTTGTGTGCAATTTAGCATAGAATTTGATAAAAGCGTAAAAAAAGAAATACGTGAGAGATATTTAAAATAGAGAACAATAATGTACATAGGCGATTTGCATTTATTCAGAAAAGTTTTGCAAAAAGGGGGGACAATGTGATCAAGTGAGAAAGTGAGAGACACTGCGAGAAAGAATACAAGTGTAAAGCAGCCAAAAAAAAAGAATATCACTAATCCAGGTGCATACATACAGACATACATACATACATACATACATATAGTATGAGTACGAGAGTACATCAAAGACTAACTTAAAGTGCCTGTGCCATACTAGTTAAAACGAGTCTACTCCAAGGATCAAAGCCAAACAAAAGAAAAAACTAAAGTTTCGTTATGAGAAATGATAAGTATCTGATTTGTACCCAAAATTCTGAGCTCCCATTGGAATCAAAATATATATCTTCGGACCGCCGAAGAGTGCAGACCCTCGCAGAGTGTTTATGTATGGCAATCTTGATCGAATTAAAATACTAGACAAATCCTAAGTTATATCTCTTTTTGAAAAAAAAAATACAATTCTATTTTTTTACAGTTATTTAGCGATCGGCCACAATTATTCTGTTAGATGTGGTTGGCAGCATTCTGCAAAATATATAGTTAAGCAATAGCAATAACAATCCCAAGTATTCCTCGGTAAAGTTTGGATAGACAGTTGAATATGGCTATATCGACTATACATATACTCTGCAAGTGTGAATTAGTAATATATATAAGACACATTTAAGGCTCTACTTAAAAGTGTTTTTTTCATATTTTTCTTTTTATGTGAGTGAGATACTCAAATCCCCACAATTGATTTCTTTTTTAGTAAAAACATTTAGTTGTTATTTGGTGTGTCTCACTTGTGTGTGTGTGTGATTGTTATATGAGTGTGTGGGTGTTTGTGTGTGTTGGTGTTGGTGTTGGTGTGTTTTGGGTATGTGGGTAATACGAGTGGGGAGGGTTAAAGCAAAACTTACAATTCGCCTCATCGGAGTTGTCTTCGCAATGACGATGGCCATCGCAGCGTTCGCTTTCCGTGTAACACCTGCCACTGGGGCATGCATGCTGTGGACAGGGCAGTGGCGGATAGTGTGGATGACGTGTGTGATGCGTGTTGTGGCAGTCATGCTCGTCGCTGCGGTCGGTGCATTCATAATGACCATTGCACCGTATCGAACGATCGAAGCACGAATCATCGCAAAAGAATTGATCCAGGCTGCAATCTTTGGCCGTTAAGCGGGTGGTGGCTATGATTGCGATTGCGATTGCGATTGCGATTGCATGCGATGTTTATGTTGATATCGTTATCGATAACCGATTATTGATAACGGTAATGCGCGTGTGTTGGTGTGATGATGGTTTGTTTGGGTTTTTGTATGTGTTGTTTTTTTTTTAGCGTAACAAGAAAGAAAGACAAGAGAACGAAATGAGCAACGCTTGTTGTGGCAGTAGTCGAGCGAGTCATCAAAGCATCGCTTTCAAGCATACAAACACAAACCCGCTTAATAAGTACATATTATATATAGAATATGGTAAATACGAACCTGTCCGTATTGATTAACACTGTAATCGGTATGCTTAGAGACTAACTTAAAGCTAGACACTTAAATCGATTGGGTGGATAAGTTTTGGCATTGGTAGTTTTTTATCGATGGGTGTGTGGGTGGGCGGGTGGTGGGCTTGGGTTTGGGGCAGTGCTTTGGTTCATTTGAGTGTGGTGGGCGGTTTGAATGGAATCGTGTATATATCGTTACCCATTCCCAAGCAAAGTTTGGGCAATTCATCCGATTTGTCCAGGCAATCGGCATGTTTGTTACACACCAAATCGGCCTCAATGCAATCAGAGTTCGCGCATTGCCATTGTCTTAATTGACACCTTTTAATTGTTGTTGTATTTCTAAAAATGTTCCTGCCAGCTGTGAAGTTTTTTGTTGTTCCTATGTTTTGTGTGTGTGTGTGTGTGTTTGTTTGCGTATATATTGTTGTATTACGCCAAAAGAGAACAAAACGACAAAATAACAAACATAAAAAAAGCATTAAAAAATTATGCAATATGTTTTTGACTGAGTGAAGCAAAAGACAAAAATAAAGGCAAAGAGAGACAGAAAGAAAGAGGAGGAGAGAGAGCGCGAATGCAAGTGAAAAGAGAGCAATAGCAGAAATGAAAGTTATCGAAGGCATCGTTGAATAGCTGAGCAGAGCGCAGGCAAAATCAAATAGGAGGAGCTACGGAAAATAATGTCGATAACACTTTTCAATAATTATCGATTCTTGAGAAGTACGTGCAAGCGTTACAAAAGAGTAGCAGCATAAGGAAGTGAGCGAAATCAGTGCAATCTGAGAGCTTAAGCTGCACAAATAGTTATCGATAGTCATTCATTGCCAGAAACGATCAGTGCTGATACATTTGCTGGCAAATATGTGTATGCTGTGTGATTGTAGATAGTATCAATAATATATGTATATGTAAATGTATAATGAATGCAATTGTTACCCTCGCAATCGAGCTCATCGATGCCATCGATGCAATCGAATTTATTATCGCATCGCAGCGAAGAGTCGAGACAGAGGCCGCTGCAGGCAATCTGATCGGGCGCGCAGACGCCGACTTCAAAATGTGGCAGATCAATGAAAAGATGTACAAAATATCAAAAAATAAACACTGTAAAACGCAATTTGCATAACAAATAACTCGAACTACAAATACAAAATACAAAATACAAATGCAAAACTACTAACAAAACTACAAATTCAAAATTGAACAGCAAATCGATAATAATCACCCAAAAACAAAATACGATAAAATTACATTTGCAGTGCTTGATTATCGATGGGTAGGACGGGGAGAGTTGTGTTGAAAGTGATGGATGGGGGAGGGGTATTTTGAGATACTTATCTGCTTACCACAGTTGAGCTCATCGCTGGCATCGCTGCAGTCAACGATGCCATTGCAATGCAGTTTGGATGCAATGCAATCGCCAGTGTTGCAGCTGGCCAAATGAGCGATATTCAAATGATAATCGTATTTATGTTGTTGATGACGATGACGATGTGTGTGTGTGTGTGTGTGTATTTGGGTGTGGGTGTGTGTCGGTGTAGTGCGTTGTGTGTGGGGTACATAAAAGATAAGATAATGGATCAGGTTAAAACGATCAAATGCGGTCGACTGTGTGTGTGTGTGTGTGCGCGTGTGTGTGTATGTATGTTGTATCATGTCTTACAGATAGGCGTCTTCGCGACAATAAGTACAGTTACGCTCGTCGTTGCCATCGTTACAGTTGACGATACCGTTGCACAGCTGATCGTGCGGTATGCAATAATCGTCGCACTCGAACTCGTTTTCTAGGCAATGCTCTGCAAAATTGGGATGATTGGTGAGTGTGAATGCGAGTGTGTATGTGGGTGTGAGTGTGAATGTGAGCGTGAGTGTGAGTGTGAGAGTGAATAACATGGATTCAGTTGGCGCCTAAAGCTATTAGCGGTTAGCGTTTAGTTTTATTACTGAATAGAGTAGTCAAGCAAGAGTGTGTGTGTGTGAGTGTGTGTGAGTGTGTTTTAGCGAATAAATGAGTGTTTGTGTTTACCTGTGAGGCCCGGACAATCGAGCTCATCGGTTTGATCCTCACAGTCCGCATAGCCGTCGCACTTCTTCTCGAAGGGTATACATTGGCCAAAGTCACACTCAAAATTATACAAATCGCACTCATTCAGCGGATCGTTGTCGGGGTCAGTGTCTGTGTCAGTGTCTGGATGTTGTATATGGGTTTATGCATACAAGATGATAGAAATACGGAAAATAAATGAGATACTCCCAGAGAAAAAAAAAGTAGTTGAATGCAAACCCGCCCTCCCCTCCTAGCGATAAGTTAATTATATATGCATATGTAAAGTTTTAGGATAATTTCATTAAATCTAGCGCAGATTGTGGGAATCTTGAGCATCTACCATAGTTCGTATCGTCGTAATTGATCAGACAGTTGTACTCATCGGCGCCGTCGGCGCAGTCGGTGATGCCGTTGCAGCGTTTGTAACCGGAAATGCAACTCCCATCTCCGCATTGGTATTGGAAGCTCAAACAGTCGACGACTGGTCGGCTCTTATTGAACTTGGCATGGAAGTCTGATGTGGAAGCATGATGATTGATTGATGATATTGTATGATGGATGTTTGATGTTCATATTGTTGTAGTTGTTGTCGTTGTTGTTGTTGTTGTGGTTGTTGTTTATATTGTTGTCGTTGTTGTTGTTGTTTTACACAAGCATTGAGCATTGGGTCACAGAGAGCAAAACAGAGACAGAGACAGGACAGGAAGACAGCGAAAGAGAGACGACGATATTACACAGTTGAGATCGCGGATAATATCAATTGGGAGTGTGAAAAATAAGAAGATAAAAACAGATCAGTTAGCAGCATAAAAACTAAATATTCTAAATATCCTTTAGCAGTTTGCAAGGGTACGAAAGACAGGGATAGTTGGGATTAGGCGAAGTGCATTTATAGCAAAAAGCAATAAGCAGTAAAATGGTACCAAAATAAATGATAGATATATTTATAGTCTAGTGATTAGCTAGCTCCATTAAAATAGTAATTAAGCAATCTATCCGTAGTAAATTAAATCAATATTATAATATATATAGTCAAATTGTTTAATTACTTCAACATTTAAATTCTCAACTTGGTCACGTGTCAGATAATAACAAAGTGAATCAATTAATTTAATAATATTATCAAAGTGTGCATCTAGGAAATACATTAGCAGTGGTTAGTGTATAAGTAATTCAAATCGAACTGTAGCCAAGAATTCTGAATGCCAAATTGGGTGGAGGAGTGCTGGCTTGGGGATTAGGACATGAGTTGGTAAGTTAGACTTTCGTCGATTGCTGTATATTTGTGTGTTGTTATCGTTATCGTTATCGTTATCGTTATCGTTGTGATTATCGATTGGAATTATTGTTGTTCTACTTACGACATGCGCTCTCATCGCTGCCATCCCGGCACTGAGACTTGCCATCGCAGACCTGAGTTTTGGGTATGCAACCGCCTCCGCGCACACATTTGTACTGAGAATAACACATGTTTGGATATATATATGTGTGTGTTTGAGTGTGAGTGTGTGTGTGTGTGTGTGTGTAATGGTATGGATAATGGGGATGTGGGTGGGTCGGTGGGGAGTAGGCAGAACTAACCTTGTCATTGCTGCAATTGCACAGTGAATAGTCCTCATCCTCGTGCTCTTCGCAGTCGGGATCGCCATCGCAGACGCTCTCAATCGGTATGCAATCGCGATTGTGGCACGCGAATTCAATGTTTTCGAGGCAATTGCTTGGCAATGATGATGATGACCATGGCGATGACGATGACGATGACGATGATGATGATGATGATGATGATGAGCTGGCTACATGGTGTTTG
Source organism: Drosophila demipolita (assembly GCA_035042405.1). Lineage (NCBI taxonomy): Eukaryota > Metazoa > Arthropoda > Insecta > Diptera > Drosophilidae > Drosophila > Drosophila demipolita. The sequence continues at coordinate 987,228 of JAWNLI010000488.1, forward strand.
GATTTGTTTTTGTTTTTCATTGTGTGGATGATGTTGGGGGATGATGTTGGGGGATGATGTCGGTGTTTGGCAGACAACAAGGCAAATATGTATTTATAATAATACAAGCGAGCACGTTCATAAATAACAGAAAAGAGAGAGAGAGAGAGAGAGAGAGAGACGGAGTATTAACAGTAAGAGCAAGTAAGGGACAGATGCAGATACAGAGCTGTAGAGAAAGTGTATGCATATCAATTATAATAGAACAATAACAAAATACAAAGTGAATGGGGAAAATATTTTAAAATAACGTTACATTAAAAGCTAAATTAAACGGTTTACTTTATAACTTTTTGGCTGTGTGTGTGTGCGTGTGTGTGTGCGTGTGTGTGTGTTGTTGTTCGAAAGAGAGCTTAGCTTAAGTAAGTTTCCATGTTTAATGGACGAGTCACAGACATGGCATGCAATTTGCTGTGGCCCACACAACTCATCAAATTACACAAAACTAGCACCCAAGGATTGAGCAATGCAAGTCGACGCGTTGCTTGCCACTCGCAATATGGGGCAACGGTGCTCGTTACTTGCTACTCGTTATTTCAAACCCAACTCTTGAGCGATACGCAACAAGACGCTTCTCGTTGCTCGTTATTCGCTACTCGTTACTTAATTACCCCAACATTAAGTGATGGATCGCTACTCGTTACTCGTTACTCGCTAGTTTGTTACTTTATACTTAGGGAACCTACGCGCTGCACCTCCTCTCGTTGTTATTTGGATTGGGTTAGTGGTTGGACGCATTGTTGCCGTCACCAGGGTTGGTGGGGCGCTTGTTGTGTGGTGTTCCAGCAAGGCGGGCGGCACCCTTGGCCACGGATATACAGTGTTGGTTGTTGGTGCACGCGTCATGGGTCGCCGTGTGGTTGACTGGGGCACATAGTGTTCACAATTATTCTCGTCGCTCTTGTCGTTGCAGTGGTGGAAGCCATCGCAGCGCAAATGGATCGGTATGCAAACGCCGTTGTTGCACCTGAACTGATTGCTGCTGCACGGATTTTGTTGACTCGACTTATCGTATCTCTCGTGCGGCTTGTAGAATTCGTACTCCTTGGCATCATCTTCGTGGATGGGTATATTATTATCGTTATCGGTATCGTTGCCACGGCCCGTTTTGGACGGTGGTCGATCGTGGTCCGCATAAATTCGTATCATGCCATCCGCATCGAAGTAATCGATATCTTTATCGCGATTTCCGTTGATATCGTTCGAATCTGTTAGCCGAGTTTTTTTGTATTATTTTTTTTTTGGGTGGAGGGGGGAGGGGGTATCGGTAATAAGGTTTGTATCCGCATGCAAAACCGTTGATATTTATGAATAGGTAACGGGGATTATTGAGGAATGGATTGGAGATTGAGTTTGATTTTTAATGTTTATTTGTTGATAAGTTTTATTTTTTTTTTTTTTGCATGCAAATTTTGCAGTTGAGCCAATTGTTGTTGTTGTTCCGATTCGATTAGTTTTTGGACATTCGATAGCCAAAACCACAAACGTTGAAGTTTGTTTTTGTGTTATAATTTGTTTTGGACCAATTGGAAAGAAGAGAAATAAAATGTAAACTTGTTAAATAAAAGATCAAAACTTGGGCAGTTGGCACGCATAAAAACTACAACAAAGCCGCAAAAGCACCTTAAAAGTATTATCACGAAATGCAAAGGGGAAACACAGAGATGGGTAGCAACAGAGAGAGAGAGAGAGAGAGAGAGAGTGAGAAAGGTGAGACTGGTAGATACTGAGATTGAGAAAGAAATACAGAGAGAGAAAAACGTTTGCGCTGACACCAAAAGTTACCGGACTAGTTACCAAAATCAAGAAAGGCGGAAATCAGGGAGTCGCAAAAAGCAGTACACATAAGTTCTTATTCCATAACGCTGAACACAGTTATCGATAGCAAGGCGAGACACAGCACTTACCGCAGTCATCCTCGTCTGTGTTATCGCTACAATCGTAGATGTTATCGCACACCTGACGCATCGGAATACACTCACCGTTCCTGCAGCGGAACTGAGAATGGCGACACTCCTCGGCATCGTAGCCACCTGAGTGTTAAGTGTCTGTATGTTATTTTGTGTAATATGTAATGCTATGTTATCGGTCATCGGTGATATGTATGGCAATGTCTATGAGTGTGTTAGTTGTGCGCTGTGGGAGTGGCGATTGTGGTGTAGAATTATATATATTTTATATTGATTTATCGAGAACTGCAGCACTCTCTGAGCTGAGCCCGACCAAGATTGACAGCTGTCACAGCTTGAATTGATAAGTGAGAAACAGTGTTGTGTATCGATAGACAGAGGGAAGGTGGAAGTGGAGGCAGGAATGGGAGTGTGGGTTGTGTGACCAACACTTACCTGTATTTCTGAGCACTCTGAGCATTTAACTACCAACGAGCACACGCCTTACTCTCGCACTAAGACTCACACTCAGACCCGCAACAGAATGGAGAAGTCACAGATGGACATCGATACACACAACACTCACCATCGCAATAGCGCTCATCGGATATATCCTCGGGGCAATCGATGTTGCCATCGCAGAGCAGCTCCTTGGCAATGCAAGTGCCATCATCGCATTGCCATTTGTCGTACAGACAGGCTGCATGAACCAAAGGGGGTCGGAGGGGGAGCATAAACAAATTATATAAATTGCAAGAGTGTACACGACAGTGCACAACGAGAGAGAGAGAGAGAGAGAGAGAGAGAGAGAGTGAGAGAGAGAGAGAGAGGAAGAGGGGGAGAGGGTGCAGTTAAGACATACGGCAGCCTTCCTCGTCGGATCGATCGTTCGGACAATTTGTGCGTCCATCGCAACGATGCACAATCGAAATGCAGCTGAGATCGCGACAGGTGAATTTGCCCTTGGGGCACGTGAAGCGCAGCTTTGGCACAACTGAGCAGCACAACAAATTGAGAGAGAGAGAGAGAGAGAGAGAGTGTGTGTGTGAGAGAGAAAGAGAGTTAGGTAATGAGTTTAATTATTGATTGATGGATTGATTGATGTGTGCTGATCTAGCCACGGAATGTCAACCTTATCAGAACGAAAAACGGTTTTGAAATAATGCCTATAACTAAAAGCGAATTCAACAAATTAACGAATATTTCACAATTTAAAATTAATTATTTATAACACAAACACCACAAACTGTAAGTATTTGAAACTCTTTTAGCTATAATAAACAAATATCACTCATTATAATTTATAAATCAAGAGTATTTCAAATAAACGTACCAATTAATATTAAAGAACTTTTCTCTAAGAGAATAAGATCTTGAGAATCTTATGCATTGCTCACTAAATCAATATAAATGTTATACATATGCAGATGTTAAATAGGTAATATACAAAATATAGCTATTGATATTCATGATAAAGAAACAATTATATTTAATAAAAAAATCCCCTAATTTCTATTTATTTGGCTGGGTATATAAATGATAAATTTGCCATGTCAATAAGTATTTTAAGCTTTTCCTTCTTAAATTCATTTCAATTAATTTCACTGACTATTAAATGTTTTTTTTTTGTTTTGTACATTTTGCTGCTTGGCCTGGAAAACGAAAGTTACAATTTTATTTCAACAAAATAAAATTGAAATTTGAAAGAAGAATTAAACATTTGAATTCCGTGCAGATCAGCAAATGTTAGTTCTGTGGTGATTGATTGATAATCGGAGTGATTGATTGACTGAGGTGATCGATACTCACTTCCATCGCAGTGTTCCTCGTCGTCGCCATCGTTGCAATCGACGTGGCCATCGCATTGCTGGCTGGCGCTGATGCAACGACTGCCGTCGCGACACTGATATTCCGAGTCGCTGCAGCTTGCGGCTGTTGCACGTTAGTTACGGTAAGGGGATTGTTTTTTAATATTGGTTTTTAGTTTTAGTTGGCCCATATTTGTGTGTGAGTATGAGAGAGAGAGAGAGAGATAAAGCAGATATTATGGTTAGTGGTTAGTGGTTAGTTGTTAATAACTCAAGTTACTCCATTGGGCTTATGGGGACAGGTTACCGAAAGCAAACTTATTGTTATACCTACGGCCGATTGTGGATACTGCATCAGTAATCGGTATCGGTAGCGGTTATCGATTATCTAAATAACTTACTCACGAGTAACTTAGTCAAACTTAGTTAACGCATAGATGTCCCCAATTAACTGGGATTACGTCTACCAATAAAATACGTATTTTTATATATGCATTTGTATGTGTACAAACAGTGTGCAAATGTTTGTGTGTGTTTAAGTGTGTGAGTGTGAGTGTGTGTTTAAGTGTGTGTGTGTGTGTGTGTGTGTATGTATCTATAGTACTGATAGATCTGGTCTCAACTATGTACTTACGGCAATCGTCGCCCTCATCATCGCCATCGGTACAATCTTGGAAATTGTCGCAACGTTTGCTGCTATCAATGCAATCACCATTTCGGCATCTGTATTCATTTGAGCGGCATTCTGAAAGCAAAAAAACCAACATGGATTGTTTAAACATAACTCTCTATTATTATTAAACATACTCTGCGGGAGGTGCGAGAGGAGTATATAGGTTGATTGTATAATAATAATTCATAATTGCGCTCTTAAGTTGAGTAGAAAAACGGCATCACAGTTTCAATGTGAGTTTTCTGAGACTACAAATTCAATTAACACACTTTTGATTCTACTTTCGTATTTATAATTAAAATAATAATTTAGAAGCCATCCAGTTCATCATTTTCCTAAAAAAACGAAATAAATAAAAAAATATATATGTATTTCTATTTGGCAGTTACACATATATTTTTTGAACTGGCAATGGTGCAATTAGCCTCCAACCGGATGCATTTTAACAAGCATTTCCCAAACTTGAAAGCAAAAGTTTGTTAGGTGTCTGCCTCTGTCTCTGTATCTCTGTTGTGTGTGTACGTATGTGTGTGTGTGTGTGTGTGTTGTGTGTTGATAAGTTGATAAGCCTGACAACCTACTCGCCTTTGGTACACCACCAGCTCTGCTTTTGCTACGGCATCGTTAGCCACAGTTTCCGGTGCATGTTTTGCCTTTTTGAACCCTTTTTTTCTCTGTGTGCCCCACCACCCTTACCACCCCCCCCCCCCCACCAACCAAACTGATGCTGCTGCCGGTGTTGGACAGGATGCCTAAAATTCGAGTCAACTTAAGCATTTTCACAAATAATTTTCACACTTTTCATTCATCTTTGGATTATTGCCGTTGCTCTTGGCTCGGCGTGCTCGAAAGTATGCAACACAAAGTGGCAAGCATCGCGGATTTGATTACAAGGGCGTTAGACAAAGGCGGGTAGAGCGACAAAGGGTTGCGGAGGGGGCTTAAGCTGAGGGTGTGAGTGGTATCTGCAGGGAGCAGAGGCTAATTAAAAGCAAAGACAACAACTTGGCGCTGTGTCACTTAGCGCAAGTGTAATCAGAGACAGCTTTAAGTTTGCTCCAGCTGCTTCCTCGCACTAACAATAAAAAAATAATATATATATATATATAATAGATTGAGAATTAACAGACACTTTAGTTGCCATAGATTATTGCCGTAGGTTTCTTGCCCTTGATATTGATTTATTTAATTTTACACTGTAATTTAATATGTCACATTTAACATGAGCAACTGGAAGTGTTTTCTTGACACACAATTCCATCAAATCCTTCACCATTTGATCGGATACAATAAGTCCCATTCAAACACTCCTATCAACTTAAATCGGCTAATGTATTACGTATCTTTTTGCACACATATTTTGTAATTTTTTGTGATACTTTTAACTTATATCATTTTGTCTGCAAATTGCCATTCGTTTTGACTTTGCATCATTGTTGGCAAATTCACAGTTGGCTTCGTCTTTGAATATTTTTTATATATCTTTTTTTAATGCTGTTTTTATTTAATTGTTGTTGGGTTATTCTTGGCGCATTCAATTAATGCAAATGTATATTTTGTTTGTGGTTTGGGATTTGTGAGTTGGGTTTGAAGGTTTGGGGTTGATTTGTTTTTTGTGGTTGATTGGGGCCATTGGCCGCCAGAAATCAACAATTGTCGTCGTCGTGGTTAACCGCAACGCCAACTTTAACTACTTTTTGGGCGCTCACAAATCGTCAAAGTTTTTTACTCAGCTCGCAATTTGCAACACGAAGCTGCCAAAAGCGTTTTCTTATTATTATTTTCCTCTCCGTCGGCATGCACATAAGAAGTTTGTCTGTGCCGCAAATTGGCACGCCCCCTCAAACCAACCGCACCACCCCTCCCCAAGCCACCGTACCCGCGAGCCCGCTACCCGCACATGTCTTCACAGTAGCGAATGCTGTTTGACAATTCCGATTGAGATTGGCGGCGCAATGCGGCGCCTCCAAGTATGCAACATAATTTGGTAGGCGAGAAAGAAGAAAGCGAGAAGCAGCCAGCAAAAAGGTGCAGCAAACAAAGCGAGTAGGAGGCAAACAAAGGTTTTGCTTATTGACATTAAAGATTCAATAATGGCCAACATATGGCAGCTGCCGGATTTAACTGCCAATTCCATCAGCCCACACCAAAAAAACAAATATTACCAAATTCAAAAACTAGTAAGAAAAGGTAGAGTTTGCTCAGCGATGAGATGCCCAACGTATTTAAATATCAACTAAGAATGTAATAATCGATGTGTGCATAAATAATGTAAGTCAAATATGTAACAGATATATAATATATATATAAAAAGATTTCCAGACATGTCTATAGAAAAAAAGGTAGATGCAAATAAGTAATTAAATTTCAAATAAATGCATAGGCAATTTAATGATTGTTTTCTCTAAATGCGAATATTTATATATATATATATTTATATACATACATATTTATTTTGAAATAGACTTTATAGTTTCTTTTTTGCCGTCTATTTTTAATCTATTGCGCATAAAATCAGAAATCTATGCAACTCTCTGCGAACAACTCATGCGAAGAGGGTATGTGGAGGAAAGGCTTCCAATCATGTGGGAGGAAGTCTGAGAGAGCGTGAGTTATGAGAGGGGGGTGGGAAGGGGGGAGGGAGTTGGAGGCTGGCACAGATGGACAGATGGACAGGCGGGTGGTAAGCCATTTGCCGGCTCGTTTGATGCTCAGGACATAGGTAAACAAATTACGTGCAGCATTTATAATCCGCAGAAGAAATATCCAAGCAAATCAGGAAAACCAACCAACATTAACCGTAATATGTGTGAGTTGTGCATGTGTGTGTGTGTGTGTTTGCTTTTTTACTTTGTTTTCGTTTCCTTCTGCGACAGAGGTCAAAAAGTTCACACAAATTGGTTAACATTTGGCAAAACAGGCAAACAGAATTTGGTAAAATCAGTCTTGGTAAAATCACAGTTGCAGCAGCATTTCTTTGACTTCAGATGCTGCTGCTGCTGCTGCTGCTGCTGCACGCCTGTTGACTGTGCTGTGGTGTGGCAGTTGCCACACACACACACACACACACACACACACACACACACACACACGAAAACATAGAGCAGCAGCGGCCATTGTTTCTCGAAGTATCAAATGTCCGTGTGAAATTTCTCTCTGCTGCTTCAGTCTGCCTCTCAATCAACGCCTGGCGCTCTTTTTCTCTCTCTCTCTCTCTCTCTCTCTCCCTCTCTCTCACACTCTCTTTGGCATGTAATGAGAGGCTTGTCAGCAGGCGCACAGCAGCTCAAGTGAATGAATGACGAGCACACGTGAATATGTGCTTTGAGTGTTTGAATGTGTGTGAATGAATTTCAGGGTGCATCTTCTCTGCGCTGGAACTTAAAGCGCGCCGCCTGCAAGTATGCAGCACATAAAAAGAAAACGACGAAAACTTAAAACAAAGCGCTAGACACATAGAGTGGTCGCTGGAGAGAGGGAGAGAGGGAGAGAGGAAGAGAGACAAGTTAACTTGGGGCCAGGTACTAAATTCGAGACGATAATTGATACGCGGCGCAGGGAAAACGCAAAAGCGCACAAGTCAAAACCGCAAACAAACAAAGTTGAGTGGTGTACGGGTTTCAGGTGGTGCGGGTGGTGCACAATGGTTGACTAGATGGGTTTTGTTTGTTGCTGGTTAGCCATAAAAAATATATGAAATGAGCCGACTACCAGCTACCCTGTAAAGCGGATGAGTGCAAGAGCAATTATGAGCAATTATAAATTGTACTTTTTTAATCGACTGATAAATTAAGTAAGTTATTGTAAGGCATATATTGCATAGACAAATACAACAGATGCTTGTATTAAAATATATCCAAATGAATCTATAGATAAAAAGATAGATGCAAATCAGTAATAACCCTGTAAATCGGTTGAGTGCAAGAAATTTTACTTTTTTGTAATCGATTGATTGAAAGCATTTAAATATAAGTGAAACATAAATAGAAAGAGGCACCAGGTCTAAGACGAGTCAAGTATCTTTTAGACAACTATAATCAGAATCGATTTCCATGGGGAGGAACGGATGGAGCATACTCATCGGGCTCTAGACTAATATGTAGCAGTAGATAGGTAAAGCACATCATTCGGGATTAGAAAGAAGAAGATGAAGTCGGCTAGTGAAACTTATCTTAAAATTCGAATAATAATAAAAGAATAACTATAGGTCCAGGAGGGAATACAATGGAACCAACCAAGTTCGCAGGTCCAATAATAATGTATAAATTGAATATTCAATATAAATATTATACAAATATAATAAAAACAAAAAACCATATTTGCTACAAGCTTTAAACTTCAATAATTGCTTTCAAGTTTGTTTGACCTTTAGAAAAAGTAGCCTTATATTCACAATTTAAATTTTGTAAATCCATAATTTATACTTTTTAAATCTTTATTTATATTTATATCTGTTTTTACTCGTGTGTCAATCTTAAGTTGGGGGTTGATTAATGTCTGCCTTATTTTTCATGAATATATTGCAAAGAATTTTTATTCTCTGCTTTGCTTTTCATATGCTCAATTTTCTTAATAGAATTATTTACAGGGTATGTAAAAGAGAACGCCAAGCAGCCAACAGACACATCTGTTTTGACTGTGTGTCTGTGTGTGTGTGTGTGTGTGGGTTTGTCTGCGTGTGTGTGAGTGCTGCTGCTGTCGTTTAAAATCGCTTGTTTTTTAGCAGCTTAACAAATTTTGTTGTGGTTGCTTTTGTGGTTGTTGTCGTTGTCATTTGGTAGTAATAAAAAGTATTTTGATTTGATTATTGCTCGTTAGCGACGCTGTGAATTCCCCCCCCCCCCTCCACACACTTCTCCGCCCCACGCCCCCCCTTCATCCACTCACTCAACCACTCAGCGACATTTTCGGTGTGCGCTGATCGACTCATTAACTCACTTATTTGCCGCAAAGTGCACACAACAGTCACCAGCGCCACCAGCTCCGGCTCCACCGTCGCCTCCACCTCCGGCTCGTCGTCTCGACGACCCTAACCCAACCCGAAATGGTCTAAGAAAATTGGTTCTCTTTACCGCTTTAAAGCGATTTCGGTTCGAAGCCTTGCTTAAAGTCTGCCACGCAATAAACTGACAAGTTTCGTTCAGTCATGCAAATGAGTTATTAGGCAGCACATCATACCCCACATACCACCCCCCTCCCCCCACCCTACAACCAACCCGCACAGTTTTCCGCTTGTATATTCCCCCCTTGACTAGCCGTTGCTTTAATTAAGCCAAAAACTATAAGCGATAAGCATTTCGCCGTAATTTCATGGCATAATCGATTTCCGTGCGTTGCTCGTCGCGTATACGCAATATTTTTCCAGACAAGCGGAATTCACTCGCAATTGGAACTGTAAATGTGACACTAGCTGCTAGTGCATGCAACTGTAAAAGAATCTGAAAACACTCACACACACACACACTCACACACACACACTAGCACACACATGTGCAAGTCATTACAGCATATTTAATTGGTTTGCTGCCCCAGCTAAAAAAGTGAGATGGGCTGGCGCCAATCGGAAATCGAACAGACATTCAGTATTGGCCTTCTACTAGTAGTTGCAGTAGTAGACTACCCCCACTCCCCTCACCCCCTCTCCATCTATCTATATTTCTCTCTCAGTCATGCAGCCCCCAAAAAATTAACCTTCGGATTCAGCGAATTGAAGTGAGGCGAAAAGTCGACAAGTTTCGTCAAAAAGTGTTAAAAACAGTTTAAAAATTGTTGTTTTTTTTTGTGGCGAAATGTGTGAATTTTATTAAATGATTTTAATTTTGTGAATTAAATAAAGTAGAAACAAATGATTCCAGGAGTCATAAAATGAGAGCATAAAAGATCAAAAAGTACTTAACACTAGTCTTGGACCAGGTAGGATAGTATTTTTCAATATTAACGACAAAAACTAAAAATAATTAAAACTAATTTGTCTATGAAATGTTCAAATTGGTGACTAAAATAAATCCTTGAACGTAAGCAAAGTAAACTAATGCTTTTCATATTGTGAATTTTAATAAAAATATGAAAAAAGAATATAGATTCTTGAACAGATGAGGCGACTCAGATGTGGTCGTCTTTTTGTCTGCCTATCGATATAAATCGATATAAAGGCAGAATTTTTCAATTTATATACAAAATAGATTCGATTAGAAAGGGTGTCTGCCCGGCGAGTTCTCCCGCTCGACTCTCGAATATTTGAACTTGTATTCCTCTTACATTTAATATATGATTTATTTGTTTATATTTGTTGCGCATATCTATTGAATATAAATGGGAATTTGCGGATTGCATGCGTCGATTGTGCATTAAATTGAGCCGCACATTAAGTAAACGAGTTAATTTGTTAGTCTTGCAACATCGGCTGCCTGCAAGCCAACCACTTGCCGCACAATCCATGTCAAGTATCTGTCGTGTCGGTTCACAGTGACTCTGTCCGTCCGCTTGTCCGTCTGTCCGTCTGTCCGTCTGTCCGTCTGTCGCTTGCTCGTCTGTCTCTTGTCTCTTGTCGGTTGTCGCTTGTCGTGTGTTGCGTTTCAAGCTGCGTTCGACTGACGCTCGCTTGATTGATTGTCGTATTCATATTCATAATCATACCCATATACACACTCATTGTCATTCAAGTGCTCTGTCTCTCTCTACTCCACTCTCCACTCTTCTCCTACTTATTGTTTTTGTGTGTAAACAGTGGCAGGACGAGAACGACGTCAAAATGGCAGCTTAACACGAAGCTGCTCCTCCCGTCGCTTAGCTCATGAATATGCACACACGGCCAAGCAGCAGGGTGGGGGGGGGGGCTGCGGGACGTTGTATCGTTTCGGTGGTAGGTAGGTAACGGGTTGTAAGAAGACTCTGCCACCTTATGGGCATGGTTGCAACATCACCAGCACCGCCATTGTGGCCGCAAGCGCGTTATTTAATGAGTCATTAGCCGTCGGGCATTTGAGCCCAAAGTTTGGCCTGGTTGCAACCGACTACTGCTGGATGCGCCCTGACACACACACACACACACACACATAGAGAGAGGGATAGGCGGGCGGGGTAACCGTGTCAAAAAGCATGCAGAAGAAGCAGCGACAGTTGTCAGTTCGGTTCAGCTGTGTTGCAGCTGCAGTGGCGACAATTATGTGGCGTCTGCAGTTTTAAGTGCGCCTTTGCATGTGCCTCTGTTTGCACAACAGGGGGGCGTGCCACGTGCTGCAGTGGTAAGGGGGAGTAGATAGAATGACTATCACGGGGCATAGGCATTAACACACAATGTAAACATTGCATAAATACTTGTAAGCCTGCGCTTCATAGTCGATATCAGTGGCAGCAACATCCAACTGCCAACAACCAACAGCCAACAGCCAACAGCCAACAGCCAACAGCCAACTGCCAACTTGTTGGCCAAATTCCACAACTCCAAAAGTCAGTTTATGCCCTGGGCTCGACAAACGCTCGCTGAAGCGTATTAATCCCGCTGAGTTTTTGAAATTCGCCCAAATTAATTTACCTTTTTTGGAAAAAATAAGTATTAAGAAAATGGAATTGTGTTTTAAGGATTTAGAAAAAATATGTGCAATTTTCAGAGTTTTTAATTTTTGTTCGAAGAATTCTAAAATAAGTTTCCTTATTTTTATTACTAGTTGTGGTATCAGACTACTTTGAGTAAATTTATAGAAAATTATTAGAAAATTATTGCAAACACCTTAAAAAAAAAACCAAAATAATTTTTGGATTGTTAATTCAGCAAAAGCCTTTCACTATTTAAAAAATTATTCAATTTTTACAAATTATTTTGAATACAAAAAAAATCGTTTTAGTTTTATGGGCAGTTTTATTAAGAGTTTTCAGCGATTTTTTGGTCAGATTTTATAGTTGGTAAGATGCACGTGATTTTCATATTATTAAATTAGAGTTGTTCTACTCAAGATCTCATTTGATTAAATTAATATACAGGATATCTATCAGTCGGACATGCTCTATTGTTTTGGGCATTAAAATCCTATTTGGTTTTTTGTGTCTTATGCCACCACAAAATCGATGAAATTGTTTGACGCTCGCATGTGTGTGTGTGTGTGTGTGTGTGTGTGTGAAGACATATTGTCTGCCTGCCATTGAGCATGCCTTCTGCAATCCCCCAATCCACCCCTATCTCAGCAGCACCCAATGAAAGTTGCCAAGTTGCCACTGATTTGTCGCATTCCCTGCGCAATGTGACAAACGTTAATTTTTGTGCCTTGTTTTGCATACAACACAAAAAAAAAAAAAAAACACACACACACTCACAACTTTTGCCCAGCTGAAAGGTAACGCAAGGGCTGGGAATTGGTATTGTCCGTGGGGAGGGGGGGTGGTCGGAGAGTTGCACGTTGTGGTTTGGGCTGTTGCTGCCACGACATTGCGTGCGTCGTCTTAGTTACTTGAGCAATTTATGGCAAATTAAATAAATTTATCATTGTGCCCAGGTTGCGGTTATCCCCAACTCGCACAACTTAACTCCCACCCCCACCCCCCACCCCCCATCCTTCACCAATATAGGTAGCCCTGTGGCACAACAGTGTCTGCCACCACGGCCTGCAGTTCATTGACAACAGAGTCCAGTTGCAACACAATAATTGCCATTTGTTGCTCGATTGCTGCCCACAAACAATAAAAAAAAAAAATGGGAATACAAAATCAAAAACTAAAATCATAAAAATAAAATCGCATTTTGTTGTTCTCGCGGTTGTTGCGGTTGTTGGGCTTGTCGTCACCCCACACCGCACACCCCACACCGCACACCCCACACCGCACACCGCTCACCGCCCCTTCATCACTAAGTAAAAGTGTCAGCGTGTGCCTGGCACCAAAACCAGGCAGCCCAACTTGTTCGCCAACTTTCTTAAATACTTTTTTTGCGGTTTTCCCCCCGACTCCTCCGCACCACTGCTGCAACAAACGGGCAACAACCACAACCACAACTACAATAACAGCAACCACAATTAATGTTGCCCTGAAATTGGCCAAATGTCAGCACAGCAATTCCAGTCATCCACAATCTGTGTGACTCTTAGAATGTCTGTTATTTACACCCCCCCCCCCCCTGTATGCCCCTCTTTGCTGTTGGATAACGCGGCGTATGCGTATTTTTTCATACATGCATTTGTTTAATGTTTCAATTTTTTGGCCAGCCTGTTTAAAGTAAACAATGAAAATGTTGGAGCAATTTAGAACTCCAGCAATGAATTGCGGAAGTGTTTTCAATTTTGTTTACATTTGCTTGCTGACTGCCACAATTAGGGGCACGTTTTCTACGAGTCTTCTGAAGCCTTTTGTAATCATAACATAATTGGCTAATTAGGAATTAAAGCAAACAAAATGTTTTCTGAGAAATGGGTAAATTAAAACACTTTTCGAGAAGCCCTCCAAAGAATAATAGTTTCAAATTATGATTAAATAATACATTTTGAGCCCCATTGTGGCCAATAAAATACAAATTTTGGTATTCTTCAAAAAACGCATTTAGGTATGGAAATTCCAAAAACCTTCCTTGGCCTAACAAGGATAAACCGCAGTAGCCTTATGGGTAAAATTGAGGTGTGGCAAGTTACCTGCAAATCTTACTTATCACATCTTGTTTATCAATCTGAAGGTCTACGAAGATCACCTGGGAATAATACATAACACATATTGTTTGTGAAACCCGATCCCGATTATTTTGGAACCAATGGATTTCATTTTGCAACTTGCCGACGTTATTTCATAGCAATGCTTATTAATAAATACATTTATTCATATAAGTAAATATGCATATATTAAATATGGTATGTATGTGCTGTATAATTATAGTAAATGTTTGCTCTTCTTAATGTATGTTATTTAATTTCATCAGCCACCAACCAGCGACCCCTCGCTCCCCCAAGCCGGGCTCATCATGTGTTGCGCTATCTTCTGATATATCGCCGGGCAATTAAATGTTATCGGTCAGAGAGACGTCCAAAGAGATAGCAACACACACACAACACGCAAAGCGAGTAAGAGAGAAAGAGAGAGAGAGCGAGAAAGAGAGAGAGTGATGGACAATCAGAATCACACGAACATGGACACGGCTATGTCCGAAAAATTGTCATTAATCATCGCGAATGACGCGCGCAGCACGCAATGCCAACAGCAACAACAGCAAAAAGAATAACAACAACAACAAGAACAACAATAGCCGTAACAGCAACAGCAACAGGAGCAGCAGCAGCAACAGCAACAGCAGCAGCAATAACAACAACAATTATAATAACAATTTGGAGTCAAATATTTGGGAGTCTCCGTTGAACGCAAATTTCCTATTGCCAACTGTCTGTTCTATGAATTGACTCACATATCATTTGTAAGCACCACCTTCCCTCCCCACCCCACCCCACACCACCGCACTCCGCATCCCTGCTGCACAGCTAATATTCAAATGCAGCCACAGCAGGCAGCGCAAGTGATTCATTCATATTCATATTCATATGCCAGCTATGATGCAATAATATTCATGAATTCATTCCGATGCGCCACTCAACCCCTTTTCTCGCTTTTTGGCCAATATCAGAGATCTCAGGAAATGTGGCCTTAAATGTCGTCATGACACAATGACACAACTCTAGCCACTTTGACTGGCATCAATCCGAGTCTGGCTGTATTCTCATCTATATTCACAAGTATTTTGCCAGCTACAAATGCATTTCCCTCTGATCTTATCAACAAGCAAAGTGAAACAATGAATACACCCCTCCCCCCCCCACACACACACACCCCACCCCACTGCCACTGCATTAGTCATTATCTCAGCTGATTCGATTCGCCTTAGGCAATGTGTAATAATTTGCAATGAGCTGTGAACATAAATATAATATAAATATGAATATTTCTATGAATATTTCTATGAATAGCACTCAGTTTTAAGGGGTGCAAACGAGGTATGCAATTGGGTCAATGTATGTCATCAACAGAGTAATGCTAGCCAAAGACTTCAAGCCTATATATATATATATATATATATATATATATATACATATGCCATACATATTTATATGCTTAATCAAGATTCCATGTAAGTAAAATGCAAGCTTTAAAATCAAAATACAAAAACAAACCTAACATTCTTTCAGTTCTTGCAACAGTTTAAAAATTTAATAAAATATATTTAAGTCCGATCAAGAATTTTTATTGTCAGATTTATATTTTATATAGAAAATTAATTAAAATTAACCAAATATTCTTGCACATTTCTCAATAGTTGAATGTTGATTTCATTGCAGTTTTGTACTTCATTTATTTCTCATTTTAAAAAACATTATTTGCACAGGCAATTAGTTTCCTAATAAATACTAATTAATCATGTCCCTGATCTGCTCAATCATTGCCTTTGTTTTCCAATTATTATATTCATATATATATATATATATATATATTCAGAATTATCAATATGCCTCACGCTATTCATGCGAAACGTAACGTTTGATTTGGATATTCATGTCCTCCATGGTCACATTACTCAGACCCTGCCCGATTGTGTGAATCAGCCACATCAATTTCATATATTCGCCATATATTTTTGTTTATATTAATAATTAATTTATGGGATTCTTGCATAGCATATTAATGCAAATACATTTGAGGTGTTCATTAATTTACAAGCAATTACAAATGCAAATGTATTGAAAATTGAATTTCAGATGCCGATGACAAATGTTGGCATATGCTGATTCGAATCCCATAACACTCATAATAACCCTAATAGTAACTGGAGAATTAGTAGTCACAGTGCAATTAGAGCGAACCAAATGCAATTGGCCAATCTCATTGTTGCCGGACGCAATAATTATCCAATACCAGAAAAATAGCTATGCTGATAAATGAATTAGAATTTCAAAAGAAAAAAAAAAAAACAGCTGACGGACATCGAATCTGCTTTTGTTGCTGATCCAGAATACATATATATATATGCACAATGTGGAGACTGGGAGGCTTCCCACTGCCAACTGCCAACTGCCAACTGTCATTTTTAAGCCATATTCACTGGTTTCGAATAAAACAATTGAAGTTAATTTTGCAACTGCAACGCATATGCCACTGTCCACTGTTCGAATGCATTCAAAGCTGCATACTAATGTGCCACAAGCTGCCATCCCACCACAGCCCCCTCTGCGTGTAAACATTTTTGTATGAAACTCATTCAGATTTCAGATTTTATAGCAAAGCGGCGCGGCACTTTTGTGGCTTTGATGGAAGATGGCATTTGGATTTGGATGGGGTTTGCGATTGAGAGTCGAGTGAGTGTATGGGAGTGTGTGTGTGTAATGGGAATGGCATTTGCATTGGCACGCGCAACTTATGATGCTAATGCTGCCGCTGCCGCTGCCGCTGCTGCTGTGGCTGCTGTGGGTGCTGCTACATCAGGCATCGGTAATTTGCATCAAGCAGCTGCCGCACTGCATCAGGCGATGATGTCAAGCGCCCAGCAATTGAAATTGCAATTACAAATTGCAATTTGCGAGGCGGCGCAAACTGTGTACGTTTGTCATATGAGACGTTTGCCAGTCCCGTTTTACAACCACCAACCCCACCCCACCCCACCACACATCCTCTCCAGCCTCAATACCTATCATCTGTGCATCTTAAGCGATCTTTGCGCAGCTGCGTCGACGTCGCTGTCATTTATCGTTGACGCTCGATTAAAATTCTTGGCGTAATTTAGCAATTGCCAGAGAAAGAGAGAGACAGAGCGCGGAGAAGGGGGTTGCAGCGGGGTGGTGAAGCCGTTGGCAACAGCGCCGATATCAAGTCAACTCGTGCATGGATCGCATCGAAGCAAAAAAAAAAAAAAAAAAAAAAGGAAAATCCTAAAAAAAAAACACGCAGTAACCCAGTAAACTCGTTACCAAAAAGGCGCAGCGTGCATTGCTCGTGAAATGTTTGTTTTTTTTCTACACTGTAAATACCCTGTAATTTGGCAAATTACCGCTTAATGGCCAGCAGCTGAGTGTGCCAGCGAATAACTATCAACAACGGGCAATAATTTGGCCAACCAACTAATTTATGCAGCCATCCAAGTGATTCTTTTACTCAGACTACCAAACAGATTTGTGATAGACCCGACAGTCATCCTGTACCCACCAAAAAGCACGACACCAAATGTATTCGCATGAATAAAAATATAAAAATCGAAATTTAAGTTGAATGTGTGTAAAGAGTTTGCAAATTAAATGGATTTTTGTTTAAAGATTATTTATAATCACTCGCGAATTTTGTATATCAATTGTTGTGCGTAGTTAAAACATATATGCCACGCCCAATGGGCATGTGCAGCCCATCATCATCATCATCATCATCATCATCATCATCATCAGTGTCATCATCAGCATTGAGTGGTTTTCGAGTGGTCCGCGAATCGTTTGGACTGTTTATGCGAATATTTTCGATTGCGTTGCGTCGCAGAGTGCAGCAAAAATGCAAACGCGCCGCAGTCGCAGCCGCAGTCGCAGCCGCAGCCGCAGCGCTAACAATTTATTGTAACATGCAACAAGCTTAGCTCCACTGGCGTTCAATCTGTATATCTGTGTTTCTGTAAGATACTTTATGCGATATCTGCACTGCGCTCGTAAATTCATTCTTCTCTCAGAGCTTGTCATTTGTCATGCAAGTCACTCACTCAGTCATTCAGTCAGTCAGTCAGTCAGTCAGTCAGTCGAGTCAATATTGACGCTATTTGTTGTTTGCTGTCGCTGCTTTGCCTCGATTTGCATAAGACAAGAAATGCTGGAATTGCAATTGGCTTGTAGAAATGCTCGACTTACAAATGCCCTTCAATTTCATTCAAACTTTTGTACTGACTGCAGTTTCTCTATTTGTTTTTAGACTTGTTTTGAGACTTCAATTTTTTCCCAAGTTCAGTTTTTTATAATTTGCTGTAAATTTCATAACCCTATTTTTACTTAACGTTTTACTTTCCCTAAATGATTGCACTTTTTACCTCTAACTTTTATTAAACACGGATTTTATTATATTTCTTAATTTTTTTTTTCTTCAAATTAAATATATCTTTTACTTTACTTAGTTATTGTGTTCACTTAATGATTTTATTATTAATTGTTCATGTAAATTTTCGCTCTTTTAAGTTTCAACTTTACTTTTAATATAATATTTTGATTTCTTAAATCTTTTTTAAACAAATTGTGGACATCTTTTGGCCAAAATTAAATACATATAAAATTTACAATCACGATTAAAGCGGTTACTTGTATAAGAATCTAAGTTTTTAACTTATTCTTCATTATATATACTTTTAGTAAGTTATGCCCGCAGTTTTGGCCATTTACAGGGTATACGACGCATTGCTCAATTGCAATTGCAAATTTAAGCGCTGCAGATACACGTGCTTATTTGTTACCAAGCAATTAATTGCGGTTATTAACTTAAAAAACTTTATTTAGAAGTGTTTGCCTGTCAAAATACAACTGAATATTCTAAAAAAAAAGTTGGACTTTGATGTTGAGTAGTGTTAGAGGACGCTTTGGGACAATTGTCAGCACTGTCATGGCCATGTTTGGACTCAAGGTTAAGTCGTGCTACGTTAATCGTTAATCGATTGCTGAGCGATTTATCGGTTCCAGTTGGACAGCGCCCAGCTAAGCAATTCGCGTGTCAAACGCCAAAGACAGCTGCATAAATTTGCATGCGAAATATGACAGGTAAAATAAAGTAAAGTAAAGTATCTTGTTGTATGTTGCTTGCAGCATTGTTGCTTATTACTTATTGTTGGCTGCATCTGGTTGCATATTGCTGTAACTGTAAGTGTGTTGCTCATAAATTTGCAGCCCGCTGCGAGTTATTTATTTATTTATTTATTATGGACTGCAGCTTTAAGTCGCGCCGGGCAAACTGCAACAAAATGAACTTGTCAACAATAGAATGAAGTCACGTATTTAATCAGCTAAACATTATGCCGCATTGTATGAGCCTGTCTCGTTCGGGAAATGCTCAAAATGGAAAAATGAACACGGATAGCCCGGCTAACACGGGACTGTTTGCAAAAAAGTTGCGCAGACTTTGCTGATGCCAGCTACATTTCTAGATTTCTAACACATTTCGCACAAAATCACACACAAAAATCAAATCTCATTGCGAATAAAAAGAAGCAGAATATATATATATATATATATGTGTGTGTGTGTGTGTATAGAAAACTTTCTTATCAGCAGCAGTTCTCTTGCCCCAGCGTTCTTTGCTGTTTCAGTTTGCTGTTATATTATTAGAGTTTTTTTCTACGTTTTTTTTTTTTTTTAACAATTTGCACGCGCCTCGGCAAGCAAATTACGTGCCACGACATAGTGCCCCTTTTTGATGCGCTGGAGAAGGGGTGCAGCGGCTGTGGGCGTGGTTGCATGCCCAATGGCATTTTGACATTTTTGTTAATGGCATAAGCATCAAATTACACACGAGGCCCGTCACGACACATACAGATACAGATACAGCTACAGCTACAGATACAGATACAGATACAGCTAGAGCTACAGCTAGAGCTACACCTTAATCTACAGTTGTAGACAATTTTATGATTTTTTTCTTCTTTTTTTTGTTGGAGTGCGTATTTTGTTACAGCGTTAGTAACTGTGCTGCGCCGCTGGGCAGTTAAAGCCAAAGAGTTTTTCAGCGCTGCAATTTAATTTGTTGCCACAATTTGAAGAACACACAAACAAACAAATAAGAAGCAGCAAAAGCAGCAGCAGCAGAAATCTCCGTCTTTTTCTGGCCATGAAATGTGGAGTTCGTTGTCAACACAACAAACAAACACAGCACTTACACACACACACACACACACAT